>JAKIJQ010000013.1:3710000-3856088 GCA_023373905.1 Rhizoglyphus robini
TTCAGGCGGTGAAGGTAAAGCCCAAAAGGGTTAACAAACGAAAAATCTTCGCGGTATTGCTCGTGAAACGCAAGTTGAGCAACCTCTATCTTTGTTTCAATTTTTCCTATTCATGTTTTTCTTGGTTTTTCTACCTCTGACCTATTTATTTCTGTCGCTCCTATGGACATTTGAACAAATTCGATGGCTTTTTAGTTGGGCAGTTGGAGCACTCACCCGGGCCACTGTTTCCAATGGGAAACCAAAAGGCCGAAAAAGGAGAGGTTCAAAACGAAGAGGAACGTAAAGAAGGAGTTGTGAGATGCCGTCAAGAGTTAAGGCCTATGAGCCTTACAACATAAAACCTAAACACTGGTATTGAAGCCTTTTTGTATTGACAATGTACTTTAATGAATTCAATAAAATGATGATTTTTGAATCAAATATGTTATTACTTATTTGGTGTAATGATTGATCAGGTTGAATTGTGTTTGGGTCAAATGGTCATTTGGAGACTGTATTATAAACAGACTACTACTACTATCGATTTATATCAATAGATTCTGGTCGTCACGAGTAATTGCCGCCGCTGCCAGCCGCAGCTGATGTGTGTCTGTGTTTGTTTGTTTGTACGCGTTTAAATGCATAAGTTGAGTGAAGTATTCTTTTGAGAAATTCATGTCTTGGTTTAATGACCAACTACAGACTCCAACCATCACCATCGCCTAAAGAACAGTCTAGTCATGTACATTAAAATCGATTTTTGAACCAAACACACAATTGCTCGTTGGCAGTTTAGTGCCGTTCACTGTGGCACTGATATACGCGCACGCACATGCATGCACCTGTACACAAGTTTGTTGAGTTTTATCAGGATTTACTTCACAATTTAAAATGTCACATTACTCGATCATCTTCGAGTGTGCGTCTGTGGTATAACGGTCAGCATTAATGTCTTCGAAGTAACTGATAATGGTTCGACTCCAAACTGACCATTGTCCAACGGTTAACATTTTTTTGGTTTTATATTCAATTGATACAGTTTAATTTATAATATTGTAAGTGAGTAAACTCAAATCATCGCGTCGTTCCAACCTGAACAGGCTCCAGGTATACCATCGCATGATGAGCAAGCAGAACACCACAAACAAGCAAAAGTTGAACTTGCACACACACATAAAATGATCCTCAGGTTGCATCTACTTTAACGGACAAATGGAAGCTCATTTCTCATTTGCAGCATACTTGCACAATCCAAAACAACAACAAATGAGAACAATGCACGGCAGTCAATCAATGTGCATGAACCAAACAAACCCGGTTGCCGTGAATAACCGAGACCGTAGTCGAACCCTAATCCAACAATAGCTCAAAATATTTTCAAAATTATTGAATCTTCCTCGATGGAGACAAATCTTATGCAGATCGCAAATCGATGCAGTGGCCGAGACAATCAGAAAACTTAGTTAACTCTCGAATATGTGCACAGATATGATTAGCGAAGTGTCACATGTTAAACGATGTTGTGGAAAATATATCTAACTTTTAATTAAAATCATGATTTTCCAATGAATTCGAAATTGAACGGCCGTACGCTTATGACTCAAACCGGAAATGCTTTGTTTCACACAATTAGGTAATTGCAAAAAAAATTCCATTAGTACTGCCTTGATTATCGAATCTAGTAATTTGTACAATAACTTTTGAACTAACCTGGTTGGGGTTTCGGGAGTGTTGTATTGGTAAGTAGAATTCATTTTTTTTAATGTGTCACTAAATGGTTTCTCGATCAAAGCCAATTTTCGATGTATGACGACATGAGAGTGTGTGTGTATGAGAGAGAGAAAAAGAGAGGAGAACTTAGAACTAATTATTATGGTACCTAATTGTGCATGAAAATGTTTGAACTTCTTGTTCTGCTGCAACAGCACAGTATGTTTTGTGTATTAAAACCAAAGGCACTAGTCAGTCTTGGGCAAATGAGAGTGAACAATCGAACTGACGAACATGTAACCAAAATGATGTACCCTCTAAACTACCGTTTCTCTATACTCCTTCTAGCATTCACCGCGGCCACTATTCCGGCGAACTCACACATTCCCAAGACCTACACCCCGACCAGTCGCCCGGTCATCCTAGGTCCAAATACCACCACCGTGTGGTGGCCAGAAGTGATCGTCAAAGAGGTTCCTCGCCCTCTGTTGCAACCCGATATGTATCACTTTGCAAAGACTTTAGTTTTGATCATCTTTTTCTGTTTGCTGCTCTATTGTGCATGTGTTTGTGTTTTCAAAATTGTTATAATTCTTCGTATGAGAAGAAACCAAGCCCGAGTAGCACGTGCAGAATTGGAACTCAATTGTTTTTAGCGGCCAAAATTACGACGAAGGCCACAATGGCACCGAACTGTCCAAAACAACCATCGTATCATGAGAATACAAACACACCTTACATTGTAATCTATAACGCATACACCTCTTTTGTCTTTTCACAAAGCAAAATCCTCAGGCATTTCAAATTGCATGTAAGCACATAATACTTTATATTAATTGACACATTTGTATTTGTATTGGCAAACACAAACAGACACCGAGACTAACACACACAAATTAATATATTACGATTACGACATCAGCGAAATATCAATTACAATCGGAGCAGAAGTCGAGTAGAATTCTTATTTAAATTGATTGTTTGTTGTTGTTTGTTGTGCCAACTACATCTAATGTTCGCTGTCAACTCTCGACCTTAATATTAATAAAGATATAGACTTTTGAATTAATATTTGTTCAAGTTCCCTATTGCACGGGGACTGTTTAAGTCAATTTATCGACAACGCACTCATAATGGCGGTTTAGTTTCATGTAACTACATTCACCAGCAAGGTTACCATGAGTATCATGCCGCTCACATGTATCTTATTCTTAGAAGAACGTAAATGGCGCTGAGGCCAAGACAATCAACTTGCACAAAAATCAAATAGATGTGCACAGAACGCTTTGTGTCACCAATGAAAGGATATTCCGGTAAAGCCTAAGCTAAAAATGGAACTTTTAATTAATTTTCAATAAAACAGTGGCTTTCCGGGTAATTATTGTTTTAACTGGCTAGCGCAAAAGACGCAAATCGGAAATGCTTTGTTTCACACTATTAGGTAATGACAAAATAATCTCAATTGATGCTACCGTAATAAACAAATGATCTTAGTTTAACATTAACTTTTTAATTTACCTGATTGTAGGGGTGAGGGTGATGGTGACGGTGGTGGTTGGCAGAATTCAATGCATCTACTTGTGAATGTGTCACTGTTGGACCAGTACCAACATTGGATGTATGATGATGAGAGAAGACGAGATGAGATGGTCTGCTTCTGGTTGATCATTTTGGGTTGCGCATGAAAAGGGTTGAACTTGTTTTTCTCTTACATTCGAACAGTCAGTTTTGTGCATTAGTTGCAATGAGGCACATGTATTAGTAGGCACAAGCGTGAGAGCATTCGAACGGACAGACACGCAACCAAAATGCCATCATCTCTAATCTACTACTGTTTGATTGTCCTTCTTCTTGGACTCAACACCGCTACAATTCACGTGAAAGTTCGCATTCCTACTTCACGTCATGTCTTCCTAAGCCAAAACACCACAGAATGGCCGAAACCTATGTTTGTCAATGTTTCTTGTCGCAACTTTTGGCAAACCCATTTGCATGACATTTCCAATGTCTTATCATTTGTCATGTTATATTATTACCTTATTTTCTATTATATACGTCAGTGTGTTTATTTGTTGTTTTTATGCATATTCGTGTACGAAGAGTCCGAGCCTGGATGATGGAGCTCAATCGTTTTAACGGTCAAAATAACTCAAGATACTGACGACGTACTGTCCAGAAGTAACATCAAGCGATTCAAACACAGAAGAACATCATGAATTACACGTATAATAGACACCTTTCGTTTCCATCGACATTGTCACACATCAAGATTGACATACACAAGTTTATTTGTGTGTGTAACCATGGGACAAACACATAGGACCTATCTATGCACTTATGTAGAACAAGAAAAGCCAATACATTGTCACTGCTGGAAAGGACAAGACCGTAAGCATAGTTGTGTAATTTGATTGTTTTGTATTACTTATCTCTCTCTCTCTCTCTCTCTCTCTCTCTCTCTCTCTCTCTCTCTCTCTCTCTCTCTCTCCCTCTCTCCCTCTCTCCCTCCCTCCCTCTCTCTCTCTCACTCTCTTCAAATTGTCTTATGCTCGTTCTCGGGACGGTTTTGTTATTTCAAAATTGAGTGATTCGTCCAATTTGGACTGAAGTACTTTTGTGCATTTTGCATCAAAAATATTCAATCACTACCAGCGGGTTGAGCAACACTCGATGAATAATGAAAAATAAAAAAGGATAATTCTTTACTTGACCGAGTTAGGTAAGGCAAAGTAACCGAATAAATCTATTCTGGTGCTGCAGTGATTGTATCATAAATCTTGCCATTGATGCTCTAGAAACTATTTGCATTTGTCTGTTTCAAATTGAGTGAAAATTGCCTGGTTTGATTGACAAAGTGGATCGAGGTTTGTGTTTATGCTCAGTACAAATTGTGATATTTGTGCACATTGTGACATGTTAATCAATGGCAACATGACACAACACAGAATAACAGTGCAACACACGCACATACGCAAACACACGGCATGCTCTATCCGGTTAGTCAGACAACCAAGAAGACAAAACTATTTGCAGTGTGACTGTGCTGGCTTAATGACTCTCACATTGCCAATTCCTCCATCGCCAATCTGTGGTACAAAACCACGATGATGATTGTGGTTTGACACTCATGCATACACTGAACTTGAACTCGATAAGTCCGAACTATCCAACCAAGTGCTGTTGTCTGTATGTACATATTTCATTGTAGCTCATTTGTCGCTTCATGTGTATTCCTCTGATCGGGAAAGATAAGTGCTAATAGTAAGACACATTCAGATAGACCACTTCGGATGCATTGAGATCAATCACAGTTAGGCCTAATCCATTTAAGGTTGAACATAACTATGTGTTGGTGTTTGGCGTTGTAGAGAGAGAAAGAGAGAAAGAGAGAGAGAGAGAGAGAGAGAGAGAGAGAGAGAGAGAGAGAGAGAGAGTTTACACCAAGCCACCCTCATTGTAATGTCGTGAGTGTGAGAGAGAGGTTTATTAGCCAACGATGTGACACGTCAGCACACACCGAAACACATAGAAACACAAATGACACTCTCGATCACACACAGTGATTTAGCCCAAGTGTCTGTAAACTAATTTGGCCATGTTGTGTCAAGATGAGAGCACTGCACAGTAAAAGTCACTTCAGACCCAAATAACACAAGACAGCAACAACAGGCCTACCGTGCGGATGGACACACGCACTGGACCTTGATGCCTCCTTCTGTTCATTTTCTCTTTCCTTCTTCAACAACAAAATGCAATTCAGCCATTTTAATCATTGAAACCTAACCATCCACTCAGTCAATAGGCGAGAATGGCAACATACAATACCAGTGCCAACCACTACGGAAAAAGAGTTACCAGGTGGTATTAGTTAGACAAGTGTGTCACTTTGGACCTACACTTCTAGTTGACGAGAAAAGAATTGTCATAGATATTTTCAAGATTGACTGTGGTGTGTTTGATTGAAGCAGTGGTTCAAATCAAACTCGATCGGATGTACACTGTTGAGCAAGTGCTCAACTATCTTTTGAGTGTTTCGGCGGTTATACCCGAAATTTATGGCTTTTTGGGTCTTAAGAGACGATATATTAACAATGCGTGTTTGGAGACTCGGGCTTTGACATAAATTTTGTATTATCAATTCTATTCAGATATTTATCTTTATTCAATAAACATTCTGTTGTGATTTTCTAAGTGGTTTTGTTGTTTTTCAATGATTTACCGAAGACATAATTCTAATGAAATCATCGTAAAGGTATTCGTCACTGTCTCATTCATATCATTCCATCATTGCACTTTAGCAGAGTGCACAGATTATCACAATCGTTGAGTTTATTTCTTGAGGGTCGATCAGTGAAGGTAGTGCATGTTGGAACCGCAACCGTTGAAGAGGTGCACACCCATACCATTCTCGTTATAACGGCGTAAGGGTGAGAGTGCATTATTGACCAACGATAGACAGGACAGCAGCACAGCACAAACACACACACGTCCACCATTCCATTCAAACAAAGGCTACCCATACAAATGCCCAATCAGACAAAGTGATGGTGGTTCTGTGTGTCTGTGTGTATGATTGTGTATGGACTCACGAAGCAATACAATAATTCCCGAATATAAACCGTAATTGGGTCAGTCGATCAGTCTGACTCGATTAATGTGTGTTGGTGGTTATGGTATAGTCAGATTTGACACAAGTTGATTCTCATAAATTTAAACGAAAGGGATATCCATAGCAAAAGTCTTCATTGATCGATTTGGTCTACTTGTTTAGTGTCTTTTTTCTCGAATGCTCAAGGTTCCTGTGTGTTCGTCATATAAAATGCGATGCTAAATACACAACACTACTTCGGGGCAGTTGTTCCAATGGAGGTCGAGGTCTATCTAAGCTATATAATTCGTTATATTCTTTTCTTTTTGTCAATAGCAACATATTTTATAACATAGCATTCATAACATACTTCTAAATCTTGTATATGCCAACCTTGACACACATTCATCGATCTAGACTACAAGTGCAAATAGGACTCTTATCTATCTTAATGAGGCGGCCAAGACAGTATACATGATCAGTTCTATGGCAGAATAGTACAATACTTCATTTCATGTTCGATGGCACCATGACAAAAGGAAACCAAAGTGGATTGAGTAGTCCCCGTCACTAAAACAACTTTGAGTATTAGTTGTTCTGTGATGCCAGTTTGGTCACCGTTTTGTGTAAGTACAGTCGGCCTGTCGTCTGATGGTTTTCTCCGACATTCAGATTGCATGCTTACTCATTGAACTTTATCCATCGAAACCTGTGCTGTATGTGTCCTGGCGCATTGAAGATTGTACAATCTTCTTCTATCGTCAACGGGTACTCATCTGGCACGAATTACCTCTTCTCGAACGAGTTGCATCGATTCGCAATTACATTCTGATGCACGCCAGCAAGCCATCCGCAGTCCTTCAAATTTGCCGTTTAATTGACTCAAAATACCAAATGATCTCCGTGTGCGTATTCAATGACTAAAGTAAGTGTTCTTTTATATGACAAACTCTAACTATCTATCAACGTATATGCTTACCTATTTGGCCAACTTGCTCCCGTCTCGTAAGATTGACACCACAGATTCACAAGCAGAACTATGGACTACACTGCTTAAAATCCTGCAACTGTCAGGCCACTGCCAACCAAGTGAGCCTAATCGAGATCGTGTCACACGCTCAAACGGTGATCTGAATTCATCAATGTGTTGGCCGAACAGCCGCCCTACAGATAGATCAACTCAAAGCTACACAAGAAGATCAAAGTTCACGATCTGCATTACGAGCACTCCATGGGCAACTTAACGCGCTCCTCTATGGGCTGCTGTGTGGCCACCTTCATTCTAGGCATTGGGGATCGCAATATGGGCAACATTATGATGAAAACGAGGATGGATAGATTAATAACTTTTATGCATGTTTGATTTTTGATTTTTAAACAAATAAAGTATTTTATTGATAAATAGTACAAATGTTTTCAATTACAAGTAAAAATGACATTTGATCATTTATTTTCTCTTGTTTCGACGAGTTTCCGGAGACGAACCCATATTGATCGTCGCTCTGCATTGGAGAATTGGTTGAGATTTTGTTGCTCTTGGTTGGAATGAGAATCGTCACTAAAACTAACAGAGTTACCACTAAAGTATGGAACTAATTCTGCATTTTCTGCAAATGCTGTTTTATGGTAAAATGTTCCATGTGCAATATAGTTGGATAGATATCGAAACCAGTAATCGTAATCTGGAGATTTAATCGTACAGATTGAACATTTGTAGACCATTGGATGAACATTTTCAATGTGCTTGTTTAAGGCAAGCTCATTGTTGAACACTATGAAACAATCTATGGTTGTGCAAGTGAAAGGTGTCACCATGCTGAGATACTCAAAAGAAAAAGTTTCCAACATCTGTTCCGGAGTGGCTCTGTAATTTAGTCCATCTAGTTGGGCGGCCAATGTTTTAATTGGTTTTCTGAACTTTACTCTATGCTCATCTTGTTGATGATAAAGTATTTTGAGTGGATCTTGAAAGCGGGCATAGCATTTCTCGCACTGACAAAGTTTTTTATGTTGGCGAAAATAGTGTACTTGTGCATCGGTTCGGTCTGTATAAGTACTTTGACAGTCTTCAATTTGACAAAAGTATAAACGAACGTTTGTTTTATATTTGTCACTTGATGCTGCTGTTGGTTCAACAGAAGACGATACTGTCAACCCATCATCAGTTGAAATCACTTGTTCCAAATTATTAGCTGTTTTTGGATGCACACATTGTTCATGCGTAATGAGGTTGTCGGTGCTTTTATAGTAAGAGTCGCACGAATTACATTTGTACGCCATTCTATGCTCAGCTTCAAGATGTTGCTTCAATTCAAAATCAGCATTGTAGAACATAGTGAAACAGTCCAAGATTATACATGGGATGGCCGTTACTTCTCTGAATGAGTTGGTCCAATGTATTTCATTTTGGTCATCTATTGATTTTTTGATAATATTTTTAATCGACACTTGATGCTTTTCAGTTTGATGATAAACAAGGTTGTTCTTGACGGCAAACCAGCTGTTTTCACGACACAATGCACATTTGAAAACTGTTTTATGTTGAGTCTTACAGTGATCGTAAGCTTCTTTATAATCACTGAATCTCTTCTCGTCCTTATTACATTCATAAACAATACAGCGGAATGACGGAATGCCATTGACAGTTTGAACTTTAATGAGAGTTGTTTGTGTTGCAGTGGAATCAGATTTGGGTTTAGGTTCGGAATTATCTGTGTTTAATGTTGAACTGAACCATGGTGACTCCAACTCTTGATATGTGATATGATCAGGAGATACTGTCGGTCTCAAATTTTTAGGTTTTTTCGTTTTATTCCGTTTCTTTGGTTTGTTTTTAGACAAGATTTTGAGCGATTTTTTGTCGTTGTTTTGTTCTGATTGCTCGGTAGCAATTTGTTTGGATGATGAAGACGAGTGTATCGAATCATTATCACATGGGAATTGAACATCGTTAAGATTTTGAACTGTGGCTAGATTTTTCTGTGATTCATTGAAGTCTGGTTCGTTTTGAGACATTGTTGGTGATTTTGGTCGTTCAACTGGAGAAAACGTATCTAGTGAATTGGAATTTGTGGAAGTTGATGGTCTCACCGATTCCAATGTGGACATACATTTGTCAGTGTCTGGTTCGGATTTTCCGTTTGATGCTGATTTGCTGGAAGACAATGAGGACGAAACTTGATCATTGTTGGTTTTAGTAGTCGAAGCCTGATTCACTCTGGTTTGTTTTCTTTTTCGATTTCGTTTTTTACTTTTGCCGTTAGTAGATGACATGAGCGATGTCGAGGTTATTGAACCCGATGATTCAACTGCTGTTGTTGTTATTGTTGGCGTTGCAGATGCTGTTAATGAAGTTGACTTCACCTTGCTGGAGTCTTGTTTCTTTCCTTGTTTTGTTTTCGGCTTTTTTCGATCCAGAGACAGTCCCCACTTGAAAAAGTTTGACCATGAAGTTTGTGAATTCGATTTAGCGTTGACTTCTGTACTTTTCCCTTCTTCAGAAGTGTCTTGTGATTCAAGCGAACAGCTTCTAATTGGTTGATTGAAGATTGATAACTCAGTTGAAGTTGGTGATAATTCTGAGATTTGTAGAGTTCCATTTGATTCAAATGATGAAGAACTCTGAGGTTTGTTAAAAACATTTGCACAAGTGGCTGTTGTGGTATCGGAAGAAAGCATTGATGCAAGTGTGGTTTTATTATGATTTTCCAAGTTTGGATCCGGCAATGCATTTGATTCTGTCAAAATTGGCTTTTGTTTGACTGAGAGAGTGGAAGACGGAGTGAGCGGAGGGAAGGATTCGTTTGACGAGTTTGCTTGTTTCCTCATTCCACGAATATTCTGTTTTGCAAGCAGTGATTCGTTTGAATCCATTGAGGCAGATGGTTGGGTGATGGTAACACTCGTCTTCTCGATGATAATAGGGGGAAGAGTAGACGAGTCATTGGAGACACTGGGTTCATTTGGTGTAAACGCAAAAGTATTCGATGCATTCAATGTAAATGCTGTGTTTGCTGTAGTATTAGATTTTTGGATTAATGTCGGGGTATCATTGGATACAACCGAGTTGATAGATTGAATGACCGATCGGTGGACATCTGTCTGTGAGGAAGCAGAAACAAGCGGAAAGTCATTATGCCCAAGGGTTACATTAGGGTTCGGTTTTCGGTTTTCATATGTTGAGTGAGGTGGTTCACTACTTTGAGGAATGCGAACTTGAGGCTTGCAATATTGGTGCGGGTAAAACGGGGGATTGAATCCTTGAATGAGGTTCGTTGGCATTGGACTTTGGAAAGTGTTGTGGTTTTGTTCAAATGTTGCTGGCATGTATGGAATTGGCTGGCTGGTTTGGCACATAGTATTCACATGAATGAATGCTGGCGGGAGGAAACTTCCATTCCTAGGTTGTAGACACATCGGCGGTCCATATGATACTGGAGCACAATTATCTGACTTGTTGATCTGTGAGACGAGATAAGGAGTCGGGTAAGGTGGTGGGATTGTATTGTGATGTTGCTCGATAGTTGATTGAAAGTTAGCCTGTGGTGCGTATGTTGGCTGACCATAAGTTGTGGAATGACGCGAACGTTTCAGCATTGCACTTGCGACTGTTCGATCGTAATATGTTATTCCATTAATCTCAATGCCTTGTCCAGAAGTAGTTTTTTGCGAAGTAGATGAAAATGTTGCTCTCTGTTCATTTTGATCGACATTAGGCAAAGGACACTTCGCTGGGTTTTGATCATCGTATCTAATAAAGTCGTCACGCACCGACTCGAGTAGAGCTGGATAATCAGTTTTGATTGCATCACGGTAGCCCTTCGTCACTTCGTCATACTTTTGGTGATATTCTTCATATAATCCCGCATCCAGAAACTTGGGATTTTCAAAGATTTCACTCAAAAGCGACTCCATCTCTAGAGATTTTTTCACGAGTTTCGTCATATCTACAAGCTTGTTGCATTTCTCCTTGATTTGATCTTTTTTGCCGTGTCCAGATTGTGAGTGCATGCCTCCAGGCTCATCTCTTCGACCTGAAGACATGTTGGTGGTTTTGTGGTTGAGAAGATGATAAAATGAAGAACAAATGTAACGATAACACTTCTAAAGATGGATGAACACACGCGCACAATAACACCTTAAAACAGATGTAACAGACACATAACAAGAGAAACTGTGATTTAACAAAACACACAACTGATGAACAATAAAATAAATTAAAATTATCAATTTGGTGTGTTGAGTTATGAGATAATACAAGTGGCTTTATTGGTGATTGGTTGGTGCTTTATGAAGAGACGAAGATGACGTTAATGATGACAACGGAGGTGATGATGAGGACGGTTGAGATGAAGACGAAATTGGAGACTGGGATGATGATGTTGATGACAAAAATGATGACGAAGGAGATGCTGATGGGTTCGAGATGACCAGATATGTCATTCAAATGTTAAAAATGGCTCCAATTCACGCACGTTTGCTGTTTGTGGTGTCAGAAAACGGAAAGGCAGACGAGGGGAAACGACCACTTCTTGCCAAATAATTTTAAGAATTAATATAACCCAAAAACATACACATTCTATTGACCGTATGATGGGTATGATGATGTTGATGATGATTGGGTTGACGCTGGTGATGATGATTCTGATGGCAAAAATGATGACGAAGGAGATGATGATGAGATTGAGATGACAAAAAATGGAATTCAATTGGTCCAAATAACACGAACACACTGACGTCGACTTTTTGTAAGGTGCGAGAATGGAAAAGCTGAGAAGGACAAGAAGCCACTTCTGGACAAATAGATTTCAAAATCATGAATTCACAAACACACAAACATGATACACATTCTATTTGTGAAGGTGATGTGTATAATGATGTTTTGCTAACGTTTGTCGAGATCACAGAGCCGAGAATTGGCGTTAATGTAGATTAAATCAAACCAACAGTTCACACTCAGGTGGTTAGACATATTCAGTTTAGCAAATCAAGGCAGTTATTGAGCACACAGATTTGTTTTCAGATTCACAAAATGGGTGAAGGAACAAATCGTCAACTCAAACTGGTAAACAAAATAATTAAAATGACAAACAGGGACAAGAAACTGAACTGCCGTCAACACCTCGAGTCGGTTTGTGTTGAACAGAAATGTAAATTAAATGGTCTGTTGATGAGCTGAAAGAGCACATGGAAGGAAACGGTCATTGTTGATGGGTCACAATGATAGGGATGAAGACAAAAATGATGATTATAACAAAGAAAAAATGAAATAAATCCGATAAGTAATAGCAAAGATATTCGAATTGGCCGGTGTACTTTTCACCGGCGTGGTGGTTGTGCTGACGGTGACGGCGCTGACTGACTGGCAATGTAGAATGAGATAGAGAGTGGAGAGTTGTGCAGAGTGCAGTGCGAACAACGAAACGAACGAACACAGAAAGAAACGAAAGGCGAAGCGAGACAGTCATGCAATCGAAATCAAAGTCAAGTGAGAGTGAGAGAGAAGGCAACGAATGGTCAGAATGGAAAGGCACACACACACACAGACAGACAGACAGGACAGCTCTCGATTGGCCGACTATTGCGATAAAAAGTAGCTAAAGCGCAAAAAGAGTGAAAACTAAATGAGCGGTATGGGACTAATTTGTGCTTCTCAAAGCAGCGCAATTGGTTATGTATTACAATCTGAATCAACATATTGGAGAGAGAGAGAGAGAGAGAGAGAGAGAGAGAGAGGGAGGGAGAGAGAGAGAGAGAGAGGGGGGGTACAAATGTGCACTGCCTGCGACCAGGACAAGTAGACAAAGCTAGTGCATGATACAACGGCAAAGACAATACACGCTCAAACATACTTTTACTCCCCCGCACAAGGTCGTTCGAATGAAGAGCAGATAGATTAGCAGGGGAGTCAGAGGTAAATTCCATCACTCGACACAGGCACACAGCCACTCACACACAAACTAACCCAATTAAAGCGTGCAACAATAAAACAAACATTTAAAGTAGACTAGTGCACTGTGTGCACCGTAGTTTGGTTTGTTCGTTTGCGTTCGGACTTGGGGGAGACACACAGTCACTCACTCACACAAGCACACACACAGTAAAGAAATGAAACCATCCAATGCATCATTTAAAGAGTGGTGGTTTGTTCGTAACCACAACCACCGCAAAATGATGATGAAGAAGAAGAAGAAAGAGCAGCAAAACCGATTTTGTTAGTTCTATGTTACACTATGAAAAGAGACATACGGCCAAAGCCAATCTTACTTGTGTGACTAATCGAGTGGTGTTGATGAGGGAGAGGAATAGAGAGAGAGAGAGTGTGTGTGTGTGAGTGTGTGTGTGTGTGTGTGTGTGCTCGTTACCTAGGATTTACTTACCTGTATTACCTTAATTACCTATTATTTACCTTGGAGTGAACTTCTCGACAATACATAATCAATTGAGAAATGCAGACACGATTCATGATACATATACTTTTTGATAATTCAATTATTATTATTAAGAAGTTGGCATGCAATGATTTCACATGGTCATTTTGAATTCGTGGACACTTCATCAGCCAGAGAACATGAAGAGTATAAGAGAGAGAGAGAGAGAGAGAGAGAGAGAGAAGAGTGTTGCGCTGGTCAGAGAGATTCTAAAAAGTCGAATGAGGGTCATTTATGTACAGTCAATTCAAATCAGTCAGTTAACGTTAATGCTGTTTGCCTGTGTGTCTCTGTCTGTCTGTGTGTGCGTGAGTTTTGGTCCTCACTGCATCTACACTTATGGAATCGAGGTTGAATTTGTATTTAGTGTAACTAAAATACAAATTACTTACTAATTTGGCAAATTTCGCATATAACATTCGTCTTCGAGACACATGAACCTTGAGACACCACATGCATTCAATTGGGTTTGTGCTTTTATTCCACTACGACTATGCACAATGGTCGTAATGGTATTGCTTTTTGGTTGGTTTGCATTCTCTCTTTTGTTCCTCATCGACGTGTGTGCATATGCGGTGTTATATCATTTTGTTGTTTTGTGCCATTTCTAAGTACCAGATTATAAAGGAAATCACATTTATCGGTGGTCTAGTGCCATTTCGGTTGAACTGTCTCACAATGTAGTCGATCACTGCACATCCCTCTTGTGCACATTGTCTGCCAATCGATCTCGTGAGACTTTATCCACTTTGCCTCGATGTAGTTTACATCTATGCACAACACAGTGAGACACATTAACCCGTGTCTGCTTGTTTCCATTTGGTATTCCGTTTTGTCTATTTTTCTCGCCACTCGTTTCTTCTTGCCCATAACTTTTTCATTGCAGTGACACTGGTGGCTGGCCATTTGCTAATTGCCCGTACTTCACTTCCTTGCCTTGTCCGGCCTAATGCTCACACACACACACACACACACTTATTTGTTGCACAGTCTAAGTAGTTAAGTTTGTATGCTCCAGTCTGCCTGTGAGTGTGTGTGTGTGTATCTGTGTGCTTTGTTGAGTGATGGAACTTACTCCTCTGCTCTCCTTTACTCTACATTTGACCGTCTGTGTGCCGGGTGAATAGTTTGCTTGAGCTCATCGACTTGGTCTTATTACATCATGCACTACACTGTCTTCTTGGCTTGGCAACGTTGCTTGCAGTGTACCCTTTTACCTCCCTCCTCTCTCTCTCTCTCTCTCTCTCTCTCTCTCTCCCTCCCGCTCTCTCTCTCTCTCTCTCTCTCTCTCTCTCTCTCTCTCTCTCTCTCTCTCTCTCTCTCTCTCTCTCTCATTCTTTCTCTTTGTCTCAATTCCAGATTGGCCAATTCACTCACAGGAGAAAGGAATCAGTCTATTACCGCTCACATCGCTTCAACTCATTCTACTTTCGTTACGCATTTGCCATCTCGCCAGACAGCTTTTCGTTGTGTGTGTCTGTGTGGACCGTCTCGACTGCTGCAGTGAATCAGTGTTCGCGGTTGGTGATGGTCACACTGTGCTGTGCACTCACTTCGCTCCATTCCACTGTTGCCTTCATTCTGAGTCAGTCGAACGAGCACCGTGCATCATCGACATCATCAGCATCACCACCAAGCCACACTAAAACCTCACACCGGCCAATTTGAATATCTTTGCTATTACAGATTGGATTGATTTCATTTTTTCTTTGTTATCATCATCACTTCTGTCTCATCTCCATCATTGTGACCCATCAACAAAGACAGTTTCTTTCCACGTACACTCTCAACACACCTATAGGTCATCCCATTAACATTTCTGTCCCACACGCCCACAGACTCGAGTGGAGTCGAAGGCTTTGCACTTTCTTGTCGCCCGTGTGTCATTTTCATTATTTTGTTTGCATGTTTGTGTCGAAGAAACGAGCCCTTCGCCCATTATATGACTCTCAAGAGAAATTGATGTACTAATTAACAACTCTGATTTGTTAATGTGATTATTTCTAACCTCCAGTGTGACTTGTTGGTTCGTTTTGATATACATTTTCTCAATTCTCGTCATTGTGATCACGGTCAACATTAGTAACACGTCATTATAAGCACACATTCACAGTTAAAATGTTTGTGTTTAATTTAATTGATTTTGAATTTCATTTGGCCAGATGGGTTTGTGTTGTTTCTCCTCTACATTTCCTTTCTCGCCCGTTCCAAACAGTCAACGTTCTCGCATTCATTCCATTTGGACCAATTAAATGCAATTTCTTTTCATCTCGATCTCATCATCGTCTATACCGTAATCATTTTTGTTATCAGCATCATCATTCCATCTTCATCATCACCACAACCTTTGTCATCATCAACATCACCATCATCTTTCTCGCCAAAAAAGAACCAAACAGTCAAAAATATATTTCATTTGTGATATATATCATCATATGTCATCACCCAACTCGCCAACAGAACATTCGCTTTTGATTTGGTTCAATCAAGTTTGTGTGTTTTCGGTTGATCTCAGATGCAGCTGTTGTGTTAGTTGCTTCATTACGAAGGTGTATTTGTGTGTTTGTGGAGGTGTGTAGTTGTGTGCATCCAACATTTGTAGTGTAATCGTTTCCATCGATTTGTTCTTTATCCTATCATCTTCTCAACGATCACCATAAAACCACCAGCATGGCATCAGGCCGAAAATATGTGCCTGGAGGTATGCCCTCACAATTAGGCAAAAAAGATCCAATTAAGCAGAATTGCACCAGGCTTATAAATACGACCAATATTGTTTTGAATGCAAATCAAATGAAAGCTCTCTTGAAGAACATTTTTGAAGAACCTGAGTTTAAGCGAGCGGAATTACTTGAAAAATATTACCAAGAACATGAAGAGGTGAAGAAGAACTACGATGAAGTAACCAAAATTACATACTCAGCTCTACTCGAGTCAGTGGGTGTGTTTACACTTGTACTGTCGCCAGCGATAGCGACCGAAAAATCAAAATATTTGATTGTTTTGTGCTGTCGCTCGAGCGATAGGAGTGATCCACAAAAGTTGGTACTCTGCAGTCCAAAGTAGGCCTAGCGATACCAATCGCTGGCGATAGTTTAAGTGTAAACAGGCCCAGTGCGTGACGATTTCATCAGAGATTATGATCAAAATCCAGCGGATTGTTCTTTGCTTAATGGCGATCAAAATGGGCAGAGAGCAGCATTTCCATCGACTTCACCAGAAAAGGCTCTTAAAATTTATGTATTTGAAGGTCAACATATCACAGTCCAGACGTAAATGCAATGCTGCCACGTTCCAGTAATTCCGTAACTTATGGTCAGCCAACATACCCACCACAGGCCAACTTTCAACCAACTGTCGAGCAACATCACAATACAATCCCACCACCTTACGCGACTCCTCATCTCGTCTCACAGATCAACGAGTCAGATAATTGTGCCCCACAATCATATGGACCTGGCATATGTCTACAACCAACAAATGGAAATCAAAATTCCCTCCCGCCAGCATTCATCCAAGTGAATGCTATTCGCCAAACCAACCAGCCAATTCTTAATATGCAAGCAACATTTGAACAAACCCACAACACTTTTCAAAGTCCAATTCCAACAAACCTCATACACGGATTCAATCCCCCGTTTCACCAGTACCAAAGTTGCACGCCTCATGTTCGCTTGCCTCAAAGTAATGAACCACTTTATCACTCGACATATGAAAACCGAAATCCGAACCACAACACTTTCCAAAGTCCAATGCCAACGAACCCCATCCAAGGATTCAATCCCCCGTTTCACAAGTACCAATGTTGCACGCCTCACTTTCGAATGCAACAAAATAATGAAGCACCTCTACATAACACATCATATGAAAACCGAAACAGGAATGTATTCCCTTTGCAAGAGGGTGTCCCGCTTTTCCAAACCCCTTTTCATTCAGCAGCACCATCTTCATTTAGAAATGTTCCACTCTTTAACAAAAAGAATCACAAATCGACTTCTTATTCTCAAAATTCTTCGTATGGCTCAACTTTGACATATGAAACCTATCGAACCATGCCAACACCTATTGAACATTTGATGCAAACACTGAATCCATATTCTACTGTTGAACAATCATCAAATTTGACAGTATCAAACGCAGCGCCGACATCAGTCTCTATCACCAACAGTTCAGCAAATTTGGCATATACTTTGAACTCATCAACTGCAGCTTGTGAACAGACAAACGTTCGTCAGCCGATCAAACCACAGATCACCTTAACAGAACTAAATGAAGCACTGTCCTTAGTCCCAGAAAGCAACACTCTTGGATCACCTGAATTTACTTCCAATCCATCTATATTTGCGTCCGCATCAAATGAACTAAGTGTCTCCACTGAATCATCCACTCCAGCCTCTATTATCATTGAGAAAACTAGTGTCACCATCACCTAACCATCTGCCTCAATAGATTCAATTGAATCAATGCTTGCAAATACGAATATACGTGTTATGACGAAACAAGCAGACGTGCCACACGAATCTACCACTCCGCTCACACCTTCCCCCACTCCCACTGTCAAACATGAATCTATTTTGACAGAATTAAATAAAGTACTGGCCTCAGTCCCAGAAACCAATACTCATGATTCACCAGAATTTACTTCAAATCCATCAATATTTGGACCCGTACCAAAAGAACTAAGTGTCTCCACTGAATCGTCTACTCCAGCCCCTATTATCATTGAGAAGACGTGTGTCACCATCACCCAAACATCTGCTTCAATAGATTCAATTGAATCAATGCTCGCAAATACGAATATACGTGTTATGACGAAACAAGCAGACTTGCCACACGAATCTACCCCTCCGCGCACACCATCCCCCACTCTCTCGGTCAAACATGAACCTATTTTGACAGAATCAAATGAAGCATTGTCCTCAGTCCCAGAAACCAACACTCTTGGATCCCCAGAATTTACTTCAAATCCATCTATATTTGGACCCGCACCAAAAAAACTAAGTGTCTCCACTGAATCATCCACTCCATCCCCTATTATCATTGAGAAAACGAGTGTCACCATCACCCAACCATCTGCCTCAATAGATTCAATTGAATCAATGCTCGAAAATACGAATATACGTGTTATGACGAAACAAGCAGACTTGCCACACGAATCTACCCCTCCGCGCACACCATCCCCCACTCCCTCGGTCAAACATGAATCTATTTTGACAGAATCGAATGAAATACGGGATTCAATATTGGAAAACCTTGATAAACCCACATTTGCATCAATACTTTTATCCAATACTACACAAACCTCTTGTATAAATTTTTTTGGCAAACCACGGACTTCTTCATCATTGCGATTGCGAAATGAAACCATCCTGAATTCAAAATTATCGAAGCCCAAGCAAGCTGAGTTATCAATCTTCAATCGAGCAATTAGTGGCCGTTCACTTGTCTCACAAAACAGATCGCCAGAAGGGAAAAGTTCAGCAATCAACACGAACTCCAAATCACAAACATCAGACGTAAAATGGTCAAACTCGGACATAAAGTGGAGACTGTCTCTTGAAAGAAAAAAGTCAAGAACTAAACCGGAAAAGAAACCAGGCTCCAACAATGTAAAGTTAACCTCATTAATTGCATCTACTACACCAACAATAGAAACAGAAGTCAAAGACTCCGGTTCAACAACCTCGTCATTGATCATGCCAACTACTACCAACAAATATGAAAAACAAAATCGATCAAGAAGCCAAACCAAAATGAAAGAGACTTCAACTACTGAAACCAACACGAATCAGACTTCCGTCACATTGCCTTCCAGCCAATCAGCATCAAACGAAATTTCCGAACCAGAATATGACAAATGCGTGCCCCCATTGGAATCGATGAGCCTGTCAACTTTTGAAAATTCCGAAGAACAAGAAAAGTTGTGTATTTTTGAACAACAAATAGAACCAACAATGCCTCAAAACGAGCCAGACTGCAATGCAACACTGACAAATCTGACCACAGTCCAAAATCTTTACGATGTTCAATTTTCATGTGATGATGATTCGATGCCCTCGTCGTCATCATCCATACAAATTACTACCGAGCAATTTGAACAAAACAACGACAAAGATTCGCCCAAAATCTCGTCTAAAAACAGATCAAAGAATCGGAAGAAAAGGAGACAGACTTTTTCTCATGACCAAAACACAGATCAAGATTTGGAGTCATCGTCGTTCAATTCAACACCAAACACAGATAAATCCGAACTTGATTCAAATTCGGATAGCATTCTTTCGCCAGCAAATATCATGACGGTCCAAATATTCAACGACATTCATAAATTCAAATGTGAGGTTGGGGATTGTACATTTGAAGATTCCGATGATGAAAAAGCTTTTCAACACTGTGATAAGAAACATAAATCAGTGTTCAAATGTGCATTGTGTTCTGAAAAACCCTTTTTCGAAGACAAAAACCAACTTACTCATCATCAAGCTTATAAGCATAAATTATCGCTTACAGAATTAATTAAGGCATCATTAGCAGATGGGTCAGAGCAAACGTCTTTCCTCGACATAATGAGGGAAATAAAGCCGCTACAATGCCCAATCTTGGACTGTTGGACATTATTCTACGATGATTATCGCCAATTTAAGCAGCACCTTGCAGTTGTGCATAAAATGATATTCAAATGTCATTTGTGCTGCTGCCTTTATCAATACCACAACAACCTCGTTCAGCATGAACAAGTAGATCACAAAGAAACAGTTAAAAATCCGGAACAAGTTTCAACTGATGATGGCCTGACAGTATCCTCATCTTTAAAATCCAACAACCCACCAGAATTCCCCAATTCCGATGCACAAGAAATGTCTTCTGTTGAATTATCAGAAGCATCAATTCACAAAGACAAAACGGGCAACTACGTGCATTTATACGTTTGTGAAATACTAGACTGTTTATATATTTGTACGAAGCAATGTATTGTTTCACGTGAACACTATTTTAAAACACATACTCAAATACATAAACTACTTTACAAATGCGAAACATGTCAGGCACGTTTTATCGAATCACTCAATCTACTTTTTCATCGACAAAAAGTGCATGGAATAGTGTTTAGTAAATCAATGGTAATTTTGTCCAAAAAGATAGAGTCACATCAATTCCCAGTCACTTCGAAACAGATTTTGAAATTATATTCCTTGAGTAATATCAGCATTGTAAAAGCTTAGAAATGCATAGCACTGGATTGTTTCCAAGTAACCAAATCCCCGTAGAGTAGCAACAATCATTGTAGAATAACTATTGGGAACTCATTGAAATCAGACAAAACAGAGGACCAAATGTAATTTTTGACCAATGCAATTAATTTGTAAACATTTTTACTATTTATCAATAAAATTCTATGATTTTACCGCTGACGCTTACCGAAAGTCCAGAACATAGATGAAACAGAAATTTATATTTCCATAAAAGAGTAGTTAGTGTAGTTAGAGAGAGAGAGAGAGAGAGAGAGAGAGAGAGAGAGAGAGAGAGAGAGAGAGAGAGAGAGAGAGAGAGAGAGAGAGAGAGAGAGATAAACGGTCTTTATTAGTTCAAAACTAACCAAAGAAGGAGCTGCTCACAAAACTAGTGAGTTGCCTTACGACACAGCATAGTAATCAATCTGATAAGACAATAGTTACATAAATGAAATTTGAGGGTTACAAAAAATGAATACTGTAAAACAATGTGAATACTGTAAGTGGTGTAAATACTGTAAATATAAGTCAAACAAAATGTCTAGCCATAAATGTGAAAGTGAATCATACGCACTGAACATGACAAAACTGTTTCAGCTAACTCGGGTAGAGCTTTCTTATCCAAATGGAACCTGTCGAAGAAGTCGACCAATTGGGTACTCACAGTCCCTCGCGCTCCCATCCATAATCCAATGACCTCGCAGTCACGTTTCTCGATTATCGGATACTTCTTGCATAGGTCGTCGTAACAGCTCTCGTAAATTGCTTGCTTCTCCTCTTGAACTTCTTTGCCAACATCGTGGTTGTCTTCCCATCGTACAGTCGGGTCTATGATGTAGACCTTGTCAGAGTTGGCCTCGAATGAGGATGTCCACAAATCGATTGGCACCATCCCGGTCCATCCGAGAGAGAGAGAGAGAGAGAGAGAGAGAGAGAGAGAGAGAGAGAGAAATGTTTCTGACAGGATAATGGCTGTACTGGTCACAACATGGCCACAGACACCACCGGTTACACTCAACTCCGGTGCTATCAGTGATGACCACTGATTGGTGACTAAGTGGCCAGCCGAAGAGGGAGAGGAGAGTGGAAGACAATTGGGTATTAGTTCTGGCTGAATGGTCCTGCATTGACTTGTGTGAATTACGAATGTGCATCTTCGTGTTCTACAGTCCCTCGCTCTCTCCTATTCTCTATCCAACAAATCTGACTTGTTTTTTTACTACTACTTTTTCTTCTTCTCTACCCGTCCAATAACAATTATATTTTATTTTAGAGCGGAGTCGTGGTGTAAAGGTGGACGATGACTGACTGTCAATAGAGATGGAGAGTGGAGTGTTGTGCACACAATGAAAAACGAAATGACGAACGAACAGAAAGAGACGAAAGTCGAGGCGAGACAAAACTGCTAACCAAATTAAAGTGAGAGATCGCAACCAACTCGAGGTCAGCGAGAATGGATATCCACACAAACACAATGCACTGCTTCGATCGGGTGACTTTTCTTTGGACAGCAGCAAATGTGTAACGGGTGTAAGAGTGAAAATGAAATGAGCAATATGGGACTAATTTGTGCCTCTCAAAGCAGCACAATTGGTTATGTATCTCAATGTAAATGAACATATCGGGAGAGATGGAGAGAGAGAGAGAGAGAGAGAGAGAGAGAGAGAGAGAGAGAGAGAGAGAGAGGAGAGAGAGAGAGAGAGAGAGAGAGAGGAGAGAGAGAGAGAGAGAGAGAGAGAGAGAGAGGGGGGGGTACGAATGTGCTGTGCAAGGACATTGCTAGCCACCAGGACAAGTAGACATGAAGTAGTCATGATGCAAAAGCAAAGACGATGGCAATGCGCGCACAAATATACTATTTACTCCCGCACACGGTCGATCAAAAGTAGAGCAGATAGATGAGCACTGAGCAGGGGAGTCAATTGCCATTCCATTACTCGACACAGCACACAAGCACTCATGCACACACACTCAGACTTAACCAATTAAACCACGCAACAACAACAAACAAACATTTGAAGTAGACAGACAAGAGCACCGTGTGCATTTTAGATTGGTTGGTTCGTTTGAATTCGGACTCTCGTGAATAGCAGTCACATTCACTCACACAAGCACACACAGAATAGAACTGAAGCCATTCAATGCGTCATTTAACGAGTAGAGGTTTGTTCATAATTACTACCAAATATTTTTATTATATTGACCAAATTCCACTTGGACTAACGCAAGTGTAATTTTACTGTCAAATAGAATTGAATGTTATAAGGGATTTAAAAATCAAGATTAAATTATCAATAAAATTAAAGATATGAATAATGTGTTACACATGGTCAATGGGAATAATGGTCAATAAAAACACAAATTAAAACTAGATATTAAAAGTGAATTTCATTTCGTCCTCAATCTAGTGTCATTGTAAAGGCCGGCAATTGCACTCGTTTGCGACGGTTATCTCCCTTCGCAAAGTTAGCGGTGCTGGTCGTAGTTCGGCAACGGGTTGGCGACCTGAGAGTGCCAATTGCCTTGGGAAGGGCACTCGATGATGGTAACATAATGTGGCTGTGTATTGAGTAACAATTAGAGAACACATCAATGAGACAGTCTGTTGTCACACTTACCTGCTTGGAGCAGATTTGTTTCGGACAAGTCTTCGTGCTGGATCCAAAAATGAAAAAGTATATTCGGATGTTTTAATCACAAAGGGCACAAATGTATGAACCATGTTAGACTCGTTGTGTATCCCAGAACCAGGTTGCTCTGGCACCTTGATTGGATTCCCTTCAAACATTGTGGTTGTTGGAGAGTAATTGAATTTCTCCAAATTATTTAGGAAATTACGCCATTGACCATGATTCGGAGCTGGATTATCACCATTGGAGTAAAAATGGCGATATATCGAATATAATTTGGAATCGATAGTTGATTGTTCGACAGAGGATTCATTGGATGGCACTGTTGTGGTGAAATGTGGAACCTCATGATATTCGCGTTTAAAAATGGTATCGAACGATGTAGATTCTTCGGCCTTCATTTTCATATTCTCCTCTTTTTTGGCAGAATATGATGAACATGGCACATTATTGCTAGGGCCCTCACCTAAATGCTGCAAGTTAACTGAAATTTCAATGTCTACTACAAGAAAGTGACAAACAATAAGCTCAGTATTACATGAGAGATTAGTCGAAATACCTGTCGACAAAGTTGTTGTTGTTGGCACTTGAGCAGAAGAAGTAGAGGCGCTTGAATCTTGATTCATTTTCGATATAGAATTTGCACTTTCTTTAGTTGATTCCATTTTGTCGACAAGTTTAATGGTGACGAGTTCGTTATTGAGTTGCTGTGTTGCTGTAGGTTGTTGTTTTAATCAAAAAGACAAACTGACTGAGTATGCAAACTGTGGCTCGTGTGGAACACACAACTACAAAGTAACATTTGGTAGTTATTTAGTCATTTATTCACATTACCACAAGCCGAGAAAACATTAGAAATTGGGTGAACATGATTAGAAAGGGTCGCGGGCATGGAGCACACGCACACCCAAACACACACGAAATCAAAGCTAAGTAATTATAGCTCCGAGACAAACAAACGGTAATTGTGTCACTGTGAACGGTGGTAGTAATGGTTGTACTTGTAGGGTGCACTTGAAGAACTGTCTCGGCATCGAATAGGCAAATAACCACGGACACAAGAATTGACTGACCGACGAGTGAATTAATTCGCTGTTATGCACTTTGCCATGAATGTACGACCAGTGTGCCAAATGCAAACCAGCTTCAGTTTTAGTTGGATTTAGTCAATTGCTAATTTGGTTACATTACCACAAGGCGAGGAATCAGCAGCAAGGGAGTGAACATTACGAGACATTGGGAGTGAGAAGCATCCAATTTGGTGATGATGCTACTTTGCATGAGTGGGAATGGGAGAAATTGAGAGTGAATCGAGTGGAGTTAAGATTGATTTGTTCAATTTGTCAAACGTTGACAATGGGAGTGCTTTGTAAAGATGAACCAAAGAGAGAGAGAGAGAGAGAGAGAGAGGGAGAGAGAGAGAGGGAGAGAGAGAGAGAGATAACACCGAGTGAGAGTGAGCGCAATGTGATCAATTTGAATTTACTCAAGTCGAGGGCAGACGAAAGATGAGGTTGTGGTGGTGGTGGAGGTCTTGATTGTGGTCTGAATATACAAATCAGACTGCAGAGAGCAGACAATTTATCAAAGACATATGAATCGAAAATGAAATAGAAGGAGATGACAAATAAAATTACAAGAAAAGAACAATATTAAAAGCCATTTATCTAAGCACACACACATTCACAGTAAAGCACAATGGGATGCACTCCGTCTTGAATGTGCAACCAGTGAGCCAATGCAAAACAAAGGCAGCAGTACACAGTAGCACTTGGACATGAGATTTAGTAGTGATTTGGTGTGGTGAGTGCTTGGTAGTAAAGAACACGAGTGAGAGAGGGGTGTGAGCGAAATGGCTTCTAATTACACCAGAAAAGTAGATGAGATGTGCAGTGCGAGTGTGTCCGATGATGGCTCGATATGCTGTGATGTGATATCTTGCTACCGAATAGTAACGAGGCACACGGACGAACACAAACTGTGAATTGAGCCAGAGCGTCGACGAGAAGACTCTCACCACCGGTGCACTCGTTGTGTTGGTCAGAGAGATGCAACACGGTCGAATGGCAGTCATCACTGTTGAAGCCTAATCGATCAGTCAGTTAATGCTCTCTGCCTGTGTGTGTCTGTGTGCGCGTGTGAGTGATTGTGCTCTTACTACATCTACACACATAGACTCAAAGTTGACTTCATATTGAATGTCATTACAAGAATATTATTTACTAATTGGATGGTGTATTGCCAGTTCGGTTGAATTGTCTGTTTAGGTTGTCGATTGTTGCACATCTCACTAATACACTATCAAGTGAATGTGTGCCCCTTGAGTGACACATTCAGAACAAATGCAATCGTTTGTTTTAATTGCTTCTGTCCCGCGAACAATAAAAGCACCCATTGTGGCAATATTTATGGGCATTTAGGTAGCGTTGTGTGCACATTGCCGTGCGCCCCTCTTGGTTGTTTTGTGCCTTTACAAGGAACTTGATCATTATGGAAGTCACATTATTCGGTGGTGTATTTCCATTTCGATTGAATTGCCACTCGATGTTTTCGATTGTAGCACATCTCGCGTGTTCACATTCTCCAATTGAACTCGTGTGATATATGCACACACACCACTTGCACTGATTCGGTTGTGGTGTTGCCCGACCAACCCACAAGACTCACACACTTTGCTTGTTTGTTTGTATGCGCTTTGTTCCTGGTCGGCGTTTGTGCACATTGCAGTGTTGTATCGGTTGGTCGTTTCGTGGCTTTACTAAGAACTCAAAACGGTAATGACATTATTCGGTTGTGGCTTGGCACCGATCGAAGACAATTCCCAATAACACAAAAAGCGTGGTGAGTGTGAGGCTGCTTCCATACTACTTTACTGTTTTTTCACCAGTGTTGTTGTGTTAAGCAAACAATCATTTCAGGGAATCTCAATTACTACCAACATCACAACCAAAACCACTAACCCCACAATCCATTGTATGTTTGTATGTAATACAATGTGCTCGTGATCGTTCGTTGATCATTGAGTAGAAACTTACTCAATCGATCGTACATAGACACAAACACACTCAACAACAACAAAATAATTAGAATATACTACACGTATTTTAAACAAAAATAAAGATTTCTTTAGCAGAAATATTATCTTTCATTCACTGCGTCATTGCATTTAAATGTTGTAGGACACAATGTTGGGATGGCAGTTGTTGAGATTTTCCAACCAGATATCTTGCACGAAGGCACCGTGGGGGATGAAGATGTTCACGTATGTGCCCACTTGAAGACAGCCATTGAGAACCAGAAACGCTAAACGAAGTGGTTAAGTGGTGTGGTTAGCTTGAGTGTGACTCACTTACCATTATTGTCAAAGTGCCGAACGTAAGAGTTCATCAACTCAACGAGGCAGTCCAGGCACCAGCATTGGTTCTGATCAAAGCCAAGAGCGGGTGCCACCACTTGCTGGATCGGTCTTACCCCCTGAGCGTGCGCCTTTTGTGCGAGTCCACATAAACGTGCGCATTTATGCGTGTCAATTTTTACGAGTATTTATCAACTTGGGCATATTTACGAGTCCATTTTTACGTGCATGTTTTTACGAGTTTATATTTACGTGTCCAATTTTGCGTACAGAACTTAATGCGAGTGCATTTTTACTTGCAAACAAGAGTTATTATTATAAACTTATATACTAACGACTACGATATTTAAATATAAGATTATAAGATTTTTACTAGATGTCTCAATTCCCTTGATGTATTTTCTACTTCCAAACAAAGAAGCTGACATTTATGTTCGTGTTCTCAACATTTTGAAGAAACTGACAACACCAAATAATTCAAATAAATGCAAATTACCTAAACGAATAACTACTGATTTTGAAACTGGTTTTATTAAAGCCATGAAGCACAAAGATTTCAAGAAAATCAAGCATCTTGGTTGCTATGTTCAAGCCAAACGGACGACCCGTGAGAAAAAGTTGACTTAATTTGTTGCCGTGTGTAACTTAGAGAAAGAGAATATTCCTATCACCAACAATTCAGTAGAAAGTTAGCATTTTAATTTGAACAGTGCTGTGCAGTCTCATCATGCATACTTCTGGAAAATGATGTCTCATTTATTAAATCAAGCAGAAAATTATGAATTTGAACTTGATAGAGTAGAAGTATTAGCCGAGAAGAAAACGGACATTAACCCAAAGACTCATTTTTATTTACTCGCATCATTACAACAAAGTGTATTAAAAGATACGAATCGTATTTTTCAAGTTGTGCAACTACTCAAGACATAAAGGACTATCTCAAGACTATTGAAAGACACATTTCACCTAAGAATAATGTTTCAAGTTTGAATTAATGTTATTTTGTAAAATATTGTCATAAGAATTAAAACATCATTGGCTCCAAAGGAGCATAGTCTGAGCGGGCGGGCACCCAGCCCTCCACAACCAGAGTAAATGTTTATTTATTTTTATTGTAATCTCTACAGTATTTCAGATATAGTTCCCTCCAGATCACTTTTCCTCTGTCATATTTTAAGATTAGAAAACAAAAGTTCGTCGTGTTTTGTCATGCTCAATCGAGTCTGTAAGCACAAGTTTCAATGTTGATAGATCCCAATTTTCAGATATAAAACGATTATCTTTCGAAATGGCGATTTTTTTGCATTCATGAGTTCATGTGTCCGATGGAACTTTTGTTCGATGTTAACATACAACTCACACACCTTCCTACCCCACAAGTTCCACAAAAATTGCAGATTGCGATTGGGCCTCGTGCCTCGGCCGATCGCAATTGCAATTTTTATGGCTCTTTTCTGAATTTGTTCGAGGTTATTAGTATCGCAATTCAAGGATCATGGAATCCCAGTGATAACTATCACGTCAAAATTTTGTGTCCACGTACAGTCCAAGCATGTATGCACGTATGTCGATGTGTGTTTGCGTTCGACGGTCGTATTGACATGTCTTCAGACGGATTCTTCAAATAAGTCAAAGCTTGTTCAATCGATTTCGATTTGTTTTTTGTCTATAAAAGCCTTTTAGTCGATAAATACAAACTGCCGGGTGCACACAGGTTATGAGAATTTTCTTTATTTTCTCTGTTGGCGAGATTTTGCAATACAGGAGAGACCTTCCTTAGATACATACCATTCTCATTCGTTAACATATTTGCAGTTCTTTGAGTGCACAAAATAAAGAGGTTTACACTTTTTAATTTCAGGAAAAGAACGTTTACATCTCACACAGGTGTTAGACTTTAGCGTTTTCAATCATCTCAATGGCAGTTAGTGAGTGATCCACACACATGATAAAACGGCCCTGGTAGAACTTGGTCAAGTTTGTTTTTATTGTCGTCAATTCTGTTGCATTAGTCTTCTGATGTGGTAACGATGGAAACTTTGAGTAGGATAACTTCCTGGACTCCTACTCCTTCCGTGTAGTCTTCATCTGGGTGTTGCATTAGATCTTCCATCCATTGCATTAAAAACAATGTACAACTAAAAGCGATGCATTTTATAGTTTTTGGTTCACGACTGGCAACAAACCAAACATTTCTGTGTCTACACTCTGATAAAAAGTTGCACATGAGTTGTGTTGAAATGTCAGCTGATGTTGTCAATAGTGCCAATAGTTACAATTTTCAACACCAGGTGGCGCTAAATTTCGTTATCTTATCTTTGAGTTTTTGGCAAATCTGCTATTTTTCTGCAACTCAGACCTATCCCAAAAGCTTAACCTGAAAATTTGGTACAATTTGGTCCAGTAGATTTTCCAGAATCTCTCGTGCAAGCAACACAAAAAGCCGTGGTAGAAGTCTTTCGCTTTGGCGAAGCTTCGCTTCGCCCCCGCTCAGACAATTAATAAATTAACTTATTGTTTTTAACTTTTACTTTAACTTTAAGTACACGTAAAAATGCACTCACATATAGATCTGTACGCAAAAGTGGGCACGTAAATATGCACACGTGAAAACATGCACGTAAAAGTGGACTCGTAAATATGTGCACGTTGATAAATACTCGAAAAAATTGACACGCATAAATGCGCACGTTCATGTGGACTCGCACAAAAGGCGCACGCTCAGGGGGTAAGACCGCTGGATCAGTATCATGTCGTTTGACGATAAATCAATACAGTCACACAAGCAGATCAACTTCACGTACAGATGAACACAAAGTGAAAGCGAGCAGCGAAGGGTGAGTGAGTACACACACATATACAATGCAATCATCAACATTGATCATATTACACTTTCAATTGTTCCAAATTGGTTTAGCAGGTATAAATACGATTTGTTAAAGTCAAAGATGAAGAATACATTATGGAGGTTAAAGAGGCGACAAAACCACCGAGAGTGAAAGGAAGAAAGAAAGATAGACTGATGATGATATTCGAGGGATCGCGAGGAGAATGGCGCGGGAGACACTTTGAGATGTATCCAAACGGATATAATTAACTTATTTATTCGCAGATTCAGACGCTTGGGGTATCATTAGAACAATAATTGAATAATCTATCAGATTGTTTGATTTAATTTAGGAAAAAATAAACTAGGAATTATGAACATCCTTAAGAAAGTTCGAAAAATACCCCGATTTTCGTTTAAAGTGATATATTTAATAAAAACAGTGCTAAATTTTTACAAAACAGTGAATCCTATGTAAAAGATAATTAAATTATCTTCAATTTAGATTTCTCATATGTTAAAATTTATTTACAAAAAGTCCTAATTCTTAGCTTCAAAGATAGCCAAATACTATGGGGTGGTGGTGTTGTTGGCGGTGGTGGTAGAGATTATGATGATGATGATGATGTGTTGTGTGCAATGGTTTGTGTATAGTAGTGATCATTTAAGAAATGATTTTAACAGTTAATCTTAAAGAGAATTATATGATTTGTTTGATGGACTAACATAATTTTAAAGATTATCGCAAAATTTGTGGAAAGTCGATTGCATTTGTGGCGAGTGCGTATTTGCTCTTTGTGTTTGTGCTAACTTATGAACAAGATTTGTCGTTTATTTTCCTTTGAGTGAGCTTCTTAACATTACTTTCTTACATAGTTTAAAAAAAAGTATACATTGTGATTTATTAAGAAATACATATTTTATTATGATCATATATTATTTGGTTATTCAGGCATTTAGACGTTCAAATAGAATCAATCTGGAATGGAACTAATGAGGATTTGTTTTCTGGTTTTCATTTTGTGTTCCCCATCGGCATGTGTGCTCATTTCCGCGTTATGTCGTTTTGTTGTTTTGCACTTCTAGGAACTCAAAACAGTGATCACATTAATCGGTGGTGACTTGCCAGATTGAGGCCACTTACCAATCACACAGGCATCATTGTGTGTGTGTTTGGCTGTTGGCAACTCTACTCTACTGTCTTTGTCACCAGTGTAGTGTTGTGTTCTCTTAGATAAACAATCGTTTCAGTGAAACTGAATCATTACAACAGCCAACAAAAACCACTAACCACTAAACCTTTTGTGTTTGTGTTTAATGTAATGTCCACACAGTGATCGTTTATCGTTGAGAAGTAACTCACTCAATCGATCCCAGACACAAACACACTCAACAACGTCAAAAGTATTAAAATAAACTTCAATTATTTTGAACAAAAATAATTTATTTCGTTACATTAGACAACAAACATTAAACTGTGAAACATTGCGAACAAGACAAATATAAATTTGTGTAGAAAATATCTGAAGAAAACGGCGGAATTTGGGTAGATCATTGCGCATGTCGATGGAGGAGATTGGAGGACAATCCAGAGGCAAATGCTGCCATCGAAGTGACTGGAGCAGATTGGAGGACAATCCAGAGGCAAACGTTACCATCGAAGTGATTGGTGGCGCGACCGCACTTATCTACTTGTTTGTTCCGCCTGTCCATTTGCTGGACTTGATTTGTAAATGTATCTATTATAAATCATGCTAATAAATCTGTTTGTATTGAATTAGTTTACTGAATGATTGATTGATTGTGCATCTTTAAGATGCGAATGTGAATGATATGGGTTCCGAGAATGGGCCTAAACGTGCTCGAATCCTGTTGTTGTTACTTCTTGGCCAGTTGGATCGCACTCTACAAAGTGCACTTCGTTTGGGCCGGGAAAGATCCTGTCAAGCCTTATGTTGCGTTTCGTGCACAAGTGTTCATACATTCAAGTGACCACTGTGGCAACGCTGGCCGGTCGGCCCATCACTAGGAATGGTTTGTCATGGCTGTTCTTGTTTGGCTTCGGCGTCTTGAGGTACACGTGATGTGTATTCTGTAGTTCCCTGGCCCAAACACCGTTCCGGCCAATCATGTTGCCAACCAGTGCAAAGGGGATATGCACCTTACAGGTGACCAAATCTAAGTGAACAAAGTGTCAATACACGAATCACCACTAACCTTACTGCTCACCTCCACCACCCATGATCGAGTGCATATGATTCTGTCTGTCCGCTTCGAGTTTGGAGAAGTGTGCAGTAGAATACCGGAACGGATGAGTGAGGTCGGATTTTCTCAAATGTCTGGATGCCATTCGATTCTACACCATGTAAAAGATCTTTGAGAATTTTTTCAGAATTTTTGGTCGTTCCAAAAATCTGCACACGAATTTTGAAAATCTCCGCCTTTTTGACGGTGTTTTTAAGACCTTTTTGTATTATTTGTTTAAAAAATACTTAATGACCATACTATGGTCCAGTTTTGACATGAATTATCTATCATAGTGTGGAGAAGATTTCTGAGAATTTTTGGATACTTTGAGTACTGGGTGTTGGAACTATGGTCTTGGAACTGCCGGAAAAGTGTCATTGCTTACTAAATGTCTAACTAAATGTATTTAAATTTCAATTTGCACTAATAAATATTTTATTGAGGCTTAATTATATGCGTATTCCTTCAAACAAAGTACCCACGGGTTCCAAAATTCGTTCCAAAATTTTTGAAACACTTAAATCTTTTAAATTTGGTTTCAAAAAAACATTTTGGCATAGCAAGCGAATAGTGAGCAAAAATTGGGTCGTTGGGCCTTATCTCAGAATTGGTTGTTGGTTCTTATCCCACAATTGGGTCGTTGGATTCACTCAATTATTATTTCTCTAAAACCGCTTATTATTTTGCCTCTCTGCGCCAAATTGATGGATAAAATCCAGCATTTTAACGGGATTAAAACCAAAAGATTATTTGCCGGTATACACTCGAGCCACCATTTGGGGTGTTACCAGCCACCTTAGCATTTGAGCATTAGAAGTTGAAATTAGCCATAATCTGCAGAAACTTTCTTTCTCTCTCTCTCTCTCTCTCTCTCTCCCTCTCTCTCTCTCTCTCTCTCTCTCTCCCTCTCTCTCTCTCTCTGATTATAAGATAAGTGCATAATCTGGGTGGAGGGAAGAAGAGGGAGAGCGAGCTAGAGAGAGAGAGAGAGAGAGAGAGAGAGAGGGGGAGAGAGAGAGAGAGAGAGAGAGATCAGATTACCTTGACAAGTTCAAACGGAATTGACAAATCCGTATTCATGGGCATAGAGTCAATGCCAATCAGTGCAAACACCTGACTACTGAAGACGTGCATCGATGAAACGAAACAAAAGAAGAAACCACAGGATCCGAGAGTAGAATCGCTAGAAAACCGAGTCGAAATGAACCAACAACGAACTAATGTACGAGATAAGTAGGTTATATTATTAACATGATTTAAACAAAACCTGAATCAACCCAATCAGCAGTGCCAGTGAAGTCTACACATCAATCGGTCTTAACATTTGTCCACCAAACTGCAACATCTCAGTCTCCAAGTAGACTTCATTAGTACCCTTACTATTCATTCCCGCCGTAACCGTACCATCGAGCGGTATCTTAAAGTTATTGAGCACACACGACATGCCATCGAGACCACCGCAAAGGTGTCAATCGAAATCTGTCTCGAAGTACCCATCAGCGAGTAAACTATCACAGGAAAGAGTGACACATACAGCCCGTAGATTGGCTCAACTCCCGCCAAGCGAAGTGTGATGTGAGATTGTGTGCAAGGGATGATGGTGATGGCTGGCTCTGGGGGTGAGCACAACCCAACTGCACAGGAAATGGTGTCTTACTGGCTAGTGAAGCACCAGATTAGATTATGCATTGCATTTACAACTAGAGTTGTAGTTGGCAAGTTGGGGATTAGTGTGGATTCAGTGTTGATGATGATGATGATGATGCACAAGCGAGTCAGGCGACCAGTTTGGGGGAGTTGGGCACGCCAGTGCCATAGATTTGAACATACAAATCAATCAAACCAACAATCGGATAATTTGATCATCATCGGCAATGTGACAGAAAAGAAAAACAACAAAACAAACCAGCACACCAACACACGCACGAAGCGTGTGTGCTGAACTAATTCGAACACACACACACACACACACACACACACACACACACACACACACACACACATGAATAGAAGAAGAGAACAGAACAGGTAGAATTGACTTTGCTAGTCATCATCATCATCATCATACCGAAAACAGACAACCAAGACGAGGCACGTGTTGGGATCTGTTTGAATCGAGCAACACACCGCTCGACTATATTTAGTAGATGCTTTCTTCTATCTATTACTATCGGGTTTGTTTGTTTGTATGAGTCTGTCCGTTCCTTGTAATGAACATTGGATTCGAATAGTTTTTGGTTATCGGTTTAAATTTCTGATTGTTTGAGATGATTATTATTATTGTTTCGAATAGCAAGACAACGTGTGTTTGTGTCTTTGATTGTGTATTTGTGGAAATCAATGAGATGTTGGGGTTTTCTCAGAAGCAGCTGCAGCAGCTTTAACACCAAGAGTAGACAGTACAAACAGAGAGATAGCGCGACAAGTGAAATTGAAAGATGTGATTTGGAAAAGTTAAGCGGTTTAGGTAGGATTTGGTTGATGATCACTTGGAAAAAGTGTCTCCCTTGGTCTGTCACTGGACTCAATGATGAATGGTCTCGACTTGTGGTGATTTGTGCTCGTTGTTGTTGATTATGATGATGGTGATGGTGATGGTGATGACACTCACTCACACTCCAGACAGATTAAAGTCGACGCTTGAGGTGATAACTCGAGTGATGAAGAGTGCGGTGGCTTAAATTAAAAAGTGTAAAGATCTTTTTGCGCCCCCTCTGTACACTGCCCGTTGACGTGTGAGTTCAGTAGCCCCGTACCGGGCGAATGAGTGTATCCAACCGAATTGACCGAGTACATCATTGGATGAATGTTCGGGTGCTCTATGTTTTTGCTTTCGTTGAAGTCACTTTTCCCATCATTATCCAACAGGTTGTGCATGTTGGCACTGTCCTTGGTAGTAGTAGTAATGTAGATCGAGTTACCTCAATTGGTAGTCTCTGTCTTGTCGACTAGTTTGTTACGATTAATACTGATTGAACCAGTGTCTCCGGTCTGCAGGACACTCGGACCTCGTGTGAACTCGAGTGGACCAACAGTCGTAGTACTGGTTGTGGTGCTTGTGCTCGTACTCATCAAACCAATACCTCCGTCCACCATTTTAGGAATGAGATTTTTCTTGGAGATGCAGGTCCACACCACCTTGAGATAGTAGAGCACATTGGGCCCATCCGTGCCATTTGCGCGAACCCCACAGTTGGGAACACCAAAGTTGTTTGTATGTGCGTGCAGTGTGCAAGTCTGCCGACCGTGACTCCACTCAATTGCGGACTCACTCGCGTAACTGGTGAAACAGTCAGTCACGAGTCCGCTGGTGCAATTGTGGCATTGCAGCAGCGGCTGTGGACACTCGAACACGTCCGCCACTGTTGCGCCAAAGAAGGCGGAAAGAATGGCAATTTGGTCCCCCTCGTTGCACTTCAACTTGAGATGATTGCCCTCGCAGATTATCTTGTTGATGAAGGTGTCTGTGTTTGGGAGAAAGGTTGATTAAATCAATGAAACAGAACAACTCTAAATCCACGGAATCTTATTCGGTCGACACTTGAAAGCGATTTCTGCATATTTCGTGTTCTCCGGGCATGGGTCTGAGTTGATTCTCATATTCTCAGGCTTCACGGTAAGGCGACATTTATCTCTTCCTCTACAGACATATTCAATCTTTTTCAAAAATGCATACTGTAAATGAAACAAAAAGGAGAGATTGGATCAATCCAAATCGTACAAACAAATTTCTCTCTCTCTCTCTCTCTATCTCTCTCTCGCTCTCTCTCTCTCTCTCTCTCTCTCTCTCTCTCTCTCTCTCTCTCTCTCTCTCTCTCTCTCTCTCTCTCTCTCTCTCTCTCTCTCTCTCTCTCCCTCTTGGCCACGGCTGTTTCTCAACCACCATGAACTCAATTTCATCATTTCTCATCAGCCCTTTTGAGTTACATTTACTCAACAACCAGCAACAGCAATACATCACCACAACTCCGAACATGTGGTCACACTTTCAGTCAGACGATCACTTCGCTTCTGGCTCTGCTTCTCTTGGCTGGCCTAATACTGCTACTGTGCTAAGGCGCGAAGATGGTTTCTAGGAGAACAACAACAACTTTGGTGTTGCCTTATCTGATGGGATCTTGTCACATTCTTCTTCCATGTCAGACATATATCACTGTCACTCCACTTAGCCATCAGTCATCAGTCCATCGAGTGGACAAATGTCTCCTTCTTTTCTTCCACTTTCAACAGCAAACCACCCGCCACTCGATGTGCACCAAGTCCAAGTCCAGACCCATACTTACCACGATCGACAGCCAGCACTGTACCCTACCCAATCGCTTAGAAACGACACTCCGCCACTCGATCCAAATGAAGATGATGAAATCTATGAGGACAGAGTAGTGGTGAGCACTGCCTCAATCGTGTCACAGATCAACGGCAAACGTGGCGCCCGAATTAAGGCACTCCCCACCAAGTTCGACACACAAATCAAAACGCCCCGGCTCAACCAGAGACAAAAGGAGTTTGTGATTCGAGGAAAGTGTATCCGTATTCGCCTTCTTCGCCAGATTCGTCTTCTTCCTCCCCAGATTCGCCGGAAATGGCAGATTTGCCAGATTGAGCGTCTTCGCCGGACTCAGAGCGTTCTTCCGAAGAGGTTTCCCCCTCGTCGTCATCGTCGTCATCGTATGCTCGGCCTGATTTGGACGATGCAGAAGCAGCATTGGCAGAGTCAGAACGACCAGCTGCCTCGATGCGGGCCTTCTTCGCTTTCGGCTCGCTATTGCCTCCATTCTCCTCGGCTTTCTTGGCTTTCACGAGTTTGGACTTCACAAAAGAAGTGCCGTTCTTCTCGGGCTTGGTGGCCTTGTCGAGCTTGACGGTCGAGTCCGGCTTAGCTAACTTTGGTTGCATGATGACAATGATAATGAGTACGGGCTGGTTGTTTAGAGTTGTAGTGTTGAGTTGGGTTAATGCACACACACTCGAGGACAACGGTGATGTGACTTGGTTGGACAGTGGCGGCGACGGTAATGGCTTGAGGATGGTGTGCTGATGATGATGATGTCTCTGTCTGTGTGCGAGCTCACTGGCGGTGTGCGAGGTATGTCTGACTGACTGACTGACTGACGGCGGTGGTGGACGAGTTTGTGAGTGAGTCAGTTTGTGCGTGTAAACGAACAAAACGACTGTGCACACACGACACTGTCCGTTGTGTGTGTGGTGTACGATTGGGAGATAGGGAATTGCTCACTCGGTGAGCGCTAGACTAAAGGCATTAGAACGGGAGACCAACGAACAAATGCAAACACGAAACGAGCAGAGCACAACTCGAGCACAGTACAGAAAGAGGAGAGCGCGAGCAGAATAGAGCTTGTGTGCTTGTGAGGAGCTCTCGGCACTCGGCAGTCGGCCTCAGCAGCAGTACGATGACGACGACTGCGACTGCAGCCCGTTGACAACTGGAACACTCACTGCCAGTGGCACTGATGGGCACTCGCCGAGATCGAGTTTTCTTGCAGAAACGGTGGAGACGCCTGTCGAGCCATAAACACAATTCTTGGCTGGCCGCTGACTGGGTTGAGCATTTGGTTCTGTTGTTGGCCTTCGAATGCACTATTAGATCGAAGTGGACCTGACAAGATGCCTAATTGATTCTGTGGTGACCACAACCATCAACCAATTAGGCACACTGCAGAGGCGAAAAGCAGTGCAAACCAAACAGACAGTGACAAGGAGTCAGGAAACTAGAGCAACATGCTTGAGACGATGGAGCACACATCAAATTGTGGAGCACTGGACAAACGAAAATGCTAACAAACAGACCGAATGTCTCTAAATTGCACAAACAAGTTCAATTGCCTTCATGAATCACTTGGGCAAATGTCAAGCAGTCAACTGTGGGTGCCTTTGAGCAGTTGAGCTATTGAGGCACAAGCCATACGCGTGAATATCGACCACTCAGGTATGTGTTTTTATCTGATTTTATTAGACTTTTTAATTGTTTTTACATATTTTTTTATTGATTACATAATGTATATTGTGAGGGTGAATGTGTCTCTCAAGCTGAACGTTGTCTATGGAAGAGTGGTCACTGTCGATGGTGACATTACACTGTACGATGATGACTGTAAGAGGTACATGTATTAGATTGATAGATAAACAGACAATGTCACTACAGAAAGCAGTTTCTTCACCAAACCATCCGCCATAGCTAGTTCAAATCGGCACCTTCTCTGTTTCTCTCTCTTCTCTATCAATATGCATGGGCTTGTCGTGTCTGTGTTTGGTGTTGTATAGGAACTTGCAGTGAGTTTTGAAGTCAGTATGTTCACTGCATTTGAGCATTTCCTCGGAGTAGTGCTCGTCGAAGTCACAGATGGCCATGTCACAGCCGGGGCATTCGCTCTCGACAGTCAACTTAGGCTGTGGCCAGGCAACATCATAGGAATCCGGGTTGCGAAACCGAAACTCAGCGCAAAAAACTCTTTCGGGTATAATTTTGCTGGATTTAGCCGCTTTGGCAGACGAATGTTTGCGCTTGGTTGAAGCTGCTTCTTCCTCAACGAATTCATTCTTAATCGCCTTAGGCGATCTTAGTTCAGCAGTTTGGCCAGTGCTGGTAGAGGGCTGACTGGCCGCGTATGCAACTTGAGTTGCCCCATGCTGCGATGCTTCAGGCACTTGACTAATGAGCTGAACCGAAGGCGACGATGTCGCCTCTCCAAATGTGGCACTGCCGCCATTTAGAGCGGCCTTTGTGACTGTGCTCATCGAATTAATTTGCATCTTTCTTCGCTTTCGACGAGTCTTTCTTGTCTTTCTGGAGGTGGTTGTCACACTGCTGGTCACAGTCTGGGTGCCCCCATTTCCATACACCTCATGCTCATCGTTCGATGAATCAGAATTGCCAACATCAGTGTCATCGGACTCCATCTCCTGTTCAACAATTTTGTTAAGCTTGTCCAGTTGAGCTTTTCTTTCAGCTTCTGTCAGTTTCAAAGTAAAAATGATAATTATTATTATGTTTGTAATAAATAACACAAATATTTACCAGCCAGTTCATTCTCAGTAGACACAGACTCGAAACAGGCTCGTACACGATCGAGTGCACTATTGAACCAAGTGTTCACTTCTTTTTTGAGCTTGAATTGAGCTTTCTCTTTTTCCAATTGAGCGAGGAGAGCATCCAAACAAGACGATGAATTCATATTTGATAGTTGAGGTAGATTCAAATGGTGTGCAAAGAGATATAAATGATGAAACGAGTAAAGGTTTGCGAAAAGACAGACGGCAGCAAAGCGAGGCCAGAGGAAGGGAAGAGGAAAAGAGTCTCGGCTGTGAGGAGAGCACAGGCTCAAAGGCGTTCCTTGGTGACCCTTACACAGATGACGTACATACTCAGATCCACACATGCAGGGTTTGTTTTCTGCCTATGTGCACGTTAACTCAAACTAGTTAATAAATTGCACACACACTAATTGTTTTTTAGTTTACCCTTTAACTCAATTCCAAACAAACATACAATATAATTCTACAAGTTTGACCATTTTTCACTCAATCACACATGCATGCAAGAATATGCCCAAGCAAAAGTACAAAGACAGACACACACGCTAGAGGTGACCGCCTGTGCTGTTGTAGTTGAAGTCCTCAATGTTAGCTTTACCGCATTAAAGGCCGCCAAGAGTTGCATTCCGCGCCAGAACCAAGCACACACAGAGAGCTCCACACCAACAACATAATAAAATCTCACTCTGTCTAGTTTACAACATGGAATGCACCCCTCCGCACCATGCTGTGTCCTGCTTGGTGACATTACGAGCCACACAAATGCATGGGTAATTAGGGCTCTCTCTCTCTCTCTCTCTCTCTCTCTCTCTCTCTCTCTCTCTCGTTCTCAGTGAGATAACGCGTTCGGCAGTAACTTGACCGAATGCCATAGACCACCTAAGGCTTTTGGCTAATATTCGATAGTAAAAGGGCAAGCACATAGAGCTTGATGTCCATCGAGGCGCACAGATACACACTGCACACATTCGACTGTTGGTTCGATCCGTTCGAAAGCACTGCGTGAGTGTGGCGTGTTGTGTGGAGTGCTGTGTTCGGTGCTGAGTCGCTATTTCGTATTTGTCAACAACGAGAGAGATAGAGAGAGAGAGAGAGAGAGAGAGAGAGAGAGAGAGAGAGAGAGAGAGAGCAGAGAGAGAGAGAGAGAGGTACTACTGCCAGAATGAATGGCCGCAGCGACAAATATATGATAACTGACACACACAGATACACTCGCACAACGATCGTACAATAAAACAGAGGACATTGGGACGGCTAAAGTGTAAACGCATAGCATATCAGAGTAAACCATAGCTCATTTTAACAGATTTATCGCTCGAATTGGAACTACGGTGCACACCATACGAGTCCATTACAGCAAGTAATCCATATCGAGTGCTAATTCGATATCGAATTTGGCCAGATATAAACAAAACAAACTGCCGCCATCAAGCAGCAGACGAACGTGCACTGCTGCCAATGTTAGCTGTTTAAGGCGAACGAGTGGTGGCCACTGGCTTTGGCAACCGGCCAGTCGGTCGGTCAGTCAGTCAATTAGCACAATGACACTGTTGCACTAGGCTGACATTGACCGAGACGAAGGTGCCATGGCATTTGGTGGCTGGCCATGGCGATGTCAGTAGGCGATGGAGGATGGTTCCGAGTGGTGTCCTATGTTCGACCAAAAATCCGGGGACAGTTACTTGTCACCGACACACTGTGCACACTTGTACTTCTGCAGGAGTCCTACGCTGGGCAATGCACGTGGCACTTATTCTCTCTCAGCTATTGATTGGCAAGGTTGTGTCTGCCGCTCTCTATCCAACGAGATCGACCGTGTTCCTTGGTGTGCCAGCTCGTGCCATAACGGGCACTGCTTCTTGACCATTGGTAATGAATGCAATTACATTCGGTGGCCGAATGTACCATTTATATGCCCGAATTTCGGTGACACTCGATAACTGATTCACCACACACTCACTAATGGCATCTATCGCCTCGATCCACTCCTCGCCCAGTTTGTCCTCCTTAAACAGTCGACCAAATGCCTTGGCACTAACGTCCCGCATAAGTTGAGCATAAGCTCGACTTGTGTTGCACAGCACCTTGGTAAGCTCAGCAATCACCTCGGCCAGACAGTTGAAGTTGTAGTGACGGGAGAGCAGTTCGGGCAGACAGCAGCACGCCACACAGGCAAACTTGCGTCGTGCCTTCTCAGTGGTGATCATCACTTGGTAAAAGTTGGACTTGCCATCCGAGGCAATGTCCAACTTGGCACCAATCATTCGGCTGCAGTCGGCTCACATACAGACGATAGTTCTTAAGGAGATTCTTCACATATACATAGGTTAGCATTGTGTCCTTCAGGTGCTGCTTCTTTCTGCCATGGCATGAGGGCACACTCAATTGTATGAATAATATGCTGAGCTATGTGGTTTCCGATGGAAAGCGCCAGTTAGTGCCTTTCGCTGGCAGTGGTGCGACGATTTGTAGGAGATAAGATGCGATTGTTATGGTTCGATTTGTAGGGGACATATCCCGTGGTGCTCTCAAGTGCACACAAGATTAGTGTTGCACTTCACATTTATAGCACTTTCCTAAAACATTATCACTAAATTCTACAGGGAATGGTCTTGACGAGCCAAATCGCACAAGTGCTAGCTTTAAATGGACTTGCGAATTGTTTGGTGACACGCTAATGGACGCAAACCTAATGTTGATGCACATTGCATCGCATCGCATGATTAGCTTACATAAAGACAAACGTCACAAAAATGAATCGTCTCAAAGTGCGAGTGCCACCACATTCAAACAGCCACAGCAGCCGGTTCCGCAACAAGAAAGTCTAATGGCATCGAACATTCGAATGCATTGGGCTAAGTTGTCCAATTCTAATATGGAGCTAAAACAAATCAAGACTGTGCCAAACGATTCCGAAGACGATCCTGACGGTTACTAAGAAGACGATCAAGATAATGTCCATTCGGTGGCCGAATTGAAGAAAGCAAATCCGAATCAAATTGTTTGGAAGCATCAACGAGTTAGTCCCTATAACTGTCGATTCTGTAATGCAACACTGAGCAACAACAAAGCACTGGGATGTCACATTCGCATTTCACACAAGGACTTGTGTCCGTTCTATTGTAAATGACCAAACTGTCATTTTTTTGCGTTTGAAAGAAAAGTTGATGCAGTGGCACATTGAGCGTAAGCACTCGGCAGTGGCTGCAGACTGCATTGGCACTCGAGTGGCACGAGACGCGCTCCGTCAAGAGTAGCCATGCAAGTTGTGTTGTAGAAAGTTGAACTCAGGTCCAGGTCTGCAGTCACATTTGGTAGCCCATACCAAGGTTGGCTATCGGTGCACGTGGAGTGGGTGTGGCATCTTCTTTCCTGGTACAAATAGCGCAAAGATTCATGTCAAAACTCACTAGAAGGGTGATCCTGCATTTGAGAATCGTAATCCATTGGATTTTTTGGGAAGAGTAAATTCAAGACCAGCGAGTCGTCAACAAAAGATGGTAGTCAAGCTAACTAAAAGAAACATAGTAAGACCATCAAATCAAGCTCAAGTTGTCAAAGAGAACTCAAAGCAAAACACAGTGCCACCACCACAACTGCCCGCCGAGTCTGTTTGCCCAACAGAAGCAACGAAGGAGAATGACAGCAGAACGGGCAGCAGCAATCAGTGCAGCACAGCCATCCGCTCGTTCTCTTTCAGGCCGTTGAACAATACATTCTTTACACGAAAATCAAACAAAATCGATGATAACAAAATTGCTCAAAGTGAAATGGACTCACCACCAACGGAGATGTGTCGCATTGCGCACGGCAACAAGAACAAACAGCTGAGATATCGACTAGTGCCCAATGCTGCGGCTCAATTTGGCTCAGTGGCCGAGATGGAAGAAACATTCGAAAGTGAAGTTCAAAGTACAAATCGAACAAGTCGAGTCAAAACTCGACCAAATGCACTCAACGAATATGTTTACTCATCACTGCCTGCACCATCATTATCATCGTCTGATGCGGACAATGATAGTTATGAGAGTACTGCAAGTGACCAAACATATGAGGAACCAAGAAGAAAAAAGAAAAGAAAGCGAATAAAAAGAAAGAGCTAACCAAACTCAGAGGAAGATGATATGGCCATAGAACCATCGAACCCAGTAACAGAGGAAAGCACCTTCACGTGTCGTGTTTGTGCAAAACCATTCAACAATTCTCAGAATCTGAACGCTCACTACCGCTCGGTGCACTACCAGCACATGCCGTTCTACTGCAAATGGCACAACTGTTTGTATGGCTAATTTCGGTCGTACTGCACTGAGTGTCACATTCGACGTGAGCACTCCATCCTGGGCAATGCCTCGAGTTTGGCTGGCACTCGAACGGTACTGCCAAATGAGAAACTAAACTGTTGCTGTTATTTGTGTGATCGAACGATGGAAGGCACTTATCGGTTGAAGAGACACATTGTGTCGCCCAACAATTGTGGCTATTGATGCACATTCAAAGACTGTGGCTTCTTCTAACCAGCAAACGCAATCAATGCACGACATCACATCGAGTTGGATCACTTTCGACATGATGCCACTTATGCAAATCGTGCTCCAATGGACTTTTTGCAGTTTGTCGAACCGAAGGCTTATTCGGTGCAGAAACCAACCAAAAGTCAGTACAAACCGTGCACATCATCTGGCATCAACAGTGATCTCAACTCTAATGTTCAAAGTTCAAGTGTTCCAAGTGCAAACGAATCTTCTGATCTGCATTCAGCAAACAGTACAAATTATGAATTTTTGAACAATCAACCTCAGTATTTAATAAAGAAGTTTTAGTAAACGAATCTTATGTTGATCCATTAAGACAAGCACTTAAGCGCTCATTGGACATAAATCCACAAGGAGTTGCTCTAAGCCAAACAGGCACAAAACGCTTTAAAGTAGTATCAAGTGAAGCTTCAACACTAATCAAACTCGAATCCTCACTACCTCGATCTCAAACAGCCACTTCAACTTCTATTTTGACAAATTGTGAAGGACTTCAACAGAGAATTAAAGAGTCTTGTAATGGCACAGTCTGTTCCACCATCAACCAACATAGACAAATCTGCAGTGTGTGTTTGTGTTTTGGCCGCTCCAGTCCAACCATCAAAACCTTTGATAAAACGAACCGACATAATCACCACTGTCAACAGTAAGAATGGATCTCTGAGCATATATCCAGTGAATGAAAAGTTTCAAGTACTGCCTCCATCGATTCGAACCAACTTTTCGGTATCAACGGTTCCTACGTTCATCAAAAACAAAGACAACACGAAACAGTTGCCCCAGCAGCAGAAAATCACAATTAGACCAGTAAACTCCAAAATTAAAAAATATAATAACTCATCCAATGATCTCTATGCATACAAGAAGCCTGTTCCTGGACCAAGCAAACCTAACAACGAAATTAGGCCAACTCCGCAACCGTCTCAACCAAATGTAGTGCTAGGAAAGCCAACCTATTTCTACGTATCGAAAGGAGCAGCAGGATCATCAACAAGCAAATCTGGTCTTGTATTCAAATCGATTACAGTTCCACCGAATATGGTCAACTCAATTGTGAACAACTTTAGACATAATAACAAAACATTTTGATCAATGTTTCAACTCGTCCAACTGGCTCTACACCGCCACTGTCCTCAGCAAATGAATTCGAAACCAATGGTGGTGTCCAGCCAACTGAGCCATCCGAGCCAAACAAACAATCGGAACAAACACAACCTATCGAATCATCCGAACCTAGAGAACTGGTCGAACCAGCACGTCCAATAGCGCCGATTAAATCACCGGAACCCATTGAACTGATTGAACTATCTGACTCATCCGAATCATCAGAACCAACCAAATTTGCGCAACGGGACAACAGTCAACAGAATCCTGAAAACTCTTCTGACATCATCATTGATTTACCCTCAAATGATCATCAAATTAAGGAACTTGAAGACAATCATGACGAAATTAATGTCGCTTCATCTTCAAATTCTCAAATTGATAATGTAAATGTAGATCATGATAAGGTGGCTGAGGTTGCTGAGGTGGCAGAGAATGAAGTGTCGAATGAAATGAAAGATGTTCAGTTTGAGGAATTGGAACAAGTGGAACAGATGGAGCAGCTGATGGAGAGGATACTCAAAGTTCTAGCATTTTCCTTACAACTACTTTGAATGATTCTTTAAAACTCGACGATACTACCGATAATAATGTTCCAGTACCAAGTGCTAAATTAATCCAGACTAAACAAACCAAGAGAGTTCGAAAACCGAAAACCAAATTGATTCGATCCACTCTATCTGATCTGTCCAATCTTCAAGCGTCACCTTCAACTGCCACAAATAAACAACAAAATGAAATAAAAACAACCGAGTAGCATCAGCAAAAACAACAAGAACACGCTTCGCACTGTTTCGAATGACACAAAAAGGTGACCAATTGGGAGGACTACCGCCACTGCAGCCTCTGTTTGTTGACATATCATTCAAATTGAATTGAGCGGGCACAGTTGTTCAAGAAGCAACAACTCGCCATTGAACGATACAACAAAAGCCACAAGAAAGCGGCGATGATGCTGATGAGATGAACAAACTTCTCACACTGCCAGACATGTGCGACGAGTGTGTGCTCAAGATAGTTGGTAAGCGATTCAATCGCTCAAAGGATGGCTTCGACCGTATGAGTGGATCGTACAATGTGGATTTCGAAACTAACTTCCACAACATTGCAAATCTATTGATCAATAAGGTTAAGCAGTGGAATATTTGGGGATACAACAAGTTGATCAATGCAGAAGCACCTACTAAGGGTAAGAGTATAAGTGTACATGGTGAGATGATAGACTTGAAGACTATCGAAACAAAGGCAAGGAAGTACAAGTTTATTGATGAAATTCTATTTGACGTTAAAATGGTAAGTTTTGGTCAATTCTACTAAACAGAATCAAGTTTTACACAACTTCTTGTAGGTCATACACCAGAGACACATTTCGAGTAATCACAACAAACACGTCATCCACAACTGTGATCTACTGTAGTGTCAAGCGATTGAAGAAGTACTTCACATCTGTTTGTGTGATTCATGCTATCGAATCTACTACAAAGAGGATCACAAGAATTTGCCCAAGAACTTCTATAAAGGCCCGACCACTTATGGTGGGGTGTTTCTGCTTGGTTGTTAGAATCCTCACACTGTGGTTTGGCTGAAGATCGATGAGCAATGGTGGCCTGGAAAGGTCTTTCCCAACTATACAGATTGTTCGTTTGAGATTGCCACCGATTTGGTGCAGGTCATCACGTTCGGCCCTCAGTCGCTGTAAGTAACTTTTGCTTATCTTCTTCTGCTTTTCTGGTTGTCGCTTTCTGGTTGACAGTTACCGAGTGCAAATTGTCGGAGGCCAGTTAGCGGTAACCAATTACTGGTTTTTATTTGAGTTTCCAATGCAATGACATACACTTCTTCTTGTTCTCGTTCTATTCAATAGACAAATTGTGGAACCTAGTTCACTGTACGAGTACTCGAGCCAAGTCCCTTACAACGGTAAATTAGAAACCGAAGTCCAACAAATCGCCGTGGAGCACTATTTGACCAAACAAGACTCTGATTTCATTGACTACACAATTCCTGAGAGGTCTCGTCCTTACGAGCGAGGCAACCTTTACATTAACACAAAGCCCGGTAAACATACATTGACATTACAATCCTTAATCATAATGTCTCACCGTTTGGATCACTTTAGACGCAGGTCAACTTCCAGTTGCGGCACAGAATGACGCGTCTGGTAAGAAAATCAAATAGAAGTGCAATTGCCGTAAGCGATTAGGTAAGTGAGAAGAGGGTTAGATCCTCTTTTTGTTCTGTTGCATGTTTTATTTATCAATTTAACTTTAGTTGACCGACGTCTCGATTCGTGCACCGTTTCATATTGCAGCGAAAAGTGCAAGACTAGATTTCTGCTTCGAAGAAGCTGCAGCAAGAAGAAGTGAACGAACCAAACAGAGGCCTGGCTGGACACAATTCGATTTAAGTTACTTTCCTGATTCTCATGTTGCTGATATTTTCAATAAAAACTCTGATTTGATATGAATTCACGTTATATTAAGCGTTCTTAAGGATTTTAGTTTGTTTTACCAACACAAGGCAGCGCGCGTGTGGTAGAGTTACTTTCGTGAACGGGCTGGGTTGGTTGGTTGGTTGGTTGGTTGGTTGTGGTGATGATGGTGCACACACTGCCCGATCGGTGGTGAGCGGTGTTTGATGAGTCATTGGTGGCCGCTCTCGTTTGTCGCGTTCGTTGCGCGCAACTCAAGCAGAGCCATAATGGTGTGCTATTGCCGTGTGTCCAAAAAGTAGTGATACACAAGTAAGGCAAAGTAAGCACGAATAAGTGTAACACTACTTTGTGTACACACACCAGTTAACTGCATCAATGCAGTAGGCATTAAATGTGCTCGTCCTGCGTCCTTATGTGAGCACCCGAGATCGATCGAGCCATGTCTGCCAAAGGGCGCAATGGTCGTATGCAAGCTACAGCAACATCAGCAGCACTGCAGGCCAATTGAGTGTCGCGCTCGCCTCGTCTGGGTCCATTCAGTTCGCCATTTGTAATTTATGGTCATTTCGGTAATAGTTGGCCTAGAGAGTTGATTCGAAATTTGTAATATAGATAATTTTTTGCTTAATTAAATTGGTCTTGGTGGCAAAACCCTGCTCGTAATTATTGGTCAATTGATGCATGGTAAGCCAAGTATGGCAGTGGTGAGTGGCCCGCGCCCGCTGCCCTGCACTCCGAGTCGAGGAGAGAGGACAGTAGCTATATACTGAATGCCATCTTCCATGCCACTATGCACACGGGAGGGAGGCATAAGCACGAACAGCTTGGGATTGAGCGATCAGTGGTCGAGTGGTGCTGTGTGTGTTGGTGGACAGGCACTCGCTGGACACTCGCTGGTGGCTTGTGCTCTGTGACTGTGCACTGCGCAATCGTTAGTCTCACTCACTCTCTCTCTCTCTCTCTCTCTCTCTCTCTCTCTCTCTCTCTCTCTCTCTCTCTCTCGAGTCGAGTCGAGTCGAGTCGAGTCTCGACGGACGCCGAAGCAGCAGCACCAGCCTCAGCCTCTCTCTCCACTCCATTCGATTGTGAGTAGACACACACACGGCCTGAACAACACAAGTCTGCAGTCGTTCGGCGGCACAGGCCAACACAGTCCACTTGTCTTGTCTGACACGCTCGTCTCCACTCTCTCACTTACTGCTAAGTGGTCGGCACTACGGTGGGCCATTTGTGTGCACTTGCCTCTCTCCGGTCATCATCATCATTCGCCAGACTCGGCAAAAGCGCTCGGTGCAACAGGACTTGCAGTGAGAGTGAGTGTGTGAATCAAGTGACACATCTCATTCATTCGAACGTCAACCATTTGACCAAAAACCGAAATCACTCCACATTGTGTCTTGGTAGTGTGAGTAACTGAGAGAATAAACTCTAGCATGGATCGCTCAACTGGACGACGACGTGCCCGTTCACGGGAATTGGCTCGACATCAAGGTGCCCGTCCGCGGGAATCGGTACGTCCACGAGTGGACGGTGAACAGGAACCACGCCGACGACGAGGTGACCGTCCGCGGCAATCGGTACGTCCACGAGTAGACGGTGAACAAGAACCAGCTCGCCGAGATGACGGTCCGCGGGAATCGGTACGTCCACGAGTGGACGATGAACAGGAACCACGCCGACGACGAGGTGACCGTCCGCCGCAATCGGTACGTCCACGAGTAGACGGTGAACAAGAACCAGCTCGCCGAGATGACGGTCCGCGGGAATCGGTACGTCCACGAGTGGACGATGAACAGGAACCACGCCGACGACGAGGCGAGGGTCCGCGGGATTCGGTACGCCCACGAGTGGGCGGTGAACAGGAACCACGCCGACGACGAGGTGAGGGTCCGCGGGATTCGGTACGTCCACGAGTGGACGGTGAACAGGAACCACGCCGACGACTAGGTGACGGTCAACGCGAATCGGTACGTCCACGAGTAGACGGTGAACAAGAACCAGCTCGCCTAGATGACGGTCCGCGGGAATCGGTACGTCCACGAGTGGACGGTGAACAGGAACAAGCCCGACGACGAGGTGACGATGAACGCGAATCGACACGTCCACGAGTAGGCAGTCAACGCGAATCGGCTCGACTACAAAATCCAGTGCGTCAATCAGCGGGACCAAGCAGTAATCCGTGAGTATACTCCTGTTCCTTGTACACACACACACACACACACACACACACCGCGCCCTCCATTTAAGTTTTATTCACTGTTTGATCACTCGAACTCTTAGAATGATGTCAGGCAGAGTGATGCAATTTGCGAAAGATCAAGCAGCCGTGTGTGCCAAAAGCGCAAACATGACCAACATGTTGGCCGAAATGACTATGAACGAAGGTGAGCACAGTGGCTACTCTGCTGATCCGGCAGTGCCTACCCCACTCAAAGGCCTTTGCGTGGACGATTTTGAGAGGGATAACTTGGAATGGCTTCATTTGCGTGAACCGACTGTTGAGCCCAATTTGGAGGTGTCCGTCACCACCGAGTACATCCGTGGCCGTATACCGAAACACGCGGAGAAGGCTGCAGCGGCCTTTGATCGTCACTTGTTGGCAGACTTTGTGGCACCCTTCCGAGAGCAGGCGCCAGACACCTATCCGCCCACAATGTCGGACAACCAAATTATGGAGAAGATACTGCGCGCGAGTGGGTCAATTTGTGTCGATTGGGACACTGAGCCACTGGCAAATGGATTCAGTTCGAGACTCTTTAGACCGCCACTGGGTCCGCCCGGTTGCCCGATGGGTTTGTTGGTGGAGACGCGTGCATACTATCAGGCTGGCGGTCCACCATTGAGCGCTAGGCAAATGGACCAAATGATGGAGCACTACAAGAAGAAGGAGGAAGATAAGGCTTGGACAGCTGTGATAGAAAAGCAAAAGCGAGAAAATGACAACGAAAACAAGGAGGCAATGGCCAAAGCAAATGAACGAAAAGAAGTTAATGAAGAACACGAAAAAGAAGCAGCAGCAGCAGCTTCTGCTGCATCGGACACAAACCCACAAAAGCCACAACCAGCTCCTAAGAAAGCAACGGAACCCACACCTGCCTTAAAGAAGTCATCAAAAAGCCGGGCAACTCGCAAACCTGTCGAATTCGTAGTTCCAGAAGGTTTGCAGAAATGCTACGGCGAGGATGGTTTCATATTCCTGTTGCCAAATGTAGTTGCCGCCAACTTTGCCTATCTGAACATGGACCTCAATTTTACCTTTCGCAATGAGTAAGTATCGCCAGTGTCTTGACTAATTTGCCCTAATTGTGATTGTTCATTGTTTTGCAGTGATGACGTGAAAAACTTTTTCCTTGCGTGTCGAAGGATGGCTAAACAAAGAGAACAATCCATCATCAGCAGTGGCAGTGAAGAGAGCAACGTTAATGGCAATATGAATGCGGCTAAAAGTAGTCGAAAGCGTCCACTGAATGCTGTGAATGGCTAAGAATCTCTAAAGGAAGCTGCTCGTTTAGCCGAAAAGCCGCGTGTTCCCGATCGGATCAATTACTGATCTTGTTTCCTGAATTGCGGACTACAAACGCACGCACACACACACACACACACACACACACACACACACACACACACACACACACACACACACACACACACACACACACACACACACACACACACACACACACACACACACACACACACACACACACACACACACACACACACACACACACACACACACACACACACACACACACACACACACACACACACACACACACGGACACTTTCATACGATGCAGCCACTGTATTCGATTCCTTGTTTCATTTGATTATCACTTTTGTCACTTTTCTGTCATTGAATGATGATAATAATAAACTTTTACTTTATCTGATAGTTATTGTACTGACGTGTTAGTACGTTTAGCACTTGTTTGGAACAACCCGGACATGAGTGGGAAATCTCGTCATCTGTACTGCCTTTGGAATGGTCGATCTTATTGATCGATGGCCGCTTTAATACCACAAGTGTGTGTACACTCGGCGCTCACAAGTCACTTGTCCTGTGTACTCTACCAACTTTGGCTTGGGGGGCTTCGGCAAGATTGGAGACTCAAAATTGTCTTCATCGATTCCTCCAATTTGAGGTCGTTGCATGAAGCTGTTGTCGTTGTTCGTACTCTTCGAATCGATCTAGGCAGTAGAGGTGAGGCAGTAGAGGTGATCAATGTCGGGTGAGAGAGAGAGAGAGAGAGAGAGAGAGAGAGAAGGAGAGAGAGAGAGAGAAGGAGAGAGAGGGGGGAGAGAGAGAGAGAGAGAGAGAGAGAGAGAGAGAGAGAAGGAGAGAGAGAGAGAAGGAGAGAGAGGGGGAGAGAGAGAGGGAGAGAGAGAGAGAGAGAGAGAGCCATTGCAAGATGTATTATATCTCACAAAATAAATTAGCTATTTGTGCGAGTGTTGATGCAAACACTTGGTCTCGCATTGTTTGTATGTTTGTGTTTGAAACCAATAAGTGTGCCCTTTGATCATTCGATGTGTATAGATTCTGATGGAATAGGAAATGTGGTCTATTTATCCAATGCTTGTCGCAGAAGCCGAATCGATGCAAAAAAATAACAACTCTTAAGTCTCAAGTCAACAAGTCTCATGTTGGCTCGCGAACGCTCGACACACATCTCAATCGCTGGTGAAGACATTAAACTAAACATCAGTGCCATTCGTGGAGTCATTTGCCAGTTCGCCACCGGCCTCGGTCACCTGGCCGTATGCCTCAGTGCAGAAGCGATTTGTTTGGCTAAATGCATTCACTCCAATATTGATTGCCTATATTAGAATTTACAATTGGCAATGTGCGCGACCACTCGGCTGCTTTTCGTTAACGTCCGACTAAAATGTAATATCTTTAGTCATGCAGAGTCTGCAGCTGGCTGCGGAGACACAGGCACACACACAGAAACAAACACAATCACAGGCGAGATCGATTTTCCGTTCGCTCTCTCCCATCTCGTCAATGGTTTTTGTGTGTGTTGTGTTGTTGTGTGCGTGCACACTGGTTCCATGAGATGATGATGATATCGATCAGTGAGTCGAGTGACTGTGTGTGTTCAGTGTCTTTGTTGTAAGTGAAATCGAGTTTGTTCGTCAAAACGCGATTGTCTCCGATTCTAATCGATTGATAACTCTTGATCTGTTTTGTGTTTTGAAGATTTTGTGTATGTAAACAGTCTTTGTGTCAAATGGTGAACAGACCAAAACTAAAACAGACTAATCGCATGGCCAAGCCGGACCGGCAAGCACCAATCGGCCACGAAATGATGAGACATCTCAGCCGCCACCATCTCGCAACGCTCGAGCCAGAAAGCCCGCACAGGCCCCACTCCAAAGACTACTTCGTCGATCAGTTCGAATTTGCCGAAACAAGTCATCTGCATTCGATCGCTTCAGTTACGACATTCAACGGCTCATGATTGGCCAATTTTTGAACAAACTCGACATGCAGAAGCAAATAGAGCTACGTTCCGTCAGTCCACTGTGGGCAGGTGAGGTGATACATAATTGTAAACTGGTGAAAGCGTTGGTGCTTTTCTTGAAATCGGAACCCACCGCACCAATCCCAGAAGAGGTATTGCAGCAAAGAACCTGCTCTTTCTAGAAGTCCCATCACAAATGATGATTTCCTAGTGCGACTTTTCTGCCCAATCGAGCAACATTTTGCACCACTGGAAGCCTTGTGAGTGCGAATCGAATCGAACATTGTATTCCCACGTCAGCCGCCTGAGAACATTGCGAAAACCACTCGATTCATTAGAAATTTTGTACTCGCTTGTTCGGTGACCAATTTGGCTGAAATCATCCAAATGGTAGGACGGGATCTTCACATTAGATTTCCGAAAAATATATTACCAATTCGAGAACTGGAGATAGATGTACCCTTGATTAGAGAGGAACAAGTTTCGCCCATGATTGCGCGCAATGATGCCCTTGGACTGGTCACCTGGCTGAGACTGAACAAAGTGAACAAGTGAACACCATGACTGCATTGCAGGGATGTTTGGCACTTTGTCGGTGGCAATAATGGTTTTTTATTAGACAGGTGGTGTTGTTGAATGTTGTTGGTGGTGTTGTAGTGCAACCATGAATATTGTTATGATAAACATCATGAAACAATGCTAAGCAATAACTCCCTCGGTGTCCGTTGATGCATTGAGTAGTGTTCGGTGTTTGGGCACGAGTTGAACGGTTGCGGTCATTAGACTTCTGTCCGACGGCAGTAGACTGGCACAAACAATGTTTCCGTGTAACCAATTGATTGGTCTGGTTATCCAATTCTACTCTAATAGTGTTGCACACTGTGCACTGCACAGTGTAGTAATGCTTTCATATGGTCATTCTCAATGGTGGCCACTGATCGATTATTGTTGTCCGCGCGCGATTGCACCCGTTGTGGGCTGATGCTTAGTGTTCGACAATATTCTACACCGTATCCACTGGTGGCTTGTTTGATCCAAAACAAGCAATGCTCACCGAGTTCGGCTTAATGTTGTTGTGCAATTAGCCAAACACAAAGAACAATAACAAATTGACAATCGGTACAAGTGTGGATGCATTGCAAGCAGACAAGACGTATTGTCTCGCTTATGTTGTCATTTCGTGTGTCTTTTGATTCTGGTCAAATAGAAAGTGACTAGTAATGTGATAGCATCTTATTGGACCTTGCCATCATCTCCAACACAATGCACTAGGTCTCATTCGATTGATTTAGTCATTTGTGAACTAATGACTAATCGGCAATCAAGCAATGCAGTGAAGTATTTATTTTAGATTACGGCTTATGGAGTTGGACTGATTTTGAGAAAAAAGGAATTGATCCAATCTCACTCTGTGTGAGCCATTTGGCCAAACAAAGCAAGCCGGTGAACTAGTGAATCACAAGGTCTCTCAACAAGATAGATCACAGATTTTCGTAAATGATCTTTCCCTGTAGAGAAACTCATCAACAAGTCAGGCCTGTCAGGCCGAGTGTATGCCGAGCAAGCTTACACAGCAGCACGATTGTGATGGAACGGTGTGGCTAATTGGTGACAACGAACCGAATTGCACATTGCATTCTGTTGCCAGTAATACTCACAGGCGCACAACAGTGTTGAGCATTCAATGGGTAAGAATGGAAAATTGTGATAGACCTCAATGTGGCCTTCACCAGGAGATAACGGAGGTCAAATTAGTTCACTTACACTCGGGCACAACTAAGTGGAGAGCGCAAATGCGAGAACGATGAAAGCCGTTAATGGATGGTTTGATGTAATTTGCCATTTGTGGTGCTGATGCCCGAGCTGAACATTGGTTGTCACTTTTCACAATTATGCTTCTGTCTGATTGATTTTGAGACATAGATAGGCACAATATGTAAACAGATTAATTCCTTGATTAATGTTCATTTAAATACACTCCAAGTGTTGCTTTTCGGTCACAATTTTGGTGTGTAGTTTCAAAGCATTGTGGTGGTGCACTGGCCAATGACCAACACTAACAAGTATTGCAGTTTATGTTTACAACCGACACAATAATGCTTTGCACACTAAGGAATGATTTTGTTCAGTACAAAGACCGTTTGTTTGGAAGCTAATGCAGTGACACGCAATCAGATGAAACCACCAACTGAATGTCATCTTGTGTGCCACAAAGGTAATCATCAGCATCGGTGAAGGCCATTTTGAGTGTTGATCAACCATTCGAACACAATTGATCAACAAAGTGGTTGCGAGGAACATACACTCACAAACACAAACAAAGAGAGAGAGAGAGAGAGAGAGAGAGAGAGAGAGAGAGAGAGAGAGAGAGAGAGAGAGAGAGAGAGAGAGGGAGAGAGAGAGAGAGAGAGAGAGAGAGAGGGAGGGAGAGGGAGAGAGAGAGAGCGAGAGAGAGAGAGAGAGAGAGGGAGAGGGAGAAAGAGAGAGAGAGAGAGAGATAGACAGCGAGAGACACAGCCCAACTCGATCTGCCAATCATCTCTCGACTCAACAGTTTCTTCTTCTACTCCACCGACATGGTTGATGTGCTGCTCGACACTTTCCGCGACAATGCAGTTCCCACACTTCGGATATGGTACAGCCATGATGGTGAAATGGAACACGCCAATCTCTTGTCCTACTACTGCTTTGGACACCAATTTTGTAGCCAATTTGAGCGCACTCCCGATGTTCAACTCTCTGCCGATGCACAACTCGAACAGTACTGTGCCAACTTCAGTTCGGTAACTTCACTTTGCCTAACACAGCGCATTGATCAAGCAGGCATTAGAAATCTATTTCAGGGCTTCTCACAACTGACCCAGTTGCTCAGTTTGGATCTGTCCATTGAGCGGTTTGTGGACGAGCATCCCGATGAAGATGAAGTACTTCTATCCCTCCTGCCATCTGTCAAAATCCTTGTCCTGAGTGTCACGAACCAATCGAACCACACAGACATTGCACGGCTCAGCATTTCTCGAACGATGCCCAACTTGCAGCTTATTGATGCTGTTGTCTGTATTCCTGAATCTGGTAATGCGCGTTGGGGCATTTGTGGGTACAATGAAGCAGATGGTACTGAGGTGGCCATGGAAGTGCTCCATCAATGCGCGGCACATGCATGCATTCCTCTGAACGATGTCACTTCGGTGCACACCATTTCGGTCAGGATAGAGTAAGGATAATCATTCGGTGGCCTGCACCTTCGACAATATCATCACTGAAGATCTGAGGCAACGATTAGAATAATGTGTAAATATGTATTGTAACATTTAATCTTTTAACAATAAAAGTAACCATTGAATGGCATGATTGTTGTCGTTGTTGTTGTTGAGGGTTCGGACGATGATGACTGAGTTCGGACAAACTGAGTAATTGGCCCAAAGTGGAGACTAACCAGAGCAAGTGTTCAAACTCGAGCAATGCCATTTGTACACTCGGTCACCTGAGCACTGTCGAGTACAGTGAGTGGTTCACTGTCCAGTGCAATCCAGTGCTCACTGAACTGTCGGTCTGTTGTTGTCCAATTTACGTCTGTTGTTGAATGTATCTGTTCTTGGTGACCAGATGAAACGTCTTTTGTGCGCGTGAATTCTTAAAAAATACTAACACTGATCTACAGGAATTGTCAATTTTAAGGTACTCGGAATTTTATGAGCTATTCTTACAGCATTTTTGACGTAGAATTCGATGGTCTGGTCAAAATTGACCGTTTGACTTCAGTTTTTGAGATATTCAAGTATTAATTGCATTTTTGTCCAAATTTCGAATTTCCAGGTTCGAAACTTCAATTTAAAGTTAATTTTCAAATTCTCCTTGTTTTTCTGAAAATTTTAAGCACAAGAACGTCCAAATCGCTTAATATTTACTATTTTAACTCGATTTTAAAGATGATACTTTTCAGGTAAAACGATAAAAATCACCTTCATAAACTTCATGACCCAATAAAAATTATTCAATTTTTTATCGTTTTATCATCTTTAAAAATCGAGTTAAAATAGTAAAAATTAAGCGATTTGGACGTTCTTGCGCTCAAAATTTTAAGAAACCCGAGGAGAATTTGAAAATTAACTTTAAATTGAAGTTTAGAGCCTAGAAATTCGAAATTTAGACAAAAATGCGCTTAAAACTTGAATATCTCAAAAACTGAAGTCAAACGGTCAATTTTGACCAGACAATCGAATTCTACGTCAAAAATGCTGTAGGAATAGATCATAAAATTCCGAGTACCTAAAACCTGACAATTCCTGTAGATCAGTGTAATGATTCTTGTCTCCTAGAATGTGCCAGAATGTGAACACAACAAGGTCGTAATAGTAGACACATGCATTGTATACAATGTCTCATCAGTGCACCAACTCGAGCACCGTTCATCGAGTCATGAGTCCGATTGTATTGTAACACGCCTGTCACTCGAACAGTGACGACAACGCATTCGAATTCGGTGGCGAACGAGTGGCCGCTTTAAAAGCCGATCGAGTTGGTTCGATCGGTCATTACCCTTTTGCTTTTTGGAAGGTTTGGTTTTTGCTCAGTGCTTTCCGGTTAGCCTTGGGTGTTATTAACACGTGGCTTCTACTTCTAAAGGTTCCTTTGGCGCAAGTTGGTTCGAACCAGGACTCGTAAACCAGCTTTCGGTGGACACCAAACTTTGGTTGCCAAGTCTAAAGACTCACAAGGCCTGGTTGGCTACACCCCTCTTATTCGTCTCATCTTTTGCCATCACCTTTTTTGTTTGTATTAAAGCTATTTAATTTTACTGGTTTCCTGGTCACTTGAGTCCGGTGTAGACTCACCCGATAATTTCTGATTCGACTACCTAAGGAGCTTACAGTCCCTTTTCGGTTGTGCCGATCCCGTATCGCCACAACGCCACTCATGTCACATGACAGACGAGATAAGCACCTTGCACCGTTCACCGCCATGATCGCTGAACTATTGAGTAGTGATGTGCAGTGTTTGCGACCTATTGGTTTAGTCATTGACATGGTCAGGTGCAGTGACATTCTCAGTGCACTCAGTGTCACTTGTGGTCGTTGATGGCACTTGATGTTGGTTGACTTATGACTTTTTGCTAGTGCAAACCAACACTTTTGTTGGTCACTTAGTCAGTTCACTTGTTTGTCTGTCGCTTTGTTCGCTTCGAGCCGAGTTTTGTCTTACTTTGGTGTTCTAGCTTCTCACTGTCTCTCACTCGTCGATCTTTTTCATCAGTCTGCTACAATGGATAGGGTGTCCATGATGTACGGTATCAAGCTCGAGGAAGATAGTAACTCTTCACCCTCACTCTTGGATAGGAACGCCTCACCCCATCACCTCTTAAAGAACACTCGTAAAGACTGGCCATGGAGGCCACTGGACTCCTACTCTGAACCAATGACTTGTCCCCAATGCATTGTGCCACTGTATGGTGGTGATCTTGTGAACTACTCATGCAAGCCGCCATCGAGCGGTGGTGATGCAGTGATGCGGTGACATGCTTGCTCTCATACACTATCCAAACGTCAGGTTCGTTGTCCTATTGTCGCCTTTCCGATGCATGTTCCGATTCAATATGTTCCGGGAGGGTGGTTAACCCTTGACTAATTCTCAATGCATATCAAGCAATGAACAGCCGTCGCGTTCCATTTGGAGAGATTTACGTCAAGCCGACTGTCTCCACCAACGGTCTTTTTGATTCGCTGATCTTTCTCCTGGTTGTCCTCTTGCCGATGGTTGGATACTACCTGTATCGACAGATGATTTGCTGGGCTAATCACTTGACAGAGGAGGAGATGGTGTTCGTGGTGAAGATTTGCAGTTTCTTCTCAGTCGTTCCTGTGTTTGGCCGACGCATCAATCGCCACACTCGCAATGTCGAGTACTTTTTGGCTGGTTTCCAACGTACCGATGCAGGAACTCTTCGACGTGTCTTTGCTCGTATGTTCGAGTAAACCCGGGGTTGTAGGTTGTTAGGTCAATGGGCAGACATACATGGTTAGACATATCAGGACTCATCTCATTCACCCAACCATTGTGCACTTAACCGTAATGTGGCTATCAAAGCGCCAATCTATGTAACATTGCCTACATGGTCACATACCAAATGCCCTAACACCTACATGCCAGGACAGTATGACCACCAACACCAAAACACTCAAAGGCCCGAGTGTCAGTCATCTGTTATTATATGCACTCACTCATCAATCACGGAATAGTCCAATGCACACACACAAACACACGCTCACATGGTTTCCATTGAGTTCGCACACTTTGATTCGATCACACATTGCTCGGATGATGCAACACACACACACACACACACACACACACACACACACACACACACACACACACACACACACACACACACACACACACACACACACACACACACACACACACACACACACACACACACACACACACACACACACACACACACACACACACACACACACACACACACACACAAGCACAGGCGAGATTGAGCTGCCGCGCGCTCTCTCCCTTGTCGTCAATGGTTAGTGTGTGTGCTGTGTGCGCCTCTGTGTATGTTCTCCTCGATGAGTTGATGATCTCGATGAGTGTGCCGACTCGGCCGAGAGGCTTTGTGACACACAGTGTGTCTTCTGTGTCTGTGTTGTAAATTTGTTTGTCAAAACGATTGCGTCCGATATTGAACGATTATTCTTGGTAACTCTTGGGTGCAATCGAGCCGCATCGAAGAAGAGCCGTCAGCAGATACGACAACAGAACAATGCAATTATAATCGTATTTATTAACCAAGTTCGCCTCTAAGAACAAGTGGACAATCTCGTCAACGAGGTGCACAATAGTGTGCAAGTGATGGCCACTGGTGAAGGCCCCTGGTGAAGTGCTCGCCGAACTGGCACCGATGGAACCAGCACTGGCACTTGCACTGCCACTAAGAAACATACAGAAAATGGCCCAAAGGACAATTGGCCACCACTCGAATTATACCGAACAGTAACACTCGTACCTATTTGAAGGTGACACTCGTCAATAACATTGAGCCACCGTTGCCGTTGCTGTGTTCTAGTTCTACTTCTGCCACTGACCAACAGCAACAATCACAACGCAAATCGGTCATCATCAAGAGTGAACCGTAAATAGATAGTCACAGTCACAGTACCAACCACCACTATGACTTGACACTGGACGACGACATTTCGGTGACGAATCTCATTCCAGAGGTGAAATTCGATCTGCATGAGCATGATCATGTGGAGATGAATGCTGCCCGTGACGGTGATGGCGACCAGAATTATGCCGACCAGAGTGCCCTTGACGATGATAATGAAGATTGCAACGATGCCGAAGAGATGGCTCAACGAAAGGCAACAGTCCTACTCTCGACGAGAGAGGCAAACTGGTGGCCATCGATGATTATGATCAACAACCGAGTGAGCATCAGCCACCGAAGCCATCATCGCAAACCGATTTGGTTGTTCCATCTTGGCACAGCGAATCGTGCAGGCAAAAGCCGAACAAGAGGAACCTTATCTCGAAGAGGCAGCACAAGGTATGGTAAATTTTAGCTTATGAATATAACTAACCTTAACATTCAGTTGCAGTGATATTGGTCGATCCTCACCAATGGCAGTGTTGTGCCGTGGTGACTGCTTTGAACATGGTGGAGAGGTCCAATGGCTGCCACTACGAAAATGGCACACCGATCGAGTTAGCAAATCAGTGGTCAAGTCTCGAGGCTCATTCCTGAGATTGTGGCATTAAATGTTCAATGCACTGAATGACTCGAGAGACGCGAGTGTAGCAGTGATACTACTGGTGGCTAACCACCACCAAGGACACACAATAGCCGAGAGTACAGTGCTGAGCCTCGTAGCCATAAATGGTAACACAAATGCAACCGAATGGCTTGAGTCATGGACAAGGTTGTGTTGGGCACCATGGTTAGCCTAGCACCATCAAGTATGCACATTGGTGGAGAGTGCATTGATGAGGCTCATGGTTGCGTAGCCAACGACAACGATAATGCATCCAAATTAGTCGAGTTATATGCAAGGTTGTGTTGGGCACCACAGTTGGCCCACCACCACCAATGATGCACATCGCCCGACAGTATGGTGACGAGGTTCGACGAGAGAGAGAGAGAGAGAGAGAGAGAGAGAGAGAGAGAGAGAAAGTCGCGACATCGGGCGAAACCTCGATAGTGAACTCAATCTATTAGTAGTAGTCGAATGTGATAGATCGATAATTGTCTTACCACCACCACTTGTATTAGTGGTTTGTGCGAGCGAAGTACAAAGAATAGATTGGCAGTGTAACGAGAGTAAGTGAACCAATTGATCGAACCAAGCGGAGTAATTCAGCATTTGACAGACTTCTTATTCAGGGCTGAAGACATCCAATGATTAGTCGCACACCATTCGGAGACGGTACTCTGCACATTGTCGATCACACACAAAACAGCGACAATCCCACTCACCAAGAGACAACAAAACCCAACATCATCACATCAAAAAACATTTATTTATGAAAAATTTGCTAGATTAGTTGCAATCACAGTCAAACTCACACAAATGTGTTGTGTTCAGTGTCAGTCAGTGAGAGCTTGTGAGCCTGCATGAGTAGTCCACTCAAACAGCACAGCACTGCTGCAGTGACGGTTGCCTGTTTGCCTATTTCTCTCAATCGTTCTTATCGTCATCTTGTATTTGACATCTACCTAATGCAACATCAAGACTGAGATAGGAATTCTAATTGACCACTGTACAAGGCAAGCACTGGTGACACGAATACATACAAGCCGGGCAAATGTGCTCGTTCAGTAGTGGCGCTGGTGACTCGTCGGCCATTCTGTTGTGCATGGAAAGTGAGGCCCCGAACATTGTGCTGTAGTAGCCAGCCAACGGCAACTGCAATGAAACTGAATGGCCTGAGTATGAACAAGATTAGGATGACTATCACACTCGAATTCGAGTACACCGAGGTACACTCGAACGGGGCACAGTGTTCGGTGTGTAGAGTCCCATCACTCTGCCGTGTCGAACCTTTACCGCTCTCTCTCTCTCTCTCTCTCTCTCTCTCTCTCTCTCTCTCTCCCTCTCTCTCTCTCCCTCTCTCCCTCTCTCCCTCTCTCTCTCTCTCCTCTCTCTCTCTCTCTCTCTCTCTCTCTCTCTCTCTCTCTCTCTCTCTTTTCCCAGGTTGGTTCAAGTGCAAAAGAGTTGTATAGTGTTGGAAGACATCGAATTTGGAGAACGAACTGCACTGGCATCATCATCACTTACTAGCAACTATTAGGCCTTTGGGTGCAACTGAATTGAACCGCGAAAATTTACAGGTCTACGTCAATCTGAGGGCGCATCTGGCGAACAAATGGTGCCACCATCACCAGCACAGCCAACAGTTATTTATCACTATTATTTATTCGGTTTTTCTATTTGTGTCGGAGATTTCACTCACGCAAACTCATAGACTTGTATTGGTTCGTCCACTGGTCGCCTTGGAACCATTATTGGAAAGGAATAATGAATTATCTGGAATTAATCACTCGATCTTTTGACAGAATCTTTCGCCCAACGGTAATGCACCAAGTGGCGATCTGCTCAAGGCAATCAACGCTGTCTTTGGTTCACTCGAGAACCTGAAGGCTCGATTATCAGTACTGGCTGTCGGTGTGCAGCGCTCAGGTTGGCCATGGCTCTGGGTGAGTCCAGTAAGTGTCCGATTGCGTGCAGTGGCGCTTTCAAATCAGGAACTCCTGGAACCTACCACCGGAATTGTGGCTTTGATCGGCATTGACGTCTGGTAGCATGCCTACTATCTGCTGTAATAACCCATGTCTGTGTCCAAACATTGGTACAATGATCAGATTGGCCGTCGTTTAAGATTGCACAACTAACTGTAAATTCATTTACCACTTTAGTCTTATTGACCAACGCACTCAACGTTGAAAACGACTTTGTTTTCCCACTTAGCAAGGATATTGAATATTGTTTTGAATTCAGAACTAAAAAAGACAGACCAGTGAGTGTTCTCTCATGTCCACTTAATTGATTCTAGTTGAATTCAATCAGAACGAATCTCGACAAAAGTCTAGTGCAATATATAATATAAATTAATTAAGTGCGATATATATAAATCGGTATTACAACAATATAATTTTATTTATTTATATTTGACTGACCACTGGTCACTCATTTAATAACTCCTGGACATAGTTTGCCCAATCAGTAGAGTGTCTTTCATGTAAGTGTCACATTACTACTACATTTGCCACGAAGAAGTACAGTACAGTGCTGAGAGACAAACAAACATAGATTGGTCGCATCTCAGCAACCAAATTGGAGGGGAGCGAATTCAAACGGAACGACTCTTGATCTCAATAGAAAGCCGAATAGGTAGATCGGTGATACCTCGATAGTGTTCTCAATATATTGAGAATTATCGAAGGTTCGATCGTCACATCACCGACACATCAACACGCTAATTAATCTATTGTGTGTGCCTCGATGTGCCGCACGCAAAACCGAATCAATACAATACAAATCACAAATGTGTCAACAAACTGCACATTAGCAAACTAACCAAATCCAGTGAGAGATGAGCGCCCGACAGTGTCTGTGTGTGAGAGAGCAGAACATAAAGAGAGTATAAATTGAGGAAACAAGTCGATCTAACTGCCGTTGTTCTGGTCATTGACTAAGTCAACGCTGCTGGTATGATGTCGGCACTCTACCTTTGACAGTATAGCTAAAGTATATTCGATTTATTTTCCTATCGAAAAAACGCATCATTTGATGTCACCTGTGTTAGCTGAACAAGACTAACTCACACAATACATTTCGATACAATGTGTGAGTGTGAGTGTGAGTGGAGGTGTGTACTTTGTGTCTGTGTCGATGTACTCTCGTGTCTGGTTAGCACAAAATCAGTCGTCGATTGCTATCGATTGCGAACAGATTACACTAACTTTGCATTTTAATTTTCAACCAACATGGAGAGTTTTGCTGCTGTTTTCAGGAAATGGACTAGGACTTGCCGCAACTATGGTACATATGAGATTTGGACTGAACCCGAAAAGCCGACAATGGTCAAGTCGTGGGGTGTAACTTACCGTGGAAAAATTCGCCGTTCCCGTCCTGATTCACAAGTTCAAATTCCATCGGTTTCGAAATCTACCAAGCAGATGCCCGCCACCTCGGCTTCTGCCACTACTGAACCGATGAACGCCAGAAAATCGACGATTGCTGATTGGGTCAAGTACTGGAAAGCACACCCAGGCCGCGAGATTCAGTGGAAAACTGTCATCCCGAAAGTGAAGTACACTCTGGAAACCATTTATGAGGAACCAGAAATTGAAGAAATGGAAAGTGTTCAACTGCCGCACTCCAATGGTGGAAAGGCACAGTTGGCTGAATTTGTATTTCCTAAACAACTGAACAACAGCTAGTTCACTTGGCTTTGATGCCTCATTGTTTTGATAATGTACTCGACTGTACTGAATTAAATAAAATGATGATTTTTGAATGAAATTTGTTTTTGCATTTGATTGTATACTGATTGATCTGATCAGGTGATTTTAGTTAAATGACTATTGGTTACAGCCAATGGTCACTTCAATAGACAAATTGTTATCTATTAGTGCAAATGCATTCTATCCTCAATCGAAAGGTGTTGGGCTTTGACTGACAATGTTCGCCACTTTGTTCGAGGTACGTTCCGAGCGATTTCACACCCTTCCCATTTAGGTTGTCTATTAAGTTCAAGTGAGGCGTCTGACTGTCGTTGTATGTTTCACTCTAGACACACGAGAAAAGTCGCACAATCAAAGACGAAAAGCCGACAAAGCGCATTCTTGCTGGTTCGATCTTTCGATGGTTCATTTATGTAATCTTCGTATCGAGCCTGTCAGCTTTCACATCTTATACAAATATATCATCAATTGACTTTTGCTTCAAATGCATTTCTCAAAGACAGTCAAACTTGTATGTGTTTTGTGAAATGGAAACTAAATTTCTTCTAAGTGAACCAACCTCGAGGCTTTACTCGCACGCATGCATAACAAAAACTCGATTTATTGATAATTGTCAACCGTTTACTTATTTGACTGACCACTGGTCACTCGATACTGGACATTGTTTGTCCACTCACGATACAAATTCATTTGTATTGCTGTTGCACGACTACAACTTTTGCCTCCAAGTACAGTACACAATAACAGTCGAACAAAGATGTGTCGCATCTGAGCAACATAATCGGTGGGGAGCGAATTCACACGGAACGATACTACCAATGTTGAAAGCGGCATCGATAGATCGGCGAGAGCTCGACAGTGTTCTCGATATGTTGTCAATAATCGAAGGTGAGAGTTCGATCATCACTACACATCAACACGCTGATTGATCTATTTTGTGTTTGGATTTGCCGCCCAAAAATGAATCAATGCAATACCAATCACAAATGCGTTAACAAACTGCACATTAGCAAACTAACCAAAAAAGAAAAAAGTACGTCCGACTGTTTTTGTGTAAGCCAAACAACAGGATAAAGTGAGGGCACAAATGGGTCTACCTGAATATGATGCCTCTGTTCTAGTCTTTATCATTTCGACACAATGTAAGCGTACAGCATTTGACAAAATTGTCAAAGCTAAAATTGCTTGATTTTTGAATAAACGAAAAAACGCTCCAATGGATTTCATCCTGCATGACAATCGTGATTGTGTTACCATTTCAAGCGCACTCAACACTACTCGATACAAAGTTGTGTGTGTGCTACGTGTGCACTTGTTGTCTGGTTGTCGTGCAATCATTAGCCGATTGTCATCGATTGAGAACACCTGAAATCTGCATATTTTTTTCTTGCCAACATGGATAGATTGAGACAGCTCAGATCGTGGATTGTTAACAAGATTCGCTGTTTCCGTCGTGGTTCGCAAGTTCAGACAACTCCAGTCTCTGATCCAATGGACGACTTCAAATCAGAAATTGCTAATTGGAAGCCGTACTGGCATGCTTACAAGGGACACGGACTTCAATGGAAAAGCAAAACTCCAAAATGGAAGCACACTCTTGCAACCATTGCTGAAGAGGACGAATCCGAAGAATACATTTTGTATGAAGATCACCTTGAAAGAGAACGGGTACGACTTCTGCGCTTGAATAAAGAAAAGGCTCAGTGGCGTGAATTTCTGTTTCCAGGTCATCCTCTAAATGGAAAGCCTCTCACTCGGGATTGAAGGCTCTTTGTACTGACATTTTATTGAATTTTATTTTTATTTAATAAAATTGATTATTTTTTATGATTTTTCATTTGGCTTACTAATTAATTAGGTTCTGGTGTGATTGCTTCAACAGGTCAGTTGTCAGTCCAATAGGCTAGTTATTATCGATACCAATGCATTCTAATCACTAATTGGAAGGTATTTGTGTTAAAATGACAATGAACACCACTTGGGTCAAGGTCCGTTCCGAACGAATTCACCCCCTACCAATTTAGGTAGTAATGTCGGGTCATGCACCTGGCTGCCATTGTATGTGTGTTGTACTCCAGGCTCGCATCTAGAAAGAGGACACAAAGCCCAAAAGCCGACAAAGCGGCAGCTAGTTGATTTGATGTTTTCAATGGTTCATTTGATGTCATCATACGTATCGAGCCTGTCTGCTCTCTCACCTTTGGAGTTGGCCAATGCGATACTAAGTTCGTTGTCGGTTTCGGTGCCAATGGCAAAGTTGGTTTGGCCGTCGCCTGGTGTGTGTGTCTGTTTGCCGGAGTGCACTTTTTTCTTTTGTTCTTTCAGGTTGTCTCCAAATTTGGGAAATCAGCATGCTGTTTCGTTTCAATCGATGCGAGTGGTATAATGCCTTAAACGAATTTTGCTGCAATACTGGTCAACCTGCCGATGATCAGTTGTCACTGGTGAGCTTTGACCACGAACCGATTAGTCTCAAGTCCTTTGGTGTCACTTACACAGGCAGAGTGCGCCGTGTTCGTCCTGCCCGGCAAATGGTTGCTGTTTTGCCTATCACTGAGCAGATTATCTCTGCTAGCCCAGTTCAAGCCATTTCTGCTTCCTTGCCTGATTTAATCACAACGACTGTTGCAACTGCTGATGCGGCCGCTGCTACTTCTTCGGGTGATCAAGCTAAATCCGAAACACTACGATCAAAGATATCAAACAAAGTGCCATTAGAGCCAATCGCTAGTTTTAGCAAATGGATTGTTCGATTGCCACGCGCAATTCCGGACTGTGCCCAAAGACACATCATCGAACTAAGTGCTCAGAATGATGAACATCGTCGTTCCATGGACAATGTACAAATTCCATTTTCTCCTAGGCGACCTCTCAAAGAACGAATGCGCCGCATCTCCAATGGCACCGTCAATCTTGGATTCATCGAAGAAGTAGACGAAGATAAGAAGGAACTCGAATTGGATGTAAACAAGATGCTTCCATTTATAATCCCATTGCATTTGGAGACATTGTTTTGAATTTAACTTCTTTTTTATTTGAATGCAACCAATCGAATTTGTGTTGAACTAAAATGAATTGAATTTAATAAAAAGTTATTTTGCCTATGTTTTGTACTTTGAACGCACAAACCACTAATGCTAGTGGTGGTGGTTAGATAATTATCGATTTATCACATTCGATTATTACCAATAGATCGAGATCACATTCGAGGTATCGGCCGATGTCGCGATCTCTCTCTCTCTCTCTCTCTCTCTCTCTCTCTCTCTCTCTCTCTCTCTCTGTCTTGCTTCGTTTCGACTGAATTCACTCCCCCTCAATTTAGGTTACCGTGAGACGCCAAAGCGGCTGTAGGCCTGTCTGTGTGTCTGTGCACCACAATCGAGGCACATGTCGAGTAGAATGATGCACTGACAATTTTCATGTTGTTCGATGGCCAATGACCGACTAGATACAATGATCATCTCCACCAGCACAACCAAAAGAGCAATCAAGACATGGACTATGACATTGAATTTCCTGCAAGCGCGCCTGTTTCAGTTTGATCGAGAACAGTGGCAATGCACAGGCACACACAGTTCGATTAGTTTGCCCGTTCTCACTTGAAGCGTTGCCACAGGTAAACCTTCGAACGATCTGAAAGCAGCACACCAAACAACGGCAAAACGATGAACTTGAACACAAACACAACGATACGATGAGCCGGTATACGAGAGAATCGCGCCACAACAAAGAGGACACAAAGCATACAAAGCGCCAGCTTGTTGATTAGATGTATTCGATGGTCGATTGGTTGTCACCTCCGAGCCAGCAAATCTACTTTTGCATCTATTGACATTGGCCAACACGATACTTAATGATACTATGTTCGGTGCAAATGAGAGCGTTTGTCTGGTGGTCGCCTTGTTTGTACGTGTGTGTCTGCCGGTGTGCTTTTCGTTCCTTTTTATAATTATTCTTACAAGTTGCATCCAAGTCGTACATCGATTTCTACTGTAGCTATCACTAAGCAGCTTATCTCTGCGGACTTAATCGAAATCATGTCTTCAGTCTGGACTGGTGTCCTTGCGAACATTGCTTCTGCTGCTCCTTCAGCTTCAGGTCCAGTCATATCAAGCATTCGTTCAAAGATGCCGAACACTAGCAAATTGAATCCTCAAGCTGCTTCCGAGTGCACCAAAGATTCCATCATCCAACCGAGTTCAATGAATGATGAAGAACGTGATTTTTGTGACGAGGTTCGCCGTCATAATTGGACCCGATACCGTCACTCGAGACCCCTCAGAGAATGTTTTGACATTCTTTTAATTCGCGCCATCAATCTCGGTACTATTGAAGAAGAATTCGAACCAGAAGAAGAAGAAAAGATTGAACCCGCGTTTGATGCCATTGAATTCTTTTCTATTTAAAAAGCATTTTTTGAGTATAACTCTCGCGCGCCATTGAATACAACCAATCGAATGTATTTGAATTTTTTTGAATTGTACCTAATTTAATAAAGTGACTATTTTGCCCATTTTTAAATCTTTTCTCACATCAATTCACCAGTAAATAGTGATAATTGATAATGGGTCAGTCTATTGGGCTGACCACTTAATAGACCACAATTGAACAACATAGTTTGACTAAATGAAGTTCAATTCCATTGCTATTGTATGTCTACTTCAAACTAATATTCTTTCCTCGCAGTAAAGTGCACACATTGGCAGTTAAACTAAGCTAGTTCACCTCTAAGCAACATAATTTGATACAAGAGAGTTCACACGGAAAGGCTCTCAACTACAGTAGGTCGAATCGAAGGTGATTTACCATAATAACATCAAAAGTATTGATTGACTTATTTTGTTTGTCTCAATCTGCCGCACACAACCGAATCAAAGTAAATCACTAATGCACTCACAAATTGTACATTATCCAGCTATCGACAGAGGATCGAGTGAGCACACCAATCTGACTGCGTGTGCATGATGCCTCTGTTGTATTCATTGGCCTACCTAATTTTACTTGTACAGTGTTGGCTCACTACTCTTGACAAAATAGTAAAAGCCAAAGTTTATTTTATTTTATTTTATTTTCTAAAAATCGCACCACTGGATTTCATCCTGCGTGAAGCTCGTGACTGTGTTGCCATTTCCAACTCGCACAATACATTTCAATACATTGTTGTGTGTGTGCAACGTGTTCACTTGCTGTCTGGTCGTCGCCTAATCATTCTTCGATTGTTAGCGTTAGCGAATTGATCAGTTTATATTACTAGCCAAAATGGCAAAACCTAACATTTTTGTGTATAAAGTTAATAAACGAGTGATTAGACGTGAAAATATTCGTCGAGCCCGTCATATTCGTGCTCAACCTGGTCCGGATTCTCGCATCCTCTTATTTCTGTCTCAACTGCTGCTTTCGTTTTATTTCCTGGTTAAAGGGATGATTTGTTACCTGCTGTTGCTTATCTGGGGTTTAATTGAAACACTCATCCGGGCCATGACATCCATTGGGAATGTTAGAAAATGTAAAACTTTCTTAAAACCATTGTTGAAGTTCTTCAATCGGAAGCGGAACGCGGAAAAGTAGATTTGAGATGCCGCCAGGAGTGTTAAGGTCCAATGACATTAACAACCGAAACCTTAAAAAGGCATTGAATCCTCTTTTTCTGTTATTGTACTGAGATGTACTGTATTCAATAAAATTATTATTTGATCAAATATGTCTTTACTAATTTGCCAAACTGATTGATCAGGTTGAGTTGTTATAACGTCAACTTGCAATTTGAAAGTGAATTAAGTTTTAAACATACCTAGTGGTGGTGGCGGGGATGGAAGTGTTTGTGAGTGCTGTGAAATGGTTCTACAATCAAAACCCACTGTCAGTGTATGATGACGATGTGAGTGAAGGAGATGAGAGAGATGGGGTAGGTAACAAACAAACACAACAGTCAGGTCAAGTTGAAGACTCGAATGAGTATCAGAGAGAGAGAGAGAGAGAGAGAGAGAGAGAGAGAGAGAGAGAGAGAGAGAGAGAGAGAGAGAGAGAGAGAGAGAGAGAGAGAGACGACAAACAGTCAGTTTGGTGTATTAATTGCAATGGCACGCTTGAGTTATTAGACACAAGCTAGAGAGCATTCGAACGGACAGACACGCAACCAAAAATGCCGTCATCTCCAATCTATTACTGTTTGGTTGTCCTTTTTCTTGGACTCAACACAGCCACATTTCACGTGAATGTGCGCATTCCTACTTCACGTTGTCTTTTCTCTGCCCAATCACCACAAAATGGCCCAAACCTGTGATCGTAAATTTTGCTTAAAGCCACTTTTTGCAATCCCATTTGCATGACGATTCCCATGCTTTATCTTTTCTCTTGTTAAACTTGAACATTATATTCTATTATACTTCTGTTTGTTTATTTATTGTTGTTATTCATATTCTTGTGTGAAAAGTCAGAGTCCGGATGGCCCATGGGATGGAACTCAATCGTTTGAACAGTCAAAACGATTGACGTCTAAAGATTAATGACGACGTACTGTCCACGACCGTGCCTTTGAGTACGCAAAAGAGTTGCATCGATTCGCAAATACATTCTGATGCACGCCAGCAAGCCATCCATAATCCATCAAATTTCTCTTTAAATTGCCTAAAAGTACCAAATGATCTCTTAATGTTTATTCAATAACCAAATTAAGTGTCCTTTTATATGACAAACTCTAACTATCTACCAACATATACGCTCACCTCCTTGGCCAACTTGTTCCCATCTCGTAATATTGACACCACAGAGATTCACAAGCAGAACAACGGACTACACTGCTTACAACCCTGCAACTGTCCGGCCACTGCCAACCAAGTGAGCCTAATCGAGGTCGTGTCATACGTGTATACGGAAATGGACATTCATAAATGTGTTGACCGAATTTGCGAATGGAAGCTCTTTAGGTGGACAACTTAAAGTTACACAAGAGGATCAAAGTTCACGATCGGCAGTACGAGCACTCCATGGACAACTTAACGCGCTCCTCTATGTGTTGCTGTGTGACAACCTTCATTCTCGGAATTAGGGATAGCAATATGGACAACATTATGATGCAAACGAGGATGGAGAGATTAATAACTTTTATGTATGTTTGATTTTTGATTTTTAGACAAATAAAGTATTTTATTGATAAATAGTACAAATGTTTTCAATTACAAGTAAAATGACATTTGGTCATTTATTTTCTCTTGTTTTGACGAGTTTCCGGAGATGAACTTATATTGATTGTCGCTCTGCAATAGAGATTTGGTGAAGATTTTATTGCTCTTGATTGAAATGAGAATCATCACTAAAGTATGGAACTAATTCTGCATTTTCTGCAAATGATGTTTTATGGTAATATGTTCCATGTGCAATATAGTACGGTAAATATCGAAACCAGTAATCGTATTCTACAAATTGATTTATACAGATTGAACATTTGTAGACCATTGGATGAACTTTTTCAATGTGCTTGTTTAAGACAAGCTCATTGGTAAACACTATGAAACAATCTATGGTTCTACAAGCCCAAGGTTTTATCATGCTAAGATACTCAAAAGAAAATAATTCTAACATCTGTTCCGGAGTGGCTGTGTAATTTAGTCCATCTAGTTGGTCGGCCAATGTTTTCATTGGTTTTCTGAACTTTACTCTGTGCTCATCTTGTTGATGAAAAAGTATTTTGAGTGGATTTTGAAAGCGGGCATAACATTTCTCGCACTGACAAAGTTTTTTATGCTGGAGAAAATAGTGTTCTTGTGTATCGGTTCGGTCTGTAAAAGTACTTTGGCAGTCTTCAATTTGGCAAAAGTATAAACGAACGTAGTTGTTCGTTTTATATTTGTCACTCGATGCCGCTGTTGGTTCAACAGAAGACGATACTGTCAACCCATCGTCACTTGAAACTTGTTCCAAATTATTAGTTGTTTTTGGATGCACACTTTGTTCATGCGTAATGAGGTTGTCGGGGCTTTTATAGTAAGAGTCGCACGAATCACATTTGTACGCCATTCTATGCTCAGCTTCAAGATGTTGCTTCAATTCAAAATCAGCATTGTAGGTCATAGTGAAACAGTCCAAGATTGTACATGGGGTCGCCGTTACTTCTCTGAATGAGTTGGTCCAATGTATTTCATTTTGGTCATCTATTGATTTTTTGATAATATTTTTAATCGACACTTGATGCTTTTCAGCCTGATGATGAACAAGGTTGTTCTTGACGGCAAACCAGCTGTTTTCAAGACACAATGCACATTTGAAAACTGTTTTATGTCGAGTCTTACAGTGATCGTAAGCTTCTTTATAATCACTGAATCTCTTCTCATCCTTATTACATTCATAAACAATACAGCGGAATGACGGAATGCCATTGACAGTTTGAACTTTAATGAGAGTTGTTTGTGTCGCAGTAGAATCCAATTTGAGTTTAGGTTCGGAATTATCAGTGTTTAATGTTGAACTGAACCATGGTGACTCCAACTCTTGATATGTGATATGATCAGATACTGTCGGTCTCACTTTTTTAGGTTTTTTCGTTTTCTTCCGTTTCTTTGATTTGTTTTTAGTCAATATTTTGGGCGATTCTTTGTCGTTGATTAGTTCTGATTGCTCGGTAGCAATTTGTATGGATGATGAAGACGATGGCTTCGAATCATTTTCACATGGAAATTGAACATCGTTAAGATTTTGGACTGTGGCTAGATTTGTCTGCGTTTCATTGAACTCTGGTTCATATTGAGGCATTGTTGGTGATTTTGGTCGCTCAACTGGAGACAACGTTTCTTGTTTATTGGGATTAGCGGATGATAGTGATTCGATAGATTTGAATGAAGACAAACATTTGTAAGCGCTTGACTCAGAATTTTCCGTATTTGATTTAGAATTGGATGGTTCTGCTATTGGATCCGAAGGTAATGCGGGTCTCACTTTTTTGGGTTTTCTATGCACTCTATGTATATGATCACTAAAGTTATTGGGGCACATAAAGCGGGCGTCACACTGTGGGCATTTGTATTCGATTTGATGATCTGTTGAATGGTGTTGTTGTTGTTTCAGTCCAAGCTTATCATCATAGAACAAGGTGTGACAGTCACGAATTATGCATTTCACTGCAAGCACAACATGAATAGTTCCAAAGGGAACTGATTCAAACTGGTCAAATCGAGAAAATGCTTCAAATTCAATTTTTGCAGTTTTGTTATCCAACAACCAATCCATGTGTTCTCGGATTTTTGCTCCAAACACTTCCCCGTGTTTATCTTGCTGATGATTGAGAACATTTTTCGATTTTGCATAGTGAGCATTACAAAATAGACACTTATAAAGAATCATATGTTGACTCTTTTTGTGAGAGTAGAGTTCCTCCTTAGTATTGAAACATTTCATTGGACAGTCTTGAACAAAGCAGCGGAATGGGGACACATCTGCGATGACATTTGGTGTTGTTTCAGTGATTTCGGAATGGGGTTTAGGCATTATTGGTGCTTTTGGTAGTTCAATGAAGCTCGACATTTCTAGTGCATTGGAATTTGTGGAAGTTGATGGTCTCACCGATTCAAATGTGGACAGACATTTGTCAGTGTCTGGTTCGGATTTTATGTTAGATTCTGATTTGCTGGAAGACAATGAGGACGAAACTTGATCGTTGTTGGTTTTAGTAGTCGAAGCCTGATTCACTCTTGTTTGCTTTCTTTTTCGATTTCGTCTTTTACGTTTGCCGTTAGTAGATGACATGAGCGATGTTGAGGTTATTGAACCAGATGATTCAACTTCTGTTGTTGTTATTTTTGGCGTTGCAGATGCTGTTAATGAAGTTAACTTCACCTTGCTGGAGTCTTGTTTCTTTCCTCGTTTAGTTTTCGGCTTTTTTCGATCCAGAGACAGTCCCCAATTGAAAAAGTCTGACAATTTTACGAATGAAACTTGTGAATTCGACTTAGCGTTGATTTCTGTACTTTTCCCTTCTTCAGAAGTGTTTTGTGAGACAAGCGAACAGCTGCTAATTGGTTGATTGAAGATTGATAACTCAGATTGTATAGGCGTTGATGAATTTGAAATCTGGATGATTTCATTTGGTCCCAATGATGAAGAGAGAGTAGGAGAAGGAGTGTGCGGATGGCGGATTTCTTTTGGTGTAAACGCAAAAGTAGATGCATTCGATGTAAATCCTCTGTTTGCTGTATTATTGGGTTCTTGGACTGAAGTGGGAACTTCAATGGACACATCCGAGTGGAAAGGTTGATTGACCGATTGGCGGACATCTGTCTTTGCGGAAGCAGTAGAAGATGTAAATGCTGATTCGGCTGAAGTGTTGGTTTGGGGGATTGTTGTAAGAGCTGTATTAGATGCTGCCAAATTTGATGATTGTCCAAGAGTATCTGGGTTTGGTATTTGCCACAAAAGCTCGGGAGGTTTTGGCTTGTTACGAAAGGGTGTCTGTGTTAGACTTGAGCCACGTGAGGAATTTGGAAGATCAGGATAAGTCAATCTGTATCTGTCTTTGGCAGTTTGTGAAACATTTCTATGAAATGATGATCCTTTTGGTTGCACGGTATTTTGAACAAGCTGAAAGTCATTATGCCCAAGGGTTACATTAGGGTTCGGATTTCGGTTTTCATATGTCGAGTGATGAAGTGGTTCATTACTTTGAGGCAAGCAAACTTGTGGCGTGCAACTTTGGTACTGGTGAAACGGGGGATTGAATCCTTGGATGGGGTTCGTTGGCATTGGACTTTGGAAAGTGTTGTGGCTCGGATTTCGGTTTTCATATGTCGAGTGATAATATGGTTCATTACGTTGAGACATACGAACATGAGGCGCGAAATATTGGTACGGGTGAAACGGGGGATTAATTCCTTGAATGGAGTTCGTTGGCATTGGACTTTGGAAAGTGTTGTGGGTTTGTTCAAATGTTGTTGACATATAAGGAATTGGCTGGTTGGTTTGGCGAATAGCATTCAGTTGGATGAATGCTGGCGGGAGGAAACTTTGATTTCCATTTGTTGGTTGTAGGCATATGCCAGGTCCATATGATTGTTGAGCACAATTATCGGATTTGTTGCTCTGTGAGACGAGATGAGGAGTCGCGTAAGGTGGTGGGAATGTATTGTGAAGTTGCTCGAAGGTTGGTTGAAAGCTAGCCTGTGGAGCGTATGTTGGCTGACCATAAGTAGTGGAATGACGAGAAAGTTTCAGCATTGCACTTGCGACTATTCGATCGTAATATGTTATTCCATTAATCTCAATGCCTTGTCCAGAAGCCGTTCCTGTAGATGAAGATGCTGCTCTCTGTTCATTTTGATCAACATTAAGCAAAGGACACTCCGCTGGGTTTTGATCATCATATCTGATAAAGTCGTCACGCACCGACTCGAGTAGAGCTGGATAATCAGTTTTGAGTGCATCACGGTAGCCCTTCGTCACTTCATCATACTTTTGGTGATATTCTTTATGTAATCCCGCATCCCGAAACTTGGGATTTTCAAAGATTTCACTCAAGAGTGACTCCATCTCTAGAGATTTTTTCACGAATTTGGTCATATCTATAAGCTTGTTGCATTTCTCTTTGATTTGATCTTTTTTGCCGTGTCCAGATTGTGAGGGCATGCCTGCAGGCTCATCTCTTCGACCTGGAGACATGTTGGTGGTTTTGTGGTAGAGAAGATGATAAAATGAAAAACAAATTGAATGTAACGATAACACTTCAAAAGATGAATGAACACACACGCACAAGCACACCTTTAAACAATGCAACAGACACAACAAGAGAAACTGTGATTTAACACAACACTCAACTGATGAACGGTAGCAAAATAAAATGTTCAATTTGGTGTGTTGGGTGGTGACATAATAAAAATAGATATATTGGTGATTGGGTGGTGCTTTATGAAGAGATGATGATTATGTTGATGATGACGTCGTTTGTGAAGAAGAAGAAGTTGGAGACTTGGATGATGGTTGGGTTGACGCTGGTGATGATGATTCTGATGACAAAAATGATGACGAAAGAGATGATGATGAGATTGAGAAATGGAATTCGATTGGTCTAAATGACACGAACACACTGACGTCGACTGTCTGTAGCTTGCGAGAATGGAATAGCAGAAAAGGACACGAAGCCACTTCTGGCCTAATAATTTTCAAAATCATAAGTTCATAAACACACAAACATACACATTCAATTTGCAAATGTGACGTGTATAATGTGTTGCTAAAGTTACTCGTGATCACAAAGACAAATATTTGCGAAGATGTATATAAAATCAAACCAACAGGTCACACTCAGGTGGTCAGACATATTCAGTTTTGCAAATCAAGGCAGTTATTGAGCACACAGATTTGTTTTCAGATTCACAAAATGGGTGAAGGAACAAATCGTCAACTCAAACTGGTAAACAAAATAATGAAAATGACACACAGGGACAAGAAAGTGAACTGCCGTCAACACCTCTCGAGTCGGTTTGTGTTGAACAGAAATGTAAATTGGATGGTCTGTTGATGTGCTGAAAGAGCACATGGAAAGAAACGGTCATTGTTGATGGGTTACAATGATAGGGATGAAGACAAAAATGATGATTATAACAAAGAAAAAATGAAATGAATCCGATCAGTAAAAACAAAGTTATTCGAATTGGCCTGTGAGCTTTAGAGCGGCGTGGTGGTGCTACTGATGGTGACAGCGCTGACTGACTGGCAATGTTGAAGGAGATGGAGAGTGGAGATTTGTGCAGAGTGCAGTGCCACCAACGAAACGAACGAACACAGAGAGAAAACGAATGGCGAGGCGAGACAGTCATGCAGTCGAAATCAAAGTCAAGTGAGAGTGAGCGAGAAAGCAACGAAAGTGATGATGGCCAGTATAAAAAGGCACACACAGACACACACACACACACAGACAGACAGGACAGCTCTCGATCGGCCGACTATTGCGGTTGAAAGCAGCTAATGTGCACCGAGCGCAAAAAGAGTGAACTAAATGAGCGGCATGAGACTAATTTGTGCTTCTCATAGCAGCGCCATTGGATTACAATGTGAATCAACATATTGGAGAGAGAGAGAGAGAGAGAGAGAGAGAGAGAGAGAGGGTACGAATGTGCAGTGCCCGCCACCAGGACAAGTAGACAATGTTAGTACATGATGCAACTGCAAAGACAATGCACGCTCAAACATACTTTTGCTCCCCCGCACAAGATCGTTCGAATGAAGGATAGATGAGCAGGGGAGTCAGAGGCCAATTCCATCACTCGACACAGGCACACAGGCACTCACACACAAACTAACCCAATTAAAGCGTGCAACAATAAAACAAACATTTGAAGTAGACTGTAGATTAGTGCTCTATGTGCATGATAGTTTGGTTTGTTCGTTTGCGTTCGGACTTGGGGGAAACACAGTCACTCACTCACACAAGAACACACACAGTAAAAAATGAAACCATCCAATGCATCATTTAACGAGTGATGGTTTGTTCATAACCACCGCCACAACAAAATGATGATGATCAAGAAGAAAAAGAACAAGAGCAACAGCAAAACCGATTTAGTTAATTCTATGTTTCACTATGAAAAGAGACATACGGCCAAAGCCGATGTTACTTGTGTGACTAATCGTGTGCTGTTGATGAAGGAGAGGAATAGAGAGGAATTGAGTGTTTGTGTGTGTGTGCCCCTAACAAAGCAACACACAACAAACTCACTCAATTGACATATCTTTGACTTCACATTATGGGCTCATTTTTTAGGCGATTTGAACAAACGAAAAGTCTATTTGGAAGAGAATTAATTTCTCTATTTGATGGGACAGTCCAATTTATTAATAATTGTCTATAAGTAATATTTAATATTTAGAAACAAATAATCAGTTCAAGTATTCGCGCGCGCGCGCGTGTGTGTGTGTGTGTGTGTGTGTGTGTGTGTGTGTGTGTGTGTGTGTGTGTGTGTGTGTGTGTGTGTGTGTGTGTGTGTGTGTGTGTGTGTGTGTGTGTGTGTGTGTGTGTGTGTGTGTGTGTGTACTCGTTACCTAGGATATACTTACCTGTATTACCTTAATTACCTATTACTTACCTTGAAGTGAACTTCACGACAATACATTGATTTAATGTCTGTTGATACATGTCTGGCCGAATGGCCTCTCTGGCCAATTGCGCACTAACCCAACACACACTCAAGCCACATTCATATTCGGTTGGCTTTGTGCATTCCATTAGAGAGCATACAAAAATCAGACACACACTTATTTGTTGCGCAATCTAAGTGGTTTATTTTATATGCTCCAGTCTACATGTCTGTGTGACTGTGTGCTTTGTCGAGTGATGGAACTTACTCATCTGCTCTCCTTTGCTCTACATTTGGCCGTCCGTGTGCGGGGTGAATAGTATGCTTGAGCGCATCGCCTTGGTCTTATTACATCATGCACTACACTGTCTACTTGGCTTGGCTACGTTGCTTGCAGTGTACCCTTTTACCTCCCCTTCTCTCTCTCTCTCTCTCTCTCTCTCTTTCTCTCTCTCATTTTTTCTTTTTCTTTGTCTCAATCCCAGATACATTTACATACAGGAGAGAGGAATCAGTCTTTTACCGCTCACATCGTTTTCACTCTTTCTACTTTCGTTACTCATTTGCCATCTCGCCCGACCGCTTTTCGGTGTGTGTGTGTGTGTCTGTGTGGACAGTCTCGACTGCTGCAGTGACTCAGTGTTCGCTGATGGTGCTGGTAACACTGTGCTGTGCACTCACTTCGCTCCATTCCACTGTTGCCTCCATCACTTAGTCAGTCGGACTCGCCGAGCACCGTGCATCATCGACATCATCGGCATCACAACCAAGACAAACTAAGACCTCACACCGGCCAATTTGAATATCTTTGCCATTTCTGATTAGATTGATTTCATTTTTTCTTTGTTATAATCATCACTTCTGTCTCATCACCATCGTTGTGACCCATCAACAATGATAGTTTTTTTCCACGTGCACTCTCAACACACCAATAGATCATCCCATTTACATTTCTGTTCCACACACACACACAGACTCGAGTGGAGTCGAAGGCTTTGCACTTTCTTGTCGCCCGTGTATCATTTTCATTATTTTGTTTGCATGTTTGTGTCGAAGAAACGAGCCCTTCGCCCATTATGTGACTCTCAAGGAAAATTGATGTTCTAATCAACAACTCTAATTTGTTAATCTGATTAATTCTAACTACCAGTGTGACTTGATGGTTCGTTTTGATATACATTTTCTTAATTCTCGTCTCTGTGATCACGTTCGACATTAGTAACACGTCATTATAAGCACACACTCAAAGATAAAATGTGTCTGTTTTAAGTTTAATTTAATTGATTTTGAAATTTATTTGGCCAGATGTGGCCGTTATTTCTCCTCTACATTTCCATTCTCGCACGCCTCAAACAGTCAACGTTCTTGCATTTAAATGCAGTTTCTTTTCATCTCGATCTCATTTATATCGTAATCATTTTTGTTATCATCATCATCTATCCATCTTCATCATCACCACAACCTTTGTCATCATCAATATCGCCAACTCCATCATCCTTCTCTTCAAAAAGCACCAAACAGTCAACAATATATCTCATTTGTGATATGTCATCACCCAACTCGCCAACAAAACTTTCTCTATTGATTAGATTCAATAAAGTTTGTATGTTTTGGTAGATCTCAGATGCAGCTGTTGTGTTAGTTGCTTCATGTGTATTTGTGTGTTTGTGACGGTGTGTAGTTGTGTACATCCAACATTTGTAGTGCAATCGTATCCATCGAATTGTTCTTCATTTTATCATCTTCTCAACGATCACCATAAAACTAACAACGTGGCCGAAGAGATTGGACTTGAGGCAATCGCTCACTATTTGAACAACTTTGCAATTAATGACTGGATTTATCTCATTTTTACTTTGTTATAATCATCATTTCCGTCTTCATCCCCATCACTATGACCCGTTAACAATGACAGTTCCTTTACACACAACACGTCAGCAGAGCATCCGATTTCCATTTCTGTTCCACACAGACAGACTCGAGAGGATTCGAAGGCATTGAACTTTCTTGTCGCCCGTGTGTCATTTCCATTTCTAGTGTGCACGTGCCAGTTTGACACGATATGACTTTTTTCGCCCATTTTGTGAATCTTAAAGCCAATCGGCGTGCTCAATCACTACTCTGATTTGTTAATCTGTTTATTTCTAACCACAAGTGTTACTTTTTGGTTCGTTTTAATATACATTTTCTCAATTCTTGTATCTGATATCTCGCCAAACGTTAGCAACACGTCATTATTAGCTCATTAATTGATAGAGTGTGTATGTTTTTGAATTGTATTGATGTTTTATAGAAAATTACCTTTTCCTACTTTTCCGTTTTTCACACCGCAAACAGTCAACGTGAGTTGATCCCATTTGGACCAATTGAATGGTATTTCTTCTCATCTCGACCTCATCATCATCTCTATTTTCCTCATAATTTTCGTCATCATCATCATCATTATCATCACCACCAACGTCTTCATCATCTAATTCATTATCATCACCGCCGTCGTCATCATCAACTCGCCAATAGATCATTCTCTTTTGATACATTTAAATCAAGTTAGTGTGTTTTGGTAGATCTCAGATGCATCTGTTGTGTTAGTTGCTTCATTACAAAGGTGTATTTGTGTGTTAGTGTAGGTGTGTAGTTGTGTAGTTGTGTACATCCAACATTTGTAGTGTAATCGTTTCCATCGATTTGTTCTTCATTTTATCAGTTTCCCAACGGTCACCATAAAACCACCATCATGGCATCAGGCCGAAGAGATTGGCCTGGAGGCATGCCCTCACAATTAGGCAAAAAAGATCTAATCAAGGAGAATTGCACCAGGCTTGTGGATACGACCAATATTGTTTTGAATGCAAATCAAATGAAATCGCTCTTGAAAAACATTTTTGAAGAACCTGAGTTTGCGCGAGCAGGATTACTTAAAAAATATTACCAAAAGCATGAAGAGGTGAAGAAGAAATTCGATGAAGTAACCAAAATTACATACCCAGCTATACTCGAGTCAGTGCGTGACGATTTCATCAGAGATTATGATCAAAATCAAGCGGATTGTTCTTTGCTTAATGACGATCAAAATGAGCAGAGAGCAGTATTTCCATCGACTTCACCAGGAAAGCCTCCTAAAATTGATGTAATTGAAGGCCCAACATATCACAGTCCAGACGCAAATGCAATGCTGCCACGTTCCAGTAATTCCGTTACTTATGGTCAGCCAACATACCCACCACAGGCTAACTTTCAACCAACCTTCGAGCAACTTCACAATACAATCTCACCATCTTAAGCGACTCCTCATCTCGTCTCACAGAACAACAAATCCGATAATTGTGCTCCACAATCATATGGACCTGGCATATGTTTACAACCAACGAATGGAAATCAAAGTTCCCTCCCGCCAGCATTCATCCAAGTGAATGCTATTCGCCAAACCAACCAGCCAATTCTTAATATGCAAGCAACATTCGAACAAACCCACAACACTTTTCAAAGTCCAATTCCAACAAACCTCATCCATGGATTCAATCCCCCGTTTCACCAGTACCAATATTGCGCGCCTCATGTTCGCTTGCCTCAAAGTAATGAACCACTTTATCACTCGACATATGAAAACCGCAATTCGGACCACAACACTTTCCAAAGTCCAATGCCAACGAACCCCATCCAAGGATTCAATCCCCCGTTTCACCCGTACCAATGTTGCACGCCTCAATTTCAAATGCAACAAAGTAATGAAGCACCTCTACATAACACATCATATGAAAACCGAAACAGGAATGTATTCCCTTTGCAAGAGGGTGTCCCGCTTTTCCAAACCCCTTTTCATTCAGCAGCACCATCTTCATTTAGAAATGTTCCACTCTTTAACAAAAAGAATCACAAATCGACTTTTTATTCTCAAAATTCTTCGTATGGCTCAACTTTGGCATATGAAACCTATCGAACCATGCCAACACCTACTGAACATTTGATGCAAACACTGAATCCGTATTCTACTGTTGAACAATCAGCAACTTTGACAGTATCAAACGCAGCGCCGACATCAGTCACTATCACCAACAGTTCAGCAAATTTGGCATATACTTTGAACTCATCAACTGCAGTTTGTGAACAGACAAATGTTCGTCAGCCGGTCAAACAACAGATCACATTATTAGAACTAAATGAAGCACTGGCCTCAGTTTCAGAAACCAACACTCTTGGATCCCCTGAATTTACTTCAAATCCATCTATTTTTGCTCAAAATGAACTAAGTGTCTCCACTGAATCATCCACTCCAGCCTCTATTATCATTGAGAAGATGAGTGTCACCATCACCCAACCATCTGCCTCAATAGATTCAATTGAATCAATGCTTGCAAATACGAATATACGTGTTATGACGAAACAAGCAGACTTGCCACACGAATCTACCACTCCGCTCACACCATCCCCCACTCCCTCTGTCAAACATGAATCTATTTTGACAGAATTAAATGAAATAAAAAATCCAATCCTGGAAAATCTTGATAAACCCACATTTGCATCAATACTTTCATCCAATACTACACCAACCTCTTGTATAAATTTTTTTGGCAAACCACGGACTTCTTCATCATCGCGATTGCGAAATGAAACCATCTTGTTTCCAAAATTATCGAAGCCCAAACAAGCTGTGTTATCAATCTTCAATAAACCAATTAGCAGCCGCTCGCTTGTCTCACAAAACAAAACACCAGAAAGGAAAAGCTCAGCAATCAACACAAAGTCGAATTCCCAAACATCAGACGTAAAATGGTCAAACTCGGACATAAAGTGGAGACTGTCTCTTGAAAGAAAAAAGTCAAGAACTAAACCGGAAAAGAAACCAGGCTCCAACAATGTAAAGTTAACCTCATTAATTGCATCTACTACACCAACAATAGAAACAGAAGTCAAAGACTCGGGTTCAACAACCTCGTCATTGATCATGCCAACTACAACCAGCAAACAAGAAAAACAAAATCAATCAAGATGCCAAACCAAAATGAAAGAGACTTCAACTACTGAAACCAATACGAATCAAACTTCCGTCAAATTGCCATTCAGCCAATCAGCATCAAACGGAATTTCCGAACCAGACTTTGACAAATGTGTGCCCCCATTGGAATCGATGAGCTTGTCAACTTTCGAAAATTCCAAAGAACAAGAAAAGTTGTGTATTTTTGAACAACAAATAGAATCAACAATGCCTCAAAACGAGCCAGACTGCAATGCAACACTGACAAATCTGACCACAGTCCAAAATCTTTACGATGTTCAATTTTCATGTGATGATGATTCGATGCCCTCGTCGTCATCATCCATACAAATTACTACCGAGCAATTTGAACAAAACAACGACAAAGATTCGCCCAAAATCTCGTCTAAAAACAGATCAAAGAATCGGAAGAAAAGGAGACAGACTTTTTCTCATGACCAAAACACAGATCAAGATTTGGAGTCATCGTCGTTCAATTCAACACCAAACACAGATAAATCCGAACTTGATTCCAATTCGGATAGCATTCTTTCGCCAGCAAATATCATGACAGTCCAAATATTCAACGACATTCATAAATTCAAATGTGAGGTTGGGGATTGTACATTTGAAGATTCCGATGATGAAAAAGCTTTTCAACACTGTGATAAGAAACATAAATCAGTGTTCAAATGTGCATTGTGTTCTGAAAAACCCTTTTTCGAAGACAAAAACCAACTTACTCATCATCAAGCTTATAAGCATAAATTATCGCTTACAGAATTAATTAAAGCATCATTAGCAGATGGGTCAGAGCAAACGTCTTTCCTCGACATAATGAGGGAAATAAAGCCGCTACAATGCCCAATCTGGGACTGTTGGACATTATTCTACGATGATTATCGCCAATTTATGCAGCACCTTGCAGTTGTGCATAAAATGATATTCAAATGTCCTTTGTGCTGTTGCCTTTATCAATACCACAACAACCTCGTTCAGCATGAACAAGTAGATCACCAAGAAACAGTTAAAAATCCGGAACAAGTTTCAACTGATGATGGCCTGACAGTATCCTCATCTTTAAAATCCAACAACCCACCAGAATTCCCCAATTCCGATGCACAAGAAATGTCTTCTGTTGAATTATCAGAAGCATCAATTCACAAAGACAAAACGGGCAACTACGTGCATTTATACGTTTGTGAAATACTAGACTGTTTATATATTTGTACGAAGCAATGTTTTGTTTCACGTGAACACTATTTTAAAACACATACTCAAATACATAAACTACTTTACAAATGCGAAACATGTCAGGCACGTTTTATCGAATCACTCAATCTACTTTTTCATCGACAAAAAGTGCATGGAATAGTGTTTAGTAAATCAATGGTAATTTTGTCCAACAAGCTAAATTCACATCAATTCCCAATCAATTCGAAACAGATTTTGAAATTATATTCCTTGAGTAATATCAGCATTGTAAAAGCTTAGAAATGCATAGCACTGGATTGTTTCCAAGTAACCAAATCCCCGTAGAGTAGCAACAATCATTGTAGAATAACTATTGGGAACTCATTGAAATCAGACAAAACAGAGGACCAAATGTAATTTTTGACCAATGCAATTAATTTGTAAACATTTTTACTATTTATCAATAAAATTCTATGATTTTATCAAAATCGAAAATCGTAAATACAAAATGGTAATAAAAGATCTGACTTTCCACAATCACATCATAAGACATTTTTGTTAGTGGAAATTTATTTGGCGTTGGTAGAAGGAGACGCTAACAGGGATAAAGTCCAGAGCACAGACGAAAAACAGAAATTTAGATTTCCACAAAAGAATTTCTCGTGACTCTTAATGTAAACTTGAGTCTAATTATTGTGATTTGGCAATTGTGTGATTGGTACACTCCGTCTCGACAGACCCGATCGAGACTGCACTAATTTTTCTCTCATTCAATCAGACATAATGATCATGTTTATGATTATGCACACAGACGCGAGTGCTAATTCATGTGACTTTGGGGGAACCTAAACACAATGGGAGATACAACTCACACTCAATGCAATCGAACGCAAAAATCACAGCCCAAGTGGCATTGCTAATTGAATGACAATTTGCCCGGAAGTGACCAAAGGATATTCGACAAAAATATTTAATGACCGATGAGTACACCTCTTCTAGACAACCTCAAGTGCATAATTGTTATGGCCATAAGCACAAGGCAACAGACACCACCGGTAACTCTCAACTTTAGTGCGAACAGTGATGACCACTGATTGGTGACTAAGTGGTCAGCCGAAGATGGTGAAGAGAGAGGAAAACAATCGAATTTTAGTTCTGGCTGAATGGGCTTGCACATACATTGACTTGAGTGAATTACGAATGTACATCTTCGTGTCATACAGTCTCTCTCTCTCTCTCTCTCTCTCTCTCTCTCTCTCTCTCTCTCTCTCTCTCTCTCTCTCTCTCTCTCTCTCTCTCTCTCTCTCTCCGTGCGACGGGATTTACATGTGTGGTGGAGCCGTATTGTTCGGATGGAGAAGGCGCCAACAGATTCGTGGACATCCTCGCGTTCGAACCGAATTCGGACAAAGTCTACATCATCGACCCCACTGTTCGATGGGAAAAGAAGGACGATGTGGGAAGCATTGTGCAAGCAGAGAAACAAAGCATCTACCATAGCTGCTACCCTGACCTGGCAGAGAGATATCCCATCATCCAAGACAGAGACTGTGAGGTGATTGGTCTCTGGATGGGCGCGAGAGAGACCGTGAGTGCCCAGATGGTCAATTTCTTTGAGAGATTTCAACTGGAGAAGAAGGTTCTCAACGAAATGGCTGAATCCGTTTTGACTGCTTCTATACACATGATCCACTATCATATTTACGCTTAAGTATTCATCAATTACACACACTAACATTTAGATTTTCTTGCTGTTTAGTCTCACATATTTTGTAGTATATATATTTTTAATCTAATTTTGTAACATATGTCTTATCAGATTAATCGGTATGCTGTGTCGTAAGGCATCTCACTATTTAGTGAGCAGCTTCTTTCTTGTATTATATATTTATGTAATAAAAGAATGTTTTTTTTTCTCTCTCTCTCTCTGCCGACAAATCTGTTGTTTTTTACTACTACTTGTTCGTCTCCTTTACCCGTCCAATAACAATTATATTTTATTTAGTTCAGAGTGGTGGTGTAAAGGTGGAAAGAGACTGACTGACTGTCGATGAAAATTGAGAGTGGAGTGTTGGGCACACCGTGAAAAGCAAAAATTAAGACGAAAATGATGAAAGACGAGGCGAGACTAGAGCAGCCAACGAAATTAAAGTGAGAGGGATAAATTGCAACCAACACACATGACACATGCACACAAGCACAATGCACTGCTTCGACCGGGTGACTATTGCGTTGGACAGCAGCAAATGTGTAACGGGTGTAAAAGTGAAAATGAAATGAGCGATATGAGACTAATTTGTGCCTCTCAAAGCATCGAAATTGGTTATGTATTATAATGTGAATGAACATATCGGAGAAAGAGAGGGAGGGAGAGAGAGAGAGAGAGAGAGAGAGAGAGAGAGAGAGAGAGAGAGAGAGGAGAGAGAGAGTGGGGGGTACGAATGTGCACTACTAGCCACCAGGACGATCTGAAGTAGAGCAGATAGATGAACAGGGGAGTCAATTGCCATTCCATCACTCGACACAGCAGACAAGCACTCATGAACACACACTCAGACTGAACCGATTAAACCTCGATACAACAAAAAAAAAACATTTGAAGCAGACAGACAAGAGAACCGTGTGCACTTTAGATTGGATGGTTCGCTTGAATGCGGACTCACGTGAGGAAGAGTTACACTCTCTCACTCAAGCACACACAGAATAGAACTGAAGCCATTCAATGCGTCATTTAACGAGTGGAGGTTTGTTCATAATTATTACCAAATGTTTTTATTATATTGACGAAATTCCACTTGGACTAACACAAGAGGCAAGTTTTACGTGGAAATAGAATTGAATGTTATATTGGAATTAAAAATCAAGTTTAAATTATCGATAAAATTCAATAAAAAATAATGTGTTACAAAAAAGTGGTCAATGCAAACACAAATAAAAACTAGATATTAAAAGTAAATTTCATTTCGTCCTCAAAAAAGCCATCTTGGTTAAAGATGTAAAAAGTTTGAACAGGTTTCATGGGAAAATGTTCTTCAAATTGGCCCACCACCATGTTGGCATCGTTGAAGATTTGGTAATGTTGAATAGGAAATAGATCTTGCAATAGGTTGCAATTGGTTATTAACGGCAAATTTCGAAAGTTAAAAGGCTCTTTCTTTATCATATTCACATCATCGCCGTTCAACATTAGCTCCTGCAGGCTTATCTCGCGATGTCCAACTTGAAATTCTTTGATAATGGAATTGTTCTGGTCTGCAAGACGAAATGAAACCAACTTTCCAGATTCGATTTGATCGGCGAATCGGCCAACCACGACACCTGCCTCGTTCATGATTTCGAAATGTTTCACATTGGGATACAATGGTTGTACAACTGCATTGAAACCAATGTCGAGATTTAGATTTGGCTGCACTTGGTTTGCAAGTTCTGGTGGATCATGAATGGTATCCGAAACTTGGTTGGCTACGAAAAAAAAACAATGAAGTTGCCCTAAGTTATGTGAGTTCTTGCTTACTGTTTTCCCCTTTAAATCTCTTTTTGGGAGGAACACGTGTGCGGTCAACATCCTCGTTCAAATACGGTTCTCGAACAACATTCGGAAGAACTTGTGGTGGTTCAACTATTGGAATAGCATGTAGTCGTGCTGGAGCAGCAACTGGAACATTTTTGGATCTAATTAACGTGAATTAATATGTTCTTTAGGCGTGTTTGGAAAGCTAATATCATTACCGTAGTGTCATTGTAAAGGCCGGCAATTGCACTTTTTTGCGACGGTTATTTCCCTTCTCAAAGTTAGCGGTGCTGGTCGTAGTTCGGCAACGGGTTGGCGACCTGAGAGTGCCAATTGCCTTTAGAAGAGCACTCGATGATGGTAACATAATGTTGCTGTGTATTGAGTACCAATTAGAGAACACATCAATGAGACAGTCTGTTGTCACACTTACCTGCTTGGAGCAGATTTGTTTCGGACAAGTCTTCGTGCTGGATCCAAAAATGAAAAAGTATATTCGGATGTTTTAATCACAAAGGGCACAAAGGTATGAACCATGTTAGGCTCGTTGTGTATCCCAGAACCAGGTTGCTCTGGCACCTTGATTGGATTCCCTTCAAACATTGTGGTTGTTGGAGAGTAGTTGAATTTCTCCAGAATATTTAGGAAATTACGCCATTGACCAAGATTCGGAGCTGGATTATCACCATTGGAGTAAAAATGGCTATATATCGAATATAATTTGGAATCGATAGTTGATTGTTCGACAGAGGTTTCATTGGATGGCACTGTTGTGGTGAAATGTGGAACCTCATGATATTCGCGTTCAAAAATGGTATCGAACGATGTAGATTCTTCGGCCTTCATTTTCATATTCTCCTCCTTGTTGGCAGAATATGATGAACATGGCACATTATTGCTAGGGCCCTCACCTAAATGCTGCAAGTTAACTGGAATTTCAATGTCTACTACAAGAAAGTGACAAACAATAAGCTCAGTATTACATGAGGGATTAGTCGAAATACCTCTCGACAAAGTTGTTGTTGTTGGCACTTGAGCAGAAGAAGTAGGGGCGCTTGAATCTTGATTCATTTTCGATATAGAATTTGCACTTTCTTTAGTTGATTCCATTTTGTCGACAAGTTTAATGGTGACAAGTTCGTTATTGAATTGCTGTGTTGCTGTAGGTTGTTGTTATGATCGAAAAGACAGACTGACTGAGTATGCAAACTTTGGCTCGTGTGGAACACACAACTACAAAGTAACATTTGGTAGTTATTTAGTCATTTATTCACATTACCACAAGCCGAGAAAACATTAGAAATTGGGTGAACATGATTAGAAAGGGTCGCGGGCATGGAGCACACGCACACACAAACACACACGAAATCAAAACTAAGTAATTAAAGCTCCGAGACAAACAAACGGTAATTGTGTCACTGTGAACGGTGGTAGTAATGGTTGTACTTGTAGGGTGCACTTGAAGAACTGTCTCGGTATCGAATAGGCAAATAACCACGGACACATGAATTGACTGACCGAAGAGTGAATTAATTCGCTGTTATGCACTCTGCCATGAATGTACGACCAGTGTGCCAAATGAAAACTAGCTAACAGTGGCACTTTTGAACATTAGTTTTAGTTGGATTCAGTCAATTGCTAATTTGGTTACATTACCACAAGGCGAGGAATCAGCAGCAAGGGAGTGAACATTACGAGACATTGGGAGTGAGAAGCATCCAATTTGGTGATGATGCTACTTTGCATGAGTGGGAATGGGAGAAATTGAGAGTGAATCGAGTGGAGTTAAGATTGATTTGTTCAATTTGTCAAACGTTGACAATGGGAGTGCTTTGTAAAGATGAACCAAAGAGAGAGAGAGAGAGAGAGAGAGTGAGTGAGAGAGAGAGAGAGAGAGAGAGAGAGAGAGAGAGAGGGAGAGAGGGAGAGAGAGAACACCGATTGAGAGTGAGCGCAATGTGATCAATTTGAATTTACTCAAGTCGAGGGCAGACGAAAGATGAGGTTGTGGTGGTCTTGATTGTGGTTTGAATATACAAATCAGACTGCAGAGAGCAGACAATTTATCAAAGACATATGAATCGAAAATGAAATAGAAGGAGATGACAAATAAAATTACAAGAAAAGAACAATATTAAAAGCCAATTATCTAAGCACACACACATTCACAGTAAAGCACAATGGGATGCACTCCGTCTTGAATGTGCAACCAGTAAGCCAATGCAAAACAAAGGCAGCAGTACACAGTAGCACTTGAACATGAGATTTAGTAGTGATTTGATATGGTGAGTTGTTGGTAGTAAAGTACACGAGTGAGAGAGGGGTGTGAGCGAAATGGCTTCTAATTACACCAGAAAAGTAGATGAGATGTGCAGTGCGAGTGTGTCCGATGATGGCTCGATATGCTGTGATGTGATATCTTGCTACCGAATAGTAACGAGGCACACGGACGAAACCAAACTGTGAATTGAGCCAGAGCGTCGACGAGAAGACTCTCACCACCGGTGCACTCGTTGTGTTGGTCAGAGAGATGCAACACGGTCGAATGGCAGTCATCACTGTTGAAGCCTAATCGATCAGTCAGTTGATGCTCTCTGCCTGTGTGTGTCTGTGTGCGCGTGTGAGTGATTGTGCTCTTACTACATCTACACACATAGACTCAAAGTTGACTTCATATTGAATGTCATTACAAGAATATTATTTACTAATTGGATGGTGTATTGCCAGTTCGGTTGAATTGTCTGTTTAGGTTGTCGATTGTTGCACATCTCACTAATACACTATCAAGTGAATGTATGCCCCTTGAGTGACACATTCAGAACAAATGCAATCGTTTGTTTTAATTGCTTCTGTCCCGCGAACAATAAAAGCACCCATTGTGGCAATATTTATGGGCATTTAGGTAGCGTTGTGTGCACATTACCGTGCGCCCCTCTTGGTTGTTTTGTGCCTTTACAAGGAACTCGATCATTATGGAAGTCACATTATTCGGTGGTGTATTTCCATTTCGATTGAATTGCCACTCGATGTTTTCGATTGTAGCACATCTCGCTTGTTCACATTCTCCAATTGAACTCGTGTGATATATGCACACACACCACTTGCACTGATTCGGTTGTGGTGTTGCCCGACCAACCCACAAGACTTTGCTTGTTTGTTTGTATGCGCTTTGTTCCTGGTCGGCGTTTGTGCACATTGCAGTGTTGTATCGGTTGGTCGTTTCGTGGCTTTACTAAGAACTCAAAACGGTAATGACATTATTCGGTTGTGGCTTGCCACCGATCGAAGACAATTCCCAATAACACAAAAAGCGTGGTGAGTGTGAGGCTGCTTCCAGACTACTTTACTGTTTTGTCACCAGTGTTGTTGTGTTAAGCAAACAATCATTTCAGGGAATCTCAATTACTACCAACATCACAACCAAAACCACTAACCCCACAATCCATTGTATGTTTGTATGTAATACAATGTGCTCGTGATCGTTCGTTGATCATTGAGTAGAAACTTACTCAATCGATCGTACATAGACACAAACACACTCAACAACAACAAAATAATTAGAATATACTACACGTATTTTAAACAAAAATAAAGATTTATTTAGCAGAAATATTATCTTTCATTCACTGCGTCATTGCATTTAAATGTTGTAGGACACAATGTTGGGGTGGCAGTTGTTGAGATTTTCCAACCAGATATCTTGCACGAAGGCACCGTGGGGGATGAAGATGTTCACGTATGAGCCCACTTGAAGACAGCCATTGAGAACCAGAAACGCTAAACGAAATGGTGTGGTTAGCTTGAGTGTGACTCACTTACCATTATTGTCGAAGTGCCGAACGTAAGAGTTCATCAACTCAACGAGGCAGTCCAGGCACCAGCATTGGTTCTGCTCATAGCCAAGAGCGGGTGCCACCACTTGCTGGATCAGTATGTAAACGGAATAGGACCATCGGGTGACAATCCGATCGTTTAACGAGTAATTCGAATGATTGGTAGACGAATTTGGGATGAAAGAAGATTTATTGAGAGTCGAGAAAGACAACCAGTTGCACTCAGACTCAAACCGAAAGTGATTGAGCGAGTGAGCTGATCGAGTACAAGAGATAGAGGGACATGCGCACGCAGTGCGATGCCACTCATGAGAGACAGATACAGTGTAACAGTAAAAGAGGGAGGCTACCGTTAGGTATGCCGACTGGATATGCCAGAGCATTTACAAGTATCATGTCGTTTGACGATAAATCAATACAGTCACACAAGCAGATCAACTTCACGTACAGATGAACACAAAGTGAAAGCGAGCAGCGAAGGGTGAGTGAGTACACACACATATACAATGCAATCATCAACATTGATCATATTACACTTTCAATTGTTCCAAATTGGTTTAGCAGGTATAGATACGATTTGTTAAAGTCAAAGGTGAAGAATACATTATGGAGGTTAAAGAGGCGACAAAACCACCGAGAGTGAAAGGAAGAAAGAAAGATAGACTGATGATGATATTCGAGGGATCGCGAGGAGAAGGGCGCGGGAGACACTTTGAGATGTATCCAAACAAATATAATTAACTTATTTATTCGCAGATTCAGACGCTTGGGGTATCATTAGAACAATAATTGAATAATCTATTAGATTGTTTGATTTAATTTAGGAAAAAATAAACTAGGAATTATGAACATCCTTAAGAAAGTTCGAAGAATACCCCGATTTTCGTTTAAAGTGATATATTTAATAAAAACATGGCTTAATTTGCTAACACTGTGAACAGTTTGTGAAAAATCATAAAATTTTCTTCTATTTAGATTTCTTATAAGTCTCACTACACACACACACACACACACACACACACACACACACACACACACACACACACACACACACACACACACACACACACAAATGTGGGCCACTAATTCGATCGAATGCCAGTCACCCTCACCGTCGTTCTGACCAGTACAGCAACCCTCAACTTCGATACCTCTCTCCCTCTCTCTCTCTCTCTCCTCTCTCTCCCTCTCTCTCTCTCTCTCTCTCTCTCTCTCTCTCTCTCTCTCTCTCTCTCTCACTAACACACACACACACACACACACACAAATGTGGGCCACTAATTTGATCCAATGCCCGTAACCCAGGGAACAACGTTTGTTCGTAATCATCACTGCCACACACAGATCGCCCAATAGATCATTGCCTACGGCAGGTTAATTGGCAACTATTGGGTAAATTGGTGGTCATGTGATTTGTGTTTGATGAACAAGGGAAATAGTGAAGTGTGCATTTTTCTCTCTGGTTTAATGTGTGACAGAAAATGCGAAATATGACACTACAACTAGTTGTTTGTTATCATTTTAATTGGATTCTCGAGGGTGCCATGCACATTGCGATTTAGCAACATGTCTCACTTAACTTCGGGTCACACACGGATACTGGCATCTCATTCACTCGTTTGTTTTGTGCCTTCGCCCGATGGGCTATCCAAGCACACATTCTCTCGTGATGGTGTTGCTATGTTGGTTGGTTTCTCTGCTTTTTGCTTCTCGTGTTCCTCGTTGGCGTGCGTTAACAATGCGGTTGGTGCCCGTTAAGTCATTTTATTAAGAACTCAAAACGGTGATCACATTAATCGGTGGTGACTCGCCAAACTAAGGCTAATTACCCAATCACACAAACATCATAGTGTGTGTTTGGCAGTGGCCGCTCTACTCTACTGTCACCAGTGTAGTGCTGTGTTCTCTTAAATAAACAAACGTTTCACTGAAACTGAATCATTACTACAACCAACCATAACCACTAACTACAAACCATTGTGTGTTTGTGTTTAATGCAATATGCTCATCGAGATCGTTGATCGTTGAGAAAAATCTCACTCAATCGATCGTACACAGACACAAGCACACCCAACCACAACAAAATTATTAACAAAGATTCAATTATTTTGAACAAAAATAATTTATTTTATTACATTAAACAACAACAAACATTAAAATGTGAAACATTGGGAACAAGACAAATATAAATTTGTGTAGAAGAAATATGATCTTCCATCCTGTGCGTCATTGCATTTAGATGTTGTAGAACACAATGTTTGGGTTGCAGTTGTTGAGATGTTGCATCCAAATATCTTGGTCAAACGCACCGTGGGCGATGAAGATGTTCACGTATGTGTGCACATGAGGACAGCCATTGAGAACCAGAAACGCTAAACGAAGTGGTTAAGTGGTGTGGTTAGCTTGAGTGTGACTCACTTACCATTATTGTCAAAGTGACGAAGGTACGAGTTCATCAGTTCAACGAGGCAATCCAGGCACCAGCATTGGTTCTGGTCAAAGCCCGGAGCTGGTGCCACCACTTGCAGGATCAGTGCCATGGCTATTGTCGATAAATCAATACAGTCACACAAACAGATCAACTTCACGTACAGACGAACACAAAGTGAGAGCGAGCAGCGAAGGGTGAGTGAGCACACACACATATACAATGCAATCATCAACATTGATCATATTACACTTTTAATTGGCACAAATTGGGTTAACAGGTATAGATACGATTTGTTAAGGTCAAGAGTGAAGCATGCAGTATGCCAAAGAGGGGACAAAACAACCGAGTGTGTGAAAGTAAGAAAGAGCGAGAGACTGATGATGATGGTCGAGAGCTCGTGAGGAGAAGGGCACTTTGAGATGTATTTAAACGGATATAATAAACGCATTTATTAACCGATTTAGAAACTTGGGGGTATCATTAGAAAGATAATTAAATTATCTATCTGTTAGTTTGATTCAATTAAGAAAAAATAATCCAGAAATTATGAACATCTTTATGGAAACACAAAAATACCCAGATTTTTTGTTTAAAGTGATATATTTAATAAAAACAGTGCTAAATTTTTACAAAACAGTGAATCCTATGTAAAAGATAATTAAATTATCTTCAATTTAGATTTCTCATATGTTAAAATTTATGTACAAAAAGTTCTAATTCTTAGCTTCAAAGATAGCCAAATACTATGGGGTGGTGTTGTTGTTGGCGGTGGTGGTAGAGATTATGATGATGATGATGATGTGTTGTGTGCAATGGTTTGTGTATAGTAGTGCTCATTTAAGAAATGATTTTAGCAGTTAATCTGTTAATCTTAAAGAGAATTATATGATTTGTTTGATGGACTAACATAATTTTAAAGGTTATCGCAAAATTTGTGGAAAATCGATTGCATTTGTGGCGAGTGCGTATTTGCCCTTTGTGTTTGTGCTAACTTATGAACAAGATTTGTCGTTTATTTTCCTTTGAGTGAGCTTCTTAACATTACTTTCTTACATAGTTTTAAGAAAAAGTATACATTGTGATTTATTAAGAAATACATATTTTATTATGATCATATATTATTTGGTTATTCAGGCATTTAGACGTTCAAATAGAATCAATCTGGAATGGAACTAATGAGGATTTGTTTTCTGGTTTTCATTTTGTGTTCCCCATCGGCATGTGTGCTCATTTTCGCGTTATGTCGTTTTGTTGTTTTGCACTTCTAGGAACTCAAAACAGTGATCACATTAATCGGTGGTTACTTGCCAGATTGAGGCCACTTACCAATCACACAGGCATCATTGTGTGTGTGTTTGGCTGTTGGCAACTCTACTCTACTGTCTTTGTCACCAGTGTAGTGCTGTGTTCTCTTAGATAAACAATCGTTTCAGTGAAACTGAATCATTACAACAGCCAACAAAAACCACTAACCACTAAACCTTTTGTGTTTGTGTTTAATGTAATGTCCACACAGTGATCGTTTATCGTTGAGAAGTAACTCACTCAATCGATCCCAGACACAAACACACTCAACAACGTCAAAAGTATTAAAATAAACTTCAATTATTTTGAACAAAAAATAATTTATTTCGTTACATTAGACAACAAACATTAAACTGTGAAACATTATATATAAATTTGTGTAGAAAATATCTGATCTTCCATCCGCTGCATCATTGTATTCCGATGTTATTGAACACAAAGTTGGAGCTGCAGATGTGGAGATGATCTGTCCAGATAACATCGTCGAAGCCTTCTTTGGCGATGAAGAGGTTCGCGTAGGTGTTCACGTGAGGACAGCCGTTCAGTACCAGGAACGCTAAACGAAATGGTCAAGCGGTATGATTAGCTTGAGTGTGCATTCACATACTGTTATACTCGAACATTCGAACGTACGAGTTCAGCACCTCCACGAAGCAATCCCGGCACCAACATTGGTCCTGGGGAAAGCCTTCAGCAGGTGGAATAACATTCAGGATCTGTACCATGATGAATGTCGATAAATCAATACAATTACTCGAGCAGAATGAACGTGAACGCGAGCAAGGTGGATATGGGATTACACAACCACTTGTTCAGCAGCAGCACATGGACACGCTCTAGCAATGCAGCAAAGTACACTTTGAGCACACACAGTACAGCACACACACACACACACACACTCACACTCACACAAATTGGCCAAATGATGATATTTTGGCATTCCCACTATCAAAGACATACAATGAAACACTCAAACTTAGAAACGAACAAAAACATAAGAAAACAACAAGATACAGTTAAAACAAACTTGTCCATTTCTAATATTGTTATTATATATTTTTGTTTATACTTTATTTAATTATATTTGTACTGTCTCTAACTTAATATGGTTTATTTTATTCACTGGGATAAAACTGTTAGGTATGTCAGGTCACCTCCTTATATATGAATATGCAAATGCATAATTCTTAGACAAATTCTCACCGGAATGATAGATTAAGTGTGAGCAGAATTATTCATTGGGTCCGGTTTACGATTGTATTAAAAAGTTTTTTTCTGTTTTTTGTTGTGTTTGCAACTAAAAAAGTGAGAAATGACAAGTGTTTTCATGTTTGGAAAACTAGAGGAACGGTTAAAGAGAGTAAATGATGATGGTGTACAGTACCTGCAGTGTCGCCCGGTCGGGCCGAATCTGGGTATGTTTTAGGTTTTTGTACAAACATGTGGGCCTTTTCGCAACAACATTCTTCTCTATACTTTCCAATCCTGCCACCTAATATTATATCGCAATAACAGGCCGGTTCAAATAAAATTCAGATTTTTATTTATAATTCAATTACAATTATGATAATATGATAAAATAGACAAGTCCAAACGAAGCCAAACTTAGCCTGCAGGTGGAGGTTGTCGCTGGCGGTCCCGAGCCAATTCAATTTCTTCTCTTAACCAGGCAATGAGAGCTTCAAGCCTTTCATTGCGAATTGCTGCTTCACGGGCAGCTTGTTCTTCAGCAATTCTGGCACGTTCTTCGCGTGCAATTCTTTCTGCTGCAGCCCTGGCAGCCTCTTCGTACACTCTCAAATCAGTTAGAGATGCATAAAGTGCTCCGCAATGAATGCAACGATAAAACATTCTTTGGAGAAAAGGCTAATAGTTTGAGACAGGGAAAGATTTTAATGAAATGTGTGATATATTGACTTGATGAATGACATACCTCAACTGATGTATTGAATCAAACTGCAAGTGATGAGCTTTTGTTCTACTTCTACTTATACAGGCACACATATACACTAATGTCAAAGGAATGTAACATAACACTCGCTGTCATTACATTTCAAATGAACTAGTTGCATCATGTGTGGAGTTAACGAACAATATACAACTAATGGGCCATTAGCGTAATTGTTTTCGGTGCAATCGTTTCCGAACTATTTAGCTTTCAGAGAAAAATGTCACCAGTCGATGGTGTGTCTCTCAGTGTGTATTAGTCACCAAAAGCCACTTGTGGTTTTGGTTTTTGGGTTTTTGCCGATTGTACTTCTTTATAACGAGAATGAAGCGTTTCGGATACACAAACCGAAGTTGAACTAACCCAAGCCGATGATTATGTTCGCGTGATCATGTATGGTTCCTAGAAACGATTAGCATTGCGGACACGCAGACTGTCTCGACAGTGCAATCTCTAATTGATATATTAGTTGTAATGGCCTTTTGTAGCATGCTTCACATATGCATTTGATATAATTTCGTTGTACACAAAACATAAGCGATCGATGTTTTTCGATGCAAGTAGAACTCAACAAACATTATAACCAATCCAGTCCGTTAACCGATTGCACAAATTTGCTGTTTATATCGTGCATGCAATTGTTTGGCGAAGTCAGTTTTCTCCCATCGGATCTCTTCTTTTTGTTTATATGTCTTGCATAGGGTTTGACAACATTTACACAACTCTCTCTCTCTCTCTCTCTCTCTCTCTCTCTCTCTCTCTCTCTCTCTCTCTCTCTCTCTCTCTCTCTCTCTCACTCTCTCACTCTCTCTCTCTCTCTCTCTCTCTCTCTCTCTCTCTCTATCTCCCTGCCCTCCCTCCCTCAAACAAAATCTAGCCGATAAGTACGAGATGCGTGAGGATATTCGAGCAATTGAGCACGTGGTGGGCAAATCGATTATTTTGGCACTGTCCGAGCGCGGCCGCAGTGCCCTTCGCCTGCTCGGCCTGGAACAGGAGATTCTTGACAATTACTCAATTATGATGTACGCTCGTATAATACAAGATTGGAATTGCGCAAAGTGAGCGATCCCATACCGTCGAAGTGACCATTATGATATCACCAGTACGTTCTGTCGGTGAGCCGCCGTTTCCTCAATAAGCAGTTCATCTCAGAAGCGGAGAAATACGCAAATGTAAAGTGTCACTTCAATCACAAAATGATGAAGGACAATTTGGAGATATGTGTGATCTCCTTCCAGCGGCCAATTCTCAATGGAATGGGTGGAATGGAGGTTGAAAGTAAGGAGAGTCCCGAGGGCTCATTGGATGGCGGTGGTGATCTACAGGGCGAGTTTGTGCAAAGCCAGGCGGACGTGATAATTGGCTGTGATGGTGCCTACTCGGCAGTACGCGTGCCGCATCTCCGTGCAAGACCAAAATGTTGCTGCTCAACTATAGCCAGAAGTACATTGAACACGGCTACAAGGAGATGTGCATTCCGCAGACCGAGTCGGGCAACTTCACCATGGAGGCCAACTATTTGCACATTTATCTACGGGGTAAATTCATGATGATTGCGTTTCCCAATCTGGGCAAGTCCTTCACTATTCATGCCGTTCAAAAAGATCGAACAGATCACCGACAAGGCTAAGTTGACGCGCTACTTTAGTGAGCACTTCCCGATTCGATTCCACTGCTCAGCAGGTAAGATCGAATTATTCTAACATCGATTGATTCCACAACTTTTACACAAAACAGAAGCGGCCAGAGTTTTCCATTCTTCAGTGGTGGCCCGTCTTCGTTGATTTCAATCAAGTGCAGTCCCTACAACTACGAGGACAAGGTTCTCCTGATGGGCGACGCGGCTCAAACAATGGTGCCCTTCTACAGACTGGGCATGAACTGTGGCTTCGAAGACTGTGTCGTACTGGACGAGTTGCTCGAACAGAGCTGTGTTGGTTCTTCGGTTTGCATCACACAAACTCTCTCTCTCTCTCTCTCTCTCTCTCTCTCTCTCTCTCTCTCTCTCTCTCTCTCTCTCTCTCTCTCTCTCTCTTTTTTTCTCTCTCTTTCTCTCTCTCTCTCTCTCTCGCTCTTTCTCTCTCTCTCTCTCCTTCCCTCAACAAGGTACTGCAGTACTACACCGAGACTCGATCTGGTCATGTACAACTATGTGGAGATGCGTGATATGGCCAATAAGAAGAACTTCATTGTGCGTAAGAAGTACGACAACTGGATGCACTCGATGTTCCCGAACTTTTAGGTGCCATTGTACACGATGGTCACCTTTACCTTCACACCGTATGCCAAGAGATGCATGGGAGATTTTTACTGACAGGACGCGAAACTGAAGACCGAGGGCAAGATAATTCTGCTACTGTTTGGTTTGTTTGCTTTCATAATGCTCGCTAAATGGATGGAGAGCAGTCCAACTCTGAAGCGGACAGCCATCTAATCAACACTCAAACAAACACAAACAAAACACACAAAAACATTCTATTTAAGTTGCACGAGTTTGATAAGCACACAAATGGATGAGCTCGATTGGGATGACACTCTCGAGGATGGTCGATGCTGCTCAATGTTGGCGTTGTTGCTGTTGTCATTTGAGGACAGGAGAAATTGTGGTTGATCCGACTGATCGGTCTCAGAAGTGGCAAGTGAGTAGTAGTAGTCTTGTTGTTGTTGCCATTGGTGTCCGACTTGTTGTTGCTGCTTGTTGTCATCTGCTCGGACAAATGTTTGATCGAACAGTAGGTGCGCAGTCGAGTGAACCAGTTGGCCAAGAAGGTGGACTTCTCATGGTGGGCGCCGAATATGCCAAGAAGATTCTGGGGACAAAGTGAAAGTGAGATTAGAATTAGCACATTGAGACACACACATGAGCACATAGCTCTTGAGAGAGAGAGAGAGAGAGGGAGAGAGAGAGAGAGAGAGAGAGAGAGAGAGAGCAACAACATTACCAAATGAAACAATGTCGAGTACAACCAACTTATCACGGAAAGAACCGGCGAGGAATGTTTTAATGACGCCTATTGCCACGGGACTGCCAATCCATGACAGTGCCATCTGAATGCCCAGCAGTCGATTGCCCTGAATTGTGATTATTAACTTTTAGATTAGATCAACAGGCTTACAGAAAGACAAACACAACTAACCTTTGCCAGCAGCTTGTACGCGATCGTGTAGTGCAGTGTGGCATCAATAGCCAGTCCAATCGTAAGCGAAATTGTGATGCTCTCGATCACATTTAGTCGCCAATCGAGCAAAATTAGTGCGCCAATTGTGGTAAAGATGAGAAAAACAATCGACACGGTGGACAGAATGGACAGTCGAATGTTCAATGTAGTGAAAATGAGTGTACACAAGGCAAATGCCACTGCAATGAGCAGTGATCGAACCACACCCGAGGAGAGTGACTGCTGCAGTGCATAGAATTCTGTGTTGTAGGTGACAAACCAACCACTTCGTAGTCCAATCGGTGCAGTTTTCAACTGTTCACTTACCCAACCGTACGATTTGGCAAAGACATCGTACACAGAGTCGTACTCGATCACCACGGCCACGCTGCCAACCTCATTCGAATTGGACCGGCTCGATTCATTGAGAATGTATATTGGGGCGTTCGGTGAAGCAGCTCCACCACCTGCACCAGGCACTGACTGAACACTGCCGAATCGTACGGGAATTTGTTCTGTTCACAGCACGGGAAGCGGTCCACAGTTTGGTTGCCAATTTGGTCAGTGCATCGGCGGTCCTTCATCCAATCTCGGAATGTTTCCATGAAACAGTTGGTCAACTTTGGACCGAAGCTTGGCCAGTAGAAGGGCTGTGTACGCAAGTTTCGACAGAATTCCAACATCCAAATATGTGACTCGGGGCTAGAAATGTTAAAGGCAGGATCAAACACGAGGGCGCCTCGGTTGAACGGATTGAGATAGTCGCCATTGTCCACGGGAAGAAAGCCAAACAACTCGAATCGGGAACACAACATTCGACATTGCAACAAAGCAACTTAAGAAAGAGAGAGAGAGAGAGAGAGAGAGAGAGAGAGAGAGAGAGAGAGAGAGAGAGGGAGAGAGAGAGGCAGAGAGAGAGGCAGAGAGAGAGAGGCAGAGAGAGAGAGAGAGAGAGAGAGAGAGAGAGAGAGAGAGGCAGAGAGAGAGAGAGAGGCAGAGAGAGAGAGAAAGAGAGAGATGGAGAGAGAAATGGAGAGAGAGAGAGAGAGAGAGAGAGAGAGAGAGAGAGAGAGAGAGGCAGAGACTGAGGCAGAGATAACTTACTTAAAGTTGTTGATTATATTGATCATTTGAGTGACCAGTTCAGGGTTGTACGCATTCAACGCCTGCAAATGTTTGCGTGCAGCCCGAACCAGTCGAATCAAACACTTGACGGCCAAGTATTTGTATGAGAAGATCATAGCAGCAATGACACCAACACGATCGCAGTCAAGTATCTGCATCCAGATGTAATCGTCCCAAGTCACCCGGTGCAGGACGATACAAACCAACTTGGTAAGGATTCCCGATTGAAGGATGAACTTCAACAGTGGCGTCTCGCCCGTAATGTACTGTCGGGTGAATGGCTTCAAGGCTTCGGACAAATACTTGACCGTCTCGTATGTGGCATCAAAGTCAGACTGATCAATGGTGTCTCTAAACTTGAGTATATTGATGCCATACTTGAGAATCAGCTCGATGCGAGCCAAATGAGCCTCGCTTTGGTTGATCATGTATTGCTTGAACGGGGAGGAAATGATGGGACACGTGCTAATGCGATTACGGAAATACTCCAAGTAATTATCTACCATTTCAGGCCAAGTCTCGTGCCAACCAACTTCGGTTGATACATTCGGTGTATTAGGACGTACTATGACAGTTTCGCCCGAAGATGCTGAAGAATCCCCACTTGAAGACATTTTGCTCTGAATGAAACTTGCTCGTGTGCACACCTACGAACAGAATGGCGAACTGACTGCCGCATGCACCTTACTCCGTTCACATTTGCACATCGGCAAACTCACCCTTCTACTGCCGAATTACTGGTCAATCGACCGTATACCCAAGAACTGTTGCCCATCGATCGGTGGTCAGTGGCATCGTCCTGGTGGTAGGCACCGTGAGAAAGTGAGACCATAAGAATCAGAATAATGCGACCAGTGACGCAGTGAAAAGCCCATAATCGTTACGAGACCACGAGCCTATATCGGAGAGTGTGACATAGACAGTAAGAGTTTTAATTTGGACTGGTTCGACAGTCACTGCTAGTTAGCTATTTGGTAACACTGTGTCGGTTGTTGTTGTAGTTCATTTGCTAAGCTGAATAGCTCAATGTGTCAACACTTGCTTGCATGAGCTGCATTATTGGCCTGCCAGGCAGACAATCCAGCGTTCTGTGATGTGGACATAGTGATTGTATGATTAGTTCCAGTTGGCCAAAGGTCACAAGGCTGATTCGATTGTGTGTACTTGACAGTACAAAGCATTACAGACACGATGCAACGACGATGATGAGCCGAATGCTCAACTGAGAGGTCAAAATTTGTGTGCCAACACTCTCAACAATCAATCGACCAAACTTAACCTTTAACCTCTCTGGTAATAAGCAAAACCAACTCAAACTCAAATTGAAAATAACTGAGAACGCTTTATTATGTGCTTTCTGCTTGTCTGTTGACAGATAGTGGACAGTAGAACTGAGTATCATTACAGTATGGTCCAAGCAATGTGTGTGACAGTAACAGATAGCATTGATAGAAGACGTGCATGGAGAAATGTACACAAGTGTGGCTGTGCACAACTTGTGCATTCAAAATGTGTTGTGTTTTGGCATACATAAGTGGTGTGTGTGTGTGTGTGTGTGTGTGTGTGTGTGTGTGTGTGTGTGTGTGTGTGTGTGTGTGTGTGTGTGTGTGTGTGTGTGTGTGTGTGTGTGTGTGTGTGTGTGTGTGTGTGTGTGTGTGTGTGTGTGTGTGGAGTTAAATAGAATAGGTACGAAATGAATTACAAAGGCAGGGACTAGCCGTGACTAGAATGGACAGTCGAATGTTCAATGTAGTGAAAATGAGTGTACAGAAGGCAAATGCCACTGCAATGAGCAGTGATCGAACCACACCCGAGGAGAGTGACTGCTGCAGTGCATAGAATTCTGTGTTGTAGGTGACAAACCAACCACTTCGTAGTCCAATCGGTGCAGTTTTCAACTGTTCACTTACCCAACCGTACGATTTGGCAAAGACATCGTACACAGAGTCGTACTCGATCACCACGGCCACGCTGCCAACCTCATTCGAATTGGACCGGCTCGATTCATTGAGAATGTATATTGGGGCGTTCTGTGAAGCAGCTCCACCACCTGCACCAGGCACTGACTGAACACTGAGAGAGAGGCAGAGAGAGGCAGAGAGAGAGAGAGATGGAGAGAGAAATAGAGAAAGAGAGAGAGAGGGAGGGAGAGGCGAGAGAGAGAGAGAGAGAGAGAGAGAGAGAGAGAGAGAGAGAGAGAGAGAGAGGCAGAGAGAGAGAGAGAGAGAGGCAGAGGCAGAGGCAGAGATAACTTACTTAAAGTTGTTGATTATATTGATCATTTGAGTGACCAGTTCAGGGTTGTACGCATTCAACGCCGGCAAATGTTTGCGTGCAGCCCGAACCAGTCGAATCAAACACTTGACGGCCAAGTATTTGTATGAGAAGATCATAGCAGCAATGACACCGACACGATCGCAGTCAAGTATCTGCATCCAGATGTAATCGTCCCAAGTCACCCGGTGCAGGACGATACAAACCAACTTGGTAAGGATTCCCGATTGAAGGATGAACTTCAACAGTGGCGTCTCGCCCGTAATGTACTGTCGGGTGAATGGCTTCAAGGCTTCGGACAAATACTTGACCGTCTCGTATGTGGCATCAAAGTCAGACTGATCAATGGTGTCTCTAAACTTGAGTATATTGATGCCATACTTGAGAATCAGCTCGATGCGAGCCAAATGAGCCTCGCTTTTTCAAAAGTTCTGCTTTTTTTTCGCTCTCCTCTCGCACTTCTTTTCTCTCCACTCGCTCTCTTCTCGTTCACTCGTTCGCTCGCTCGCCACTGGTGACCACACCGCACACCGCACACTGCACTCAGCTCAACCTTTGGCATTCGTCGTCTCACACTCGATTCTACTCCACACTAACCTTATTAACTCACTTTTCCAATGGCAGATCCAGAGCCCCGAACACCAGATGCCTGGTTCAGTCCTCACTTGCGCAGGAGCATTGTGGACAAGATTGGGGGCACGTATTACTCGTACGGCGTGATCATGGACAAGACACCCGCACAGCTGGAGGAGATGGTCTTCAAGACGGCAATCGGCAAGGAGCAGTATCTGTACTTTATTGCTCGGCTGAACATTCACCTGAAGAAGATCGGCACGACACCACCACAACCGCCACCGGTTCCAGAGGAGCCAGTGCCGCAGAACTTGATACCAGAAGATACTGCTGTGACTGCATCTGTCCAAGACAGCCGCGTCGCTGGGTCATCATCTCCATCACCATCATCACCATCACCATCACCATCACCATCATCATCAACGGCTCATCCCGAACAGTCCACCCAGCCACAGGCAAGCACGTCAACGGGCTCCACGTCTGCCGAGGCCGGTCCCAGCCAGGTGAACACACTGAGCTCAACTAGTGAAGTCCCTGCCGAGTCAAGTCTTGTGACGCATGTCAATGGTCGCTATGAAGTAGTCGGCAGTTCTCTACTGCCACGCACTCCCCGCCAGTGGCACAGTCCTCAATTGCGTCGAGGTGTTCTGATGAAGGTGGTGGACACGTACAACAACTATCCTGTGGCCACAGAGAGAACGCCGGTTGAGGTCGAGGAGGCGTTGTTTCTTGGGGCACGAAACAAGGAACACTACATGACCTTTGTTGCTCGCATGATTATTCAACTGAGGAATGGTCGTAAGTCCATATTTGCCTACAGAACCCGAGTCAAACACACTCCACCAGCCACAGCTGCTGCTGCTTCCTCAAACGAAACCTCAAGCGACGTGGTAAGCCAGAGCGGACAACAGTGATCGGCAACACAATGTCATACAACGGCTAGTCCCTGCCTTTGTAATTCATTTCGTACCTATTCTATTTAACTCCACACACACACACACACACACACACACACACACACACACACACACACACACACACACACACACACACACACACACACACACACACACACACACACACACACACACACACACACACACACACACACACACACACACACATCACTTATGTATGCCAAAACACAACACATTTTGAATGCACAAGTTGTGCACAGCCACACTTGTGTACATTTCTCCATGCACGTCTTCTATCAATGCTATCTGTTACTGTCACACACATTGCTTGGACCATACTGTAATGATACTCAGTTCTACTGTCCACTATCTGTCAACAGACAAGCAGAAAGCACATAATAAAGCGTTCTCAGTTATTTTCAATTTGAGTTTGAGTTGGTTTTGCTTATTACCAGAGAGGTTAAAGGTTAAGTTTGGTCGATTGATTGTTGAGAGTGTTGGCACACAAATTTTGACCTCTCAGTTGAGCATTCGGCTCATCATCGTCGTTGCATCGTGTCTGTAATGCTTTGTACTGTCAAGTACACACAATCGAATCAGCCTTGTGACCTTTGGCCAACTGGAACTAATCATACAATCACTATCTCCACATCACAGAACGCTGGATTGTCTGCCTGGCAGGCCAATAATGCAGCTCATGCAAGAAAGTGTTGAGACATTGAGCTATTCAGCTTAGCAAATGAACTACAACAACAACCGACACAGTGTTCCCAAATAGCTCACTAGCAGTGACTGTCGAACCAGTCCAAATTAAAACTTTTACTGTCTATGTCACACTCTCCGATATAGGCTCGTATTCTCGTAACGATTATGGGCTTTTCACTGCGTCACTGGTCGCACTTTTCTGATTCTTATGGTCTCACTTTCTCACGGTGCCTACCACCAGGACGATGCCACTGAACACCGATCGATGGGCAACAGTTCTTGGGTATACGGTCGATTGACCAGTAATTCGGCAGTAGGGTGAGTTTGCCGATGTGCAAATGTGAACGGAGTAAGTTGCATGCGGCAGTCAGTTCGCCATTCTGTTCGTAGGTGTGCACACGAGCAAGTCTCATTCAGAGCAAAATGTCTTCAAGTGGGGATTCTTCAGCATCTTCGGGCGAAACTGTCATAGTACGTCCTAATACACCGAATATATCAACCGAAGTTGGTTGGCACGAGACTTGGCCTGAAATGGTAGATAATTACTTCCGGAGTATTTCCGTAATCGCATTAGCCCGTGTCCCATCATTTCCTCTCCGTTCAAGCAATACATGATCAACCAAAGCGAGGCTCATTTGGCTGATCATGTATTGCTTGAACGGAGCATCGAGCTGATTCTCAAGTATGGCATCAATATACTCAAATTTAGAGACACCATTGATCAGTCTGACTTTGATGCCACATACCAGACGGTCAAGTATTTGTCCGAAGCCTTGAAGCCATTCACCCGACAGTACATTACGGGCGAGACGCCACTGTTGAAGTTCATCCTTCAATCGGGAATCCTTACCAAGTTGGTTTCTATCGTCCTGCACCGGGTGACTTGGGACGATTACATCTGGATGCAGATACTTGACTGCGATCGTGTCGGTGTCATTGCTGCTATGATCTTCTCATACAAATACTTGGCCGTCAAGTGTTTGATTCGACTGGTTCGGGCTGCACGCAAACATTTGCCGGCGTTGAATGCGTACAACCCTGAACTGGTCACTCAAATGATCAATATAATCAACAACTTTAAGTAAGTTATCTCTGCCTCTGCCTCTGCCTCTTCCTCTCTCTCTCTCTCTCTCTCTCTCTCTCTCTCTCTCTCCATTTCTCTCTCCATCTATCTTTTTCTCTCTCTCTCTGCCTCTCTCTCTCTCTCTGCCTCTCTCTCTCTCTCTCTCTCTCTCTCTCTCTCTCTCTGCTCTCTCTCTCTGCCTCTCTCTGCCTCTCTCTCTCCCTCTCTCTCTCTCTCCCTCTCTCCTCTCTCTCTCTCTCTCTCTCTCTCTCTCTCTTAAGTTGTTTTGTTGCAATGTCGAATGTTGTGTTCCCGATTCGAGTTGTGTTTGGCTTTCTTCCCGTGGACAATGGCGACTATCTCAATCCGTTCAACCGAGGCGCGCTCGTGTTTGATCCGGCCTTTAACATTTCTAGCCCCGAGTCACATATTTGGATGTTGGAATTCTGTCGAAACTTGGGTACACAGCCCTTCTACTGGCCAAGCTTCGGTCCAAAGTTGACCAACTGTTTCATGGAAACATTCCGAGATTGGATGAAGGACCGCCGATGCACTGACCAAATTGGCAACCAAACTGTGGACCGCTTCCCGTGCTGTGAACAGACCAAATTCCCGTACGATTCGGCAGTGTTCAGTCAGTGCCTGGTGCAGGTGGTGGAGCTGCTTCACCGAACGCCCCAATATACATTCTCAATGAATCGAGCCGGTCCAATTCGAATGAGGTTGGCAGCGTGGCCGTGGTGATCGAGTACGACTCTGTGTACGATGTCTTTGCCAAATCGTACGGTTGGGTAAGTGAACAGTTGAAAACTGCACCGATTGGACTACGAAGTGGTTGGTTTGTCACCTACAACACAGAATTCTATGCACTGCAGCAGTCACTCTCCTCGGGTGTGGTTCGATCACTGCTCATTGCAGTGGCATTTGCCTTCTGTACACTCATTTTCACTACATTGAACATTCGACTGTCCATTCTGTCCACCGTGTCGATTGTCTTTCTCATCTTTACCACAATTGGCGCACTAATTTTGCTCGATTGGCGACTGAATGTGATCGAGAGCATCACAATTTCGCTTACGATTGGACTGGCCATTGATGCCACACTGCACTACACGATCGCGTACAAGCTGCTGGCAAAGGTTAGTTGTGTTTGTCTTTCTGTAAGCCTGTTGATCTAATCTAAAAGTTAATAATCACAATTCAGGGCAATCGACTGCTAGGCATTCAGATGGCACTGGCATGGATTGGCTGTCCCGTGGCAATAGGCGTCATTAAAACATTCCTCGCCGGTTCTTTCCGTGATAAGTTGGTTGTACTCGACATTGTTTCATTTGGTAATGTTGTTGCTCTCTCTCTCTCTCTCTCTCTCTCTCTCTCTCTCTCTCTCTCTCTCTCTCAAGAGCTATGTGCTCATGTGTGTGTCTCAATGTGCTAATTCTAATCTCATTTTCACTTTGTCACCAGAATCTTCTTGGCATATTCGGCGCCCACCATGAGAAGTCCACCTTCTTGGCCAACTGGTTCACTCGACTGCGCACCTACTGTTCGATCAAACATTTGTCCGAGCAGATGACAACAAGCAGCAACAACAAGTCGGACACCAATGGCAACAACAACAAGACTACTACTACTCACTTGCCACTTCTGAAACCGATCAGTCGAATCAACCACAATTTCTCCTGTCCTCAAATGACAACAACATCAACGCCAACATTGAGCAGCATCGACCATCCTCGAGAGTGTCATCCCAATCGAGTTCATCCATTTGTGTGCTTATCAAACTCGTGCAACTTAAATAGAATGTTTTTGTGTGTTTTGTTTGTGTTTGTTTGAGTGTTGATTAGATGGCTGTCCGCTTCAGAGTTGGACTGCTCTCCATCCATTTAGCGATCATTATGAAAGCAAACAAACCAAACAGTAGCAGAATTATCTTGCCCTCGGTCTTCAGTTTCGCGTCCTGTCAGTAACAATCTCCCATGCATCTCTTGGCATACGGTGTGAGGGTAAAGGTGACCATCGTGTACAATGGCACCTAAAAGTTCGGGAACATCGAGTGCATCCAGTTGTCGTACTTCTTACGCACAATGAAGTTCTTCTTATTGGCCATATCACGCATCTCCACATAGTTGTACATGACCAGATTGAGTCTCGGTGTAGTACTGCAGTACCTTGTTGAGGGAAGGAGAGAGAGAGAGAGAGAGAAAGAGAGAGAGAGAGAGAGAGAGAAAAAGAGAGAAAAAGAGAGAAAGAGAGAGAGAGAGAGAGGGAGAGAGAGAGAGAGAGAGAGAGAGAGAGAGAGAGAGAGTTTGTGTGATGCAAACCGAAGAACCAACACAGCTCTGTTCGAGCAACTCGTCCAGTACGACACAGTCTTCGAAGCCACAGTTCATGCCCAGTCTGGCTGCTCCAGTCACTTCGATGGCAGCATTTGCCTCTGGATTGTCCTCCAATCTGCTCCAGTCACTTCGTTGGTAGCATTTGCCTCTGGATTGTCCTCCAATCTCCTCCATCGACTTGCGCAATGATCTACCTAAAGTCCGCCGTTTTCTTCGATTTTTTGCTTAAAATCTTGCTGTAATTTCTTCGTACGAATTTGTGCTTTGGCCTTTGGCCAAGATGATGCTGACGATTGTATTTTGAGGATATTGGGGCAGGTTCTAGTTGACGCGCACCTTGAAAAACATCAGTTTCAATCCTTCAGTTGGCATCCATTTGTCGATGCATGTACGCGCCTTGTTGCCTGTCAGGCTCGCTGTTTTTATTAGTAGCATTTCCGTGGTTAGCCTGGGCCTATTTCCTTTGCAGGCACGGTCCATGTACTGGGCCAAAAACGTAGCGCTTCTTTTCAGAAAAATCCCTTCCAAGTCTTGAGTTGTCGGTTGGACATTCATATCCAAATTGGCAGGAACTCCATCAATTTTTTAATTTAGAAAAACTGTGCTTGTTCTTCAAGTACTTTTCTAAAATAAAACTTAAGTTGGCCCTAAAGACAACTCGCCGACCAGTTTGGGCATTGTCCACCAGACCAATGCACAGCGATTCAACGCTGGGCAAGAAGGCAGACAGTACACGGCTAAACCGATGACCATTCACAAGTCCAATGTCGAGTGAAAGTGTGCACTGCTGTAAGGTTGAGAGTGGCACCAAACTACCAGCACGAGAAGCTTTCTCTAGTGAAGCAAAACTTCAGACGAACGTTGAAAAGTTCGAGTTTGATCAAATGGACCAGTTGGCTTAGCATCATCAGTGTGGGAGTGGTCAATCTGGCCTGTTTTGAAAATAAATAAATAAAATAAATAAATAAATAATTCCAACTTGCATCTATACTTACAAATGAGTCAAAATGAGTATACATAATATACAACATTTGCAAACAAGTGGATTCTTCAAGAACGTCCCACATGTTCTCCAGATGCCACTGAGCTTGAGCTCCACGTCTGTGGATACCAAAACTTATGAAGTAAAGACAAAAAGGCATTAGTTTTCAATCATTGAACAACTCAATTTAGATTTACCTTTATTTGGGTTTGATATCCAGCAGCAATTTGCATGGAGGCAGAAGTGTATTTAGGTCGTCATGGTATCCGTGTCTGGAATTACATCTTCATGTTTTTCTTTTGCCCAAGATAATTTCACTTCTGGATCTTTACCATCGATTGCCACCACCACCACCACCACCACCACCACCACCATTCTCCACTTTAGTTTTCTTTCGTTCCTCTGGCATAAACGAGAACTCCTCTTCTGGATGAGTGGTGGTGGTAGTGCAGGGCGACTGATAGTCTTACAACTTATGAGCATGGTTATGTGCCAAATCATATTGTCATAATAACCATAACCAGAGCCATAAGTCATGACTCATGAGGCTGTTCAGTTTGAGCCATGGCCGTCAGCAGCAAGTATTGCAATATTGGCTTATTGGCCAATTGGCCAAATCGTTCCATTTTGACAAATAACACATGCACTCACAGCCTCACTCAATAGTGCAATTCAATTCAATTTTATTAATATTGATATATAGTTTTAAATTTAACGGCAATTGGCTGTGCACAGCTAAAGCCAACTCGGACTGACCTACGTGCTCAATGTGGCCATGCTGGGTGTGCTCCAATGGAGGTCCCCATCTGGCAGGCTCACTTTGGCCGAGTCGGCCATTTGTGGTGTGTGCTAGTTGTGAGCGATGGTGGGTCACAGCGTGACATCGGCACACCGAGCCACAAGGCACTCACACCATGCTCGTTCGCTCTAATCCGAGCCGTAACACACTCTTTGAAGGGCATCACTGAAGTGTTGTTCGGAAATAAGCTCACATTCTTCACATAGCCGAGAGCATTCAACTGAGAGAGAAACTATTTGCATGTGCACGCTGAAATCGTTTTGCCCTTTTTTCGCTCTCCTTCCGCCCTCCTTTTCTCTCCACTCGCTCTCTTCTTGTTCACTCGTTTGCTCGCTCGCCACTGGTGACCACACCGCACACCGAACACTGCGCTCAGCTCAACTTTTGGCATTCGTCGTCTCACACTCGATTCTGCTCCACACTAACCTTACTAACTCACTTTTCCAATGGCAGATCAAAAGCCCCGAACACCAGATGCCTGGTTCAGTCCTCACTTGCGCAGGAGCATTGTGGACAAGATTGGAGGCACGTATTACTCGTACGGCGTGATCCTTGACAAGACACCCGCACAGCTGGAGGAGATGGTCTTCAAGACGGCAATCGGCAAGGAGCAGTATCTGTACTTTATTGCTCGGCTGATCATTCACCTGAAGAAGATCGGCACCACACCACCACCACCGCTACCGGTTCCAGCGGAGCCAATGCCTCAGAACTTGATACCACTGGCAACTGCTGTGACTGCATCTGTCCAAGACAGCCGCGTCGCTGGGTCATCATCTCCATCACCATCATCATCATCACCATCATCATCATCACTAACATCATCAACGGCTCAATCCGAACAGTCCACCCAGCCACAGGCAAGCACGTCAACGGGCTCCACGTCTGCCGAGGCCGGTCCTAGCCAGGTGAACACACTGAGCTCAACTAGTGAAGTCCCTGCCGTGCCAAGTCTTGTGACGCATGTCAATGGTCGCTATGAAGTAGTCGGCAGCTCTCAACTGCCCCGCACTCCCCGCCAGTGGCACAGTCCTCAATTGCGTCGAGGTGTTCTGATGAAGGTGGTGGACACGTACAACAACTATCCTGTGGCCACCGAGAGATCGCCGGTCGAGGTAGAGGAGGCTATGTTCCTTGGGGCACGAAACAAGGAACACTACATGACCTTTACTGCACGATTGATCATTCAACTGAGGAATGGTCCTAAGTCCATATTTGCCTACAGAACCCGAGTCAAACACACTCCACAAGCCACAGCTGCTGCTTCCACAAGCGCAACCTCAAGTGACGTGGTCAGCCAGAGCGGATAACAGTGATCTGCAACGTAATGCCATACAAGGGCCTTTGTAATTCATTTCGTACCTATTCTACTTAACTCCACACACAGACACACACACTCACACACACACTCACACACACACTCTCTCACACACACTCTCTCACACACACTCCACTTATGTATGCCAAAACAGAACACATTTTGAATGCCCAAGTTGTGCACAACCACTCTTGCGGACCTTTCTCACATGCACTTCTATCTATTAAGCTATCTGTTACTGTCACACACATTGCTTGGACTATCCTGTAATGATACTCAGTTCTACTGTCCACTATCTGTCAACAGACAAACAGAAAGCACATAATAAAGCGTTCTCAGTTATTTTCCATTTGAGTTTGAGTTGGTTCGCTTATTACCAAAGAGGTTAAAGGTTAAGATTGGTCGATTGATTGTTGAGTGTGTTAGTGCACAAATGTTGACCAATCAGTTGAGCATTCGGATTATTAGCGTCGTTGCATCGTGTGCCTTGTAATGCTTTGTACTGTCAAGCACACACAATCGAATCAGTGACCTATGACCAAGTGGAACTAATCATACGATCATTATGTCCACATCACAAAGCACTGGATTGTCTGTCTCCCAGGCCAGTGATGCACGTCATGCAAGCAAGTGTTGACACATTGAGCACAATGCAGCTCAGCAAATGAAGCTGAGCCACAACAACAACCGACACAGCAATCTCAACAAAGCAGCGATAATACTCGAAATGAACCAAGAGAGACTCAAGTGACGAAAGTGAGTGAACCGTATGGATCACCAGTTAATCAAAGTTGGCTAGCTGACTGTGCCAGTGCTGAAACCCGTGGAAAGTGCCTTCATCCTCGTGTGTGACCAAATAGCTCACTAGCATTGACAGTCGAACCAGTCCAAATTGAAACTCAACAAGTGATCTTGATTGGACCATTGACACACATTGGCTCAAAGAAACTACACACTCAACACACAACTCAACACACAAACTCGTGTCATCATTATCCACACTGAGACGGTCGGAGGCGATGTGTGATAGGTAATGGTTGGTCCACTCATTGGTGCCGACTGTGCCAAAGTTGTTCGTGTTTTGACAATACACGAGTTCGATTATACTTTACGTGAAATAATTCTACTCTAACTCACTTTTGAAAGTAGTGTTGAGCATAATTTATTAATAGAAACTCAATGTCATCAAAGTAATAGTGCATCAAAGTGGAATAAAAACAAAGATGATTGTACAAATATTGATGATGCATACAAATATGGGAAATAAAATAACAGGAATAAATTACAAATGTATGAATAAATAAATGTACAGATATGTATACAAACGAATAAGTAAAAACATGGAAAATATGTATACAAATGAATAATAATAATAATAATAATAATAATAATAATAATAATAATAATAATAATAATAATAATAATAATAATAATAATAATAATAATAATAATAATAATAAAAACCCGCACCACTCAGTTGGATGAGCCAAAGGATGGTCCAAAGGTACCATAAATGGGGTAGACTCCATCCAACGAGTGGCCGGTCGGTGCCAAGAAGCACACTGTAAGTCAATAAGAATAATAAATAAAATCGATAAAAGTAAAATCGATGATTAAAAACATTAAATAAATAAATAAATAATAACACGAACCACTCAGTAGAATGAGCCATGGTATGGTCCTAAGGATCCAGAAAATGTAATTTGGCTTCAAACACTGAGTGGCCGGTTAGGCCCAACAGATGTTCACTTCAGAACCTGAAAGGTGCCATCAAAGTCGAGCATACGGCGAGCCGGAGCCTGAGCTACGTCGTCGTCGTCGTCATCGTCGTCATCGTCGTCGTCGTCGTCGTCGTCGTCGTCGTCGTCGTCGTCGTCGTCGTCGTCGTCGTCGTCGTCGTCGTCGTCGTCGTCGTCGTCGTCGTCGTCGTCGTCGTCGTCGTCGTACTGTCGTCTTTTTTTCTTTTTGTTTCGTCTCGTCTCTTTTATTTATCTGGCGGCGCGTCGGCGGCGGCGGCGTCGGAGGCGCCACCGTTCGGATCAGCGAAATTAATTTCGCGGCGAACCTCTCCGCGCCTCGGGCTGGCTTCCATTCGAGCAAGAGGGCTGCCCGCCTCGACTCGAAAGTTGGCCATCACGTTGAGGGTGTCGAGTTGCGCCAAAGCAGTGTCCCACTGCTCCTGTACATCCACGGCCACGGCCAACTCTCTCTGAAGGCGAAGGACATCGGCCGCCGCAGCCGCGGCACCATTCACGAGTAATGGCCGCACGTTGCCAGCCGTTCGTACCGCCATCCGGTTGGCATCTAATTGCCTGCGCATCTCGCGGCGCAAGAATGCCTCCTGATTGGGCTAAGGAATAAAATAAATGTAAATGGATTTTCGAATCTATAACTAAACACTCACGTTGACTGCGGGGATTGGTGATAGCTCTTCCTCGTTTGGCCGACGAGCGCGCGCATTTTCGGGAGGCGAAAAATGTGCGCGAGCGGCACGTCCTGGGTTGACACGCCGTGGGCCGCCGGCTGCTCGCAGCATGGCACGATTATTGCGGGGTGGTGGTGGTGGAGTAGGGAGCCCTTGCGCTCGCGCTACAAGCCGCAAATGTGGGTAGTTGTTCAGACGATGAAGCCGAAGGGCATCGGCTGTCCTCCCCTGATAGTTCTCACAAATATCACACTGAAATTGTGCTTTGTTGGCCATTTCTATTGAGAGATAGAAAATACAATGTGAGACAGTGTACAAGTGCGGACTCTCTTACTCTCTCGCCCTCTCGCCCTCTCGCCCTCTCGCCCTCTCGCCCTCTCGCCCTCACACACAAACACACACGACATTGGCTAAAGGTCAAGGCACTAATGTTCAATGCCAAAGTGACAATACACATACATGGTGTAGAGCGGCAGAGTGCTGAGACAGTGACCGAGCAACAAAGTGCCGTGGCTGAGTCGAGTGTCCGAGTGCACTTACCGATTCTGGTGATAGAGATCGGTGACAATGCCGGTGACATAGTCGAGAGACAGCTCGATACGAGAACGAGAAGACAGAGTCAACAGAAGCAGACAGACAGAAGGAGAAGACACAGCATCACTCACCCTCAAACAAACATAGAAACGAATGCACTTACGTGAAATCCGATCAAGTACAAATGTCGTCGAGATGGGGAGAGTGATGTAGTCGATGTGGCCAAAGGGAGAGAGGGCTAGAGACGAGATGATGACGAGTTGATGGGATTGATGAAATGAAATCGAGGGATAAAAACGAGAGAAGATGAGAGAGATGAGATGAGAACGCTAAGAAGCTAAAAACGAAATGGGACGAGCACCGATCAGTGGTCGACTTTTATAGCGAGAGAAAGACATGAGACCAACGTACGTTCAGTCAGTGAAAGTTCAACCCGCCATGCTGAAGACTCATCCGAACGGTCATACAGTACATACGACCACTAAACCAACTCATAACTTGACCATTTCAACTCATATTATCAAGTTCGTGTACAAACGAAGAGGCCAAATTGAGTCATTCACTGCACTGACACGCACACAAGAAAGCGGAAAAGCCGACAGTCACATACAGTCACTGTGAGTCGTGTCTTAATCTGAATCACCCTGCTCATGTACCGGTCAAATGCGCCAGACATGAGACCAACGTACGTTCAGTCAGCGAAAGTTGAAACCGCCATGCCGAAGACTCATCCCATCGGTCATACAGTACATACGACCACTAAACCAACTCATAACTTGACCATTTCAACTCATATTATCAAGTTCGTGTACAAACGAAGAGGCCAAATTGAGTCATTCACTGCACTGACACGCACACAAGAAAGCGGAAAAGCCGACAATCACATACAGTCTCTGTGAATCGTGTCTTAATCTGAATCACCCTGCTCATGTGCCGGTCAAATGCGCCAGACACTTTGTGCCTAATGAACTTACACCAACATACTAATTTAGCCAAGTCGTACAAGTGAACATGACATGACCAGCAAGACTAGAGATGACTCATTCACGGTGGTGGCGGTGGAGATGACAGTGTCTAGATCGAGTTCGATCATGTTGTAAAGCTCTCTACTAACGCCCGGTAAGCACTCACACAGATTTTGGTCAAATTGGGTGAACTTGAGTACTGATATGGTGACAAGTCCTTTCTGCCCTTTTTCTTGTTGGGCATTGGCATCGTCGGTGCTGCTCCCGAGTATCTTCGCACATTCTACGGAACGGTCTTTCCCATTGTGGTGAGAGTGATTGACCGCATGGGTCCTCAATCCATTTTAACATAGAGGTTACAGGTTAAGATTGGCTGGTTTGTTCTGTTGAGCATTTGGCTTATCATCTTCGTAGCATCGTGTCTGTAATGCTCAAGCGTACTGTCAAGCGCACACAATCGAATCAGTCCCTGTTCACGTACAAGTACTTGGCCGTAAAGTGTTTGATTCGACTTATTCGGGCTGCACACAAACATTTAAACTATGCACTTTACTACTTAAGCAATGAAATTAGTGCTCATTTGCATTCGTAATCGCGCGCTGCAAAAGAGCAGTTTTGTGTTTAGTGTGTATTTCAGTGGCGTAATGATGGTTGAGGGCATTCGATGGGCGGTGCTGCCCAAAATCGACTTCTGAAAGCAATACATTGTAATGAGAGCATTGTGTGAGCAAATGATCCTTGCGAGCGATGAACCTGGGTGTTCTCGTTTTTGGGCGTTCGTTTCTGAATACGTTGTTTGTGTAATGGTAATGCAACCAGTCCTGTGTGAGTCGTTCAACTGGCAATCATCATCATCACTCGATTAGCTCAGTGTTGTCTGTGTCTGTGTGTGACTGTCTGTCATCTGTCACTCCCGTGCAGTGTAGTGTCTGGTCCACTGTATTCGCCGTTTCTTTTCTTCCTCTCTCGCGTCAATTACCGTTGTTGTGTTGTGTCCGAACCTGTTCCTCGTCTGTCTGTTGTTGTGTCGCCCAAGATCTCTCACACGAGCACACTTCAAGTCACCCGTAAGACCTACTTTCGATCATCATTCGCTCTCGATCTCAATCACCTCACGTGTGTCTGTGTATGTTGATGTAACTAAAGGTTTGTGTGCGTGTTGTGTGCCGTTGTGAGTCATACAGCTGTGAGTTATTAGTTCTATTTGCGTCGTAAGACATCAAAAGCGCACGATTTAACTACTATCTGCACCACTTCTCTGGTGCAATTTCACGGTGTGTTAACTGTATGTGTAAAGAAAACAACCAACATTAGATACAACAGCAACCATCCTCACCAACACCAAGCAACCAACCATCATCATTACCAAATCAGCCGAGTTCGCCACTCCCAAACTGTGAAACAAACAACTCCGAATTGCAAGTAAAGACCGAAATGACCGAACCAAAACTCGAAAAGCGCGTACTGCTGCAGTACTATCCATTCTCGTCGATGATCGATGCCTCATTCTGGCACGAACTATCTCGTCTCAAGTTAGAGCAACTTGGTCTCAACGAGTCGCCACTCGATGTGTCGGTCATCTTTCACCCTGGTAAGCATTGCACTCAATAATGTGAACATCTTGTACATAATCGTCTACCTTTAACCAAACACAGAACTGAACTCAACTCTACCGAGCTCGATCAACATCAATTACGAGTCCTTCCAGCCGTACGAGCAGGTGGACAAGAAGCGCACCCTCAACCCGAACCACGATGACCATTACGCGTTTGGCCAACTAATGGTGCTCAACACCCTGGAGGAGTTCACCACTCGAGACAAGCGACAGTTGATCATCGATGCAGGCAAATCCATTTGGGAGGCCATCAGTGACGAGTCGAGACAGGCTGAGGTGGACTCGAATCTCGAGTTGCACTTGTCCCGCTTCCTCATGATCGTGTATGCTGACTTGAAGCGTTACACTTATCACTATTGGTGTGCATTCCCGGCGCTCAACTATCCACCAAGTTGCTTCAAATTGGGCAATCAGAACGACTCGGTGGACAAACACTTTTCGGCCGAACAGGTAACTGTGTTGTGTGTCCTTCGCAATCGAGTAATTGCATACTTGAGATGTGACTCCTCTCTCTCTCCCCCTCTCCCTTTCCCTCTCTTTCTCTCTCTCTCTCCCACTCTCTCTCTCCTCTCTCTCTCACTCTCTTTCTTTCTCTCTCTCTCTCTCTCCCTCTTTCCATCACCCTCTCTCTCCCCCTCTCTCTCTCTCTCCTCTCAATCTCTCTCCCCTCTCCCTTTCCTTCTCTCTCTCCTCTCCCTCTCTCCCCCTCTCCCTTTCCCTCTCTCTCTCTCTCTCTCTCTCTCTCTCTCTCTCTCTCTCTCTTTCTCTCTCTTCTTTCTCTCTCTCTCTCTCTCTCTCTCCCTCTCTCTGCCTCTAATCGTAATCGTTTGTTCTATTGACAATTCTAGCTTACCACGATTCTGTCCGAATACGCCCAATTGAAGCCAACTGATCGACTTTACTTTGTGCTGATTCTCCGAACGGACCAAGACATGAAAACGATCGTTTCAGTGCAGACTTTTGCACAGTTTTGGGACAAGACGAACATTGACTGGTTGACCAGTGCTGTCGACTACAAGGTTTGTATTTTGGCGATGTACTTGGTGTAATGTTGCTATTGTGTTTTAGGTATTGTTCGCCTTCAGTGACCCTAGTCCCAACTCGAAGTTCCCTGGCTGGACAATGCGCAACTACGTAGTCTATCTGTATGTTCGTTTGGCGCAACTCAACCGAAAGTACACCAACGAGCCAAATGTGGTCAAGTTGGTGCTCAAGTTAATGTTCTCGCCGGCACTGCAGGTTCTATCCTTTCGAGTTCGGTTGCACACTCTTCGTCATTTGAGCGAAAACAGTCAACAGATCGTGGACAGTTTTGTGCAGCAGTCCTCTGTCTATCGAATTGTGTTTGGCTCCTCTTCGCGTGCTCGCAACAACTCGACCGGTGAAGACAGTCAATCAGTACCATCGGCTGCTTCGTTGCTTTCAAATTCACAGCCCGATGCACTTTACTCAGGTGGAGTGGACACGGTGGACAATGCCACTCTAGTCTGCCTCAACTCGTTCTTTGCGCCTGTGACGGAGAGCTTGAGCAGCCCAACCAAAGTGCCACCAATCGTCGGTTGGGAGCGCAATCCCGAACGAATGAACCAACTTTTGCCCAAGTTTGTGGACTGCAGTCATCAGTTGGACCCAAAGATTCTGTCCAACGACGCGGTTCACCTCAATCTCAAACTGATGAAGTGGCGACTGGTGCCCAACATTGATCTCGATGTGGTGCGCAATTCGCGATGCTTGCTGCTCGGTGCTGGCACTCTCGGCTGCAACATTGCCCGATCCTTGATGGCTTGGGGCGTGTCGAAGATCACTTTTGTGGACAATGGCTACATTTCGTACTCGAACCCAGTGCGTCAGTCACTGTACACCTTCAAGGACTGTGTTCCGTCTGAGGCTGGTCAACTGAAGCCAAAGGCACAGGCCGCAGCCGAGTCACTTCGACTCATCTATCCAGGCATTGAGTCCGAAGGCATTCTACTGTCCATTCCCATGCCTGGCCATTCACTGCCACCGGCCGTTATCAAACAAACCGTGGAGAATGTGAAGCAACTGGAAAAGCTGATCGACGAGCACGATATTGTTTTTCTGCTGATGGACACTCGGGAGAGTCGATGGCTGCCAACACTGATTGCCGCTTCCAAACACAAGGTCAACTATGGTTGATTGTATGTTTTGGTTGATCTCATTTTATCTTTCAGATTGTAATCAATGTGGCACTTGGCTTTGACACTTATCTTGTCCAACGACATGGCATTCGCTTCCGGCCCGACAACCAACTCGACCAATCGTCGGCGCTGTTTGGTCAGTTGCAGCATGACCTCGATACATATCACAAATTGATGGCAGAGGACAAGAGTGATCTACTGTTGGGCAGTCAACTGGGCTGTTACTACTGTAACGATGTGTTTGCTCCTGGTGATGTAAGTTAGCAGAGTTTGCTTCAATTCACTTAATGATTGAATCCCTTTACACCAGGAGTGGGGGACGTGGATGGTATGGTGGACTTGAGATTTTTATGTTCACCGGGGGGGCCTTCTTTTTTTGAATTATCCTAATTTTTTTCAATTAATTTTTTTTTTTTTTACTTTTTTTCCTCCCGGGGGGGGGGGTTTTTTGTGGGGGGTGGGGGGGGGGAGGGGGGGAAGGGAGGGGAAAAATAGAAAGTGATGGAAGGTGGGGTTGGGGGTGTGGGAAAAAAAAAAAAAAAAAAAAAAAAAAAAAAAAAAAAAAAAAAAAAAAAAAAAAAAAAAAAAAAAAAAAAAAAAAAAAAAAAAAAAAAAAAAAAAAAAAAAAAAAAAAAAAAAAAAAAAAAAAAAAAAAAAAAAAAAAAAAAAAAAAAAAAAAAAAAAAAAAAAAAAAAAAAAAAAAAAAAAAAAAAAAAAGGAAGGGGGTCCCTTTACACAGTCCACTCGAGATCGAACACTTGACCAGCAGTGTACGGTCACACGACCAGGCATTTCGATGATTGCATCGGGTTATGCTGTCGAGTTGCTCGCTTCTTTGCTTCAACATCCAGCTCGGTATGTGTTCGGTTGTAACACCAATAACACTAATCATTCTTATTGCCTAATAGATCGTTGGCACCAGCAGTCTCGTCCATTCCTGCCCACAACGACCACCACAATCGCGACCAGAGCAAGGCTGTGGACACAGACCTACTTGAGCCTGAATCCATTCTTGGCTTAGTGCCTCACCAGATTCGTGGCTTTGTATCGCGCTCCGAACAGATCACACCAAGCTATCGTGCATTCGACCACTGCACCGCCTGCTCCTTTATGGTGATCGACAAGTACCGGCAGGATGGCTTCAACTTCCTATTGCAAGTGTTCAATGATTCGTCCATTTTGGAAGACATTACGGGGCTGAAGAAGTTCCACGAAGTGGACGATGTAGACACATTCGACTTTGATGACGACAAAAGCGCGTTCGATGCTTAAACGTCCACTTTGATACGTGGAAAATGCCTTCACGCCTAACTTTACATTAAATATGTTACTTTATACATGAGCACACACACACACATTAATCGCTACAATGCTATTCAATATACAAAGTTTCAATATTTGTAATCTTAGTCATTTATACTGATTCAATCTATCAATAAACAAACATTTACAATATGGCGAATGTTGTGGACTCATTGATTTAAGTGCCAGTTCGTTTATTTTCACTTTTGTGTTGGTCTGGCACGGTGTTGTCTCATTTGATTTTGCACTATTGTTCTATCTCACGACTGATATGATGTGCATTGATCGGTGCTCAGTGTGACATTGATTTGACGGCAATAGAATGTGTGGTGGCAAGTGCAAGTAAGCGACAATCCTTCTACTCAATCGAACCCAACAGGCTCAGTGTGACAATGCCTGCGCCAAGCAAAGGACTACCATTCTAATATGTCACAACCAATGGTCACGGCACCACTGACTGTACCAGGTAATGATAACAATTCTACCCAATAAAAGCCTAATGTGGATCAATGTGGCTACTGTCCAGTCAGTCAAATTCCATCCACTCAATCGTTGCCTGTTTGTGGCAATTAAGTTAATGGACGAATCAATAATCAGTAACATCCATACAACATACTCTGATGTTGTGTTTAAGAAAGCAAAATCTAGAAGATGAGGTATGTATCTAAGTGATGAACTGTCTAAAGTTGGTAATTGAACGAAAACTACCTCACAGTCATTGCATGCTGTACAGTCGCTCATTGCTCAATCGCGAGATTGCGAACATTAAGATGGATACTAACCAGTAGATGACGCCTGCATAAATGCACTAGCGAATGTAATTCGACGACTAATCGTCACCGCCATAATTTGCTCTCTTTTAATACAAATTCGAACACAAACTTTACAAATTTATAACAAACGAGTTTGCCTGAATCATACTTTTGTTGGTCACTAATTCAATTGAAAGCCAATTTCATTCATCATATATCACCCTTAATCCGAAGTCAGTGAAACTCGATCACTATCTTGTCAATGGCAATGAGATATATCTCGTATGTATTTCACATATATATTTGTCACTTGACACGATCTAACGCAACAAAATAGCTTAGTTTCATCATTAGTGCACCACTCCGACTGAGTAGTAGCCTCGTGACACATCACCCACACACCCTGTCTACACATTGCTGTGTACTTGTGCAATGACCGATTATCATTTGCCCACTTGACCTGTCTTCTACACTTCATGTTTGTGTTTGTCTGTTCGATATGAATCACGTTTTTTGTCATCACGTTGGTATGTTTGGTTGTGTGAGTGTGGGTATTTGCATAGACCGAGTCACACTGTAAACAAAAAGACAAATATCTAGGAAGAAATGCATCATGCTCGTTGTCTTTAATTTCTTCTTCTCCTTCCTATCTCCCAAATCATTGAATTTAGCGTCTGTTTTGTGTGTGTGTGAGTTTGTGTATCCTAAAATAGTTCGTGTCTGCTTGTGAACTTTGTGTAGGGCCCGTTCAGCGTCAATATCACCAGGCACCATCAGCCGCAGCCACTAACAAGCATCTTCACTCTTGCCTCTTGATTAATCCAGTTGTATGCCTGTGTTAGTTTGTTCTCTCTTCTTTTTTTGCGTTAGTTCGTCTGGTCTTGTCGACTTTATCCTATCGCTTTTGTGTGTGTTATTGCCTCTCTCTCTCTCTCTCTCTCTCTCTCTCTCTCTCTCTCTCTCTCTCTCTCTCTCTCTCTCTCTCTCTCTCTCTCTCTCTCTCTCTCTTTCTCTCTTTCTCTCTCCTCTCTCTCTCTCTCTCTCTCTCTCTCTCTCTCTCTCTCCCTCTCTCTCCCTCTCTCTCCCTCTCTCTCTCTCTCTCTCTCTCTCTCTCTCTCTCTCTCTCTCTCTCTCTCTCTCTCTCTCTCTCTCTCTCTCTCTCTCTCTCTCTCCCTCTCTCTCACTCTCTCACTCCTCTCCCTCTCTCTCTCTCTCTCTCTCACTCTCTCACTCATTCACTGGCAAATCTAGTGCAGTTGTCTATCAATCTCTCTCCCTTCAAATAATTCCCAACACATCACATATCGATGGCGGCGGTCGTAATAAACATTTTTTATATGGTTTCTATTTTTGGTGATGAATGCTCGTGATCTCGATCACTGCCATATTGATCACATTGATGATTGCATGCATGCATGTAAAATGTGTCGCATCGATTGTTTATACAAAACAAAAAGAGTCACACAAACAAACTTTTTGCATTGAAAGAGGAAAAGAGATTGGGAGAATAGTCACTTAACTCACATGATTATCGTAAACTGAACGGAGTAGTAGTGACATGTCCAAAGTGTGAACAACAGTGGCCATAAAGAGTGTAATGACCATGTAGATCATGTAGAAGGCATGTGCTCGTGAATGTACCTTCACCTAAAGTTTAGGTCCTAAACACTAATCTAATCCAGCAGTAGCAGCCATCATCCTAACTGTACCTATTTCGGTCACCCGATCCAATCAGTAGCGAAAGTGAAGTGGCAATGTGCGTTCGTGTGCGATAGGCAGACAAGTCTTTGCAACGAATTCTTTGAATTGCTTTTCAAATTCGGCAGGATAATATGACCCATAACTTTTCTCGTCATCACTGTCACTTTCACTTTCTTCATTAGTGAATTCCATATGAATATCAATGTCGTCATCAAGCTTAGCCATCTCGGAATGCAGAAGGTATACTTTGGGCTTCAGCATGACGAACTTTTGATTTGCGGCTTCAAACAGATCGATTTGTCGAGGGGAGAGCTCCATTTTGGTGATTGGATAGAGAGTTTCTCCGATGACGATTTCCTTCTGTCCTGAAACGATTTGGCCGTTTTTGAGAACACGATGATACATGCACTGAGTAATTTCGCCACAAAAGGCAATACTAATCTCGCTTAGTGGTCGTTCAAAGTGACGACCATAATAGTTTTCGGTGGCGAGATTAGGCTTTCCACTTTGAAGGCGGTTCACCAACTTTACTGGAATGCTCTCATAGTCAAAGTCAAACCACATGTTCAAATGGTCAAGAATAAGTTTTCTCTTGCAGTGCACTGCTTTGCCATTAATGATAATTTGGAAACGATCGTTCATTTCGATCAATTTTGGAAGAATAATCCGCTTGAAAAAGTTCAGTTGTTTGATAGTTTCCACTTGGCTCGCTAATGGGATGATGGAGCACGCACCAATATCAGCATCATAGTGGTTTCTATTAACTGGCGATACAACATCAACGACTCCTCCATTTTCGCCGACATCTTCAACGTGTTTTATCTTTTCGTATGACATAATCAAGAAAAAGTGTAACTTCGTTACTTCTGGATTTTGTACGGAGTTAAATGCACAGATTATTCTGTATGATTAGCGACTTTGAAAGATAGCGAATAGCAACTACAAACTTAAAAATATCAACTACAACATGTAATCAATGAGATGATGACGTGTGCCCACGTAGCGGACACAAATGATTTGATGCAAACCAATAGCGACACACACTCTGTAAAGAAAAGTTTTTGTTACGCAAATGTTAAGTAGAGATTGGCGATGTTCACTCTTTGCTGTGAGAACACTAAATGAACATGGACAGACGATGTGCCGACTAACACTGACAATTTTCATTGCTCCACCTTTACAGGTTTACAAGTTCACACTTACTACTTGGGTGGATATTGGACTGGACTCTCTTTTTGTTGACTATGTGCACAGGTGAGTTGTGATGGTGGTTGTTGCGATGGTTGGCAACTAACCAAACAAAGGGCGAAAGGGAGAAAGATAATTGAATGTTTGTTTTAGTAATATAATTTCTTCACGGTTACTTAAATTATGTATAAGGAGAGTGCTCTTGCACTGGGCACTGAACTCGGTTCGCAACTGAGCAGACGACCAAATGTGTATCTCATTGGCCAACATTGAAAGACATGGAGAAAGAGATGTGATAATTCAAATGCCGCAATTGCATAACTAAAAGCGGAATTAGTTTCTTGACAAAAACAAAGCAATGGCGGAGTGTTGAAACTCCCCAATTTCCTTCATCAACAGAGACTTTGCATTCTAAGTTTAGCCATTATGCATTTTATGCTGCAATTGACAACTGGTCAACAATTTCCCATTCCCCATTATATTCTCCTGGTTAATTCAAATCATATCCACCACTGACGAACATTACAATTGTTCTAGGTGTGCATCAAATGGACATCGTAAGGAAAGACTGAAAGATGCTTGTGTGTTTGTTTTAGGCTTTACATTCCGTCACACTTAATTTGATAATGAAGGAACGGTGCGCACTGCACTCCCAACTCGGTGCCGAAGCTATGATTTGAGATGATAATAAAGGTTGGTGTGGTGGTCAATTTCTCACACTCCAATCTATTCTCTTGGTTAATACGATTTAGAGCCACCAGTGGCCCAACACTTAACAACACGATTGGCCTCTGTGCACATCACTAAGGTAAAGGCGAGAAAGGGAGAAATTTAATTGATTGTTTGTTTATGTCTTAACACTCGTTTCACGGTTAATTTGATTATGAGTGAACAGAGTGTACTGCACTGTGCACTGAACGCGGTGCAGTACGAGGCAGACCACCTGCCATACCATCACACTAGCCAACGTAGAGACACAAAGCGAAAGGGCCGAACAAGTGCAAATGCAATTGCATAACTAACTCGACCTTAATCGGATTTATTGGGGCAGTCTTCCCCATACCAAATGATGAGTGTACCTTGTCATCTTGTTGTTCGCTCATCAATCGTCTTCAGGACGTCATTCCGTGAGCACACGCAAGCCGAGGGAAAACCAAGCAGCAGAAAAATGGAATTTGCCAAAGCAGCAGCAGATAACATCATGGAAAGCATCACTTGCAATAAACCTTCATCATTTTCTGATCGTGAAAAATTGATTAAAGAAAATGCAGCATTCATTCGACAAGCCATCATTGTTAAGAATAGTGAAAAGAAAAGAATTGATCGATACATTGGGGCTGAGCCGGAGAAATGCGTAATATGCTTAGAAGAAATCCCAATTGGTGTAAACGTGCTGTGAGTATGATATGATATGTTAATTTTTATTGATTTTACTTTATTTCATAGAGTGCTACGTTGTGGACATCGATTTGAATCGTGCATCTATTCGTGGTTTGCAACTGCACTAGTTTGCCCAATTTGTCGAACACCCCTGATGGATGGCCTGACCAACGGTTTCGGAAATGTGGACAACGAAATCTTGCGACATGCTCTATTTCTTCGATTTTCGTACAATCTTCGAGTGCTTGGGCAAAACAACTTTCGATACTACCGTCGAAGTGAATGGATTTGAGTGCTTATGATGATTCCCCTTGGCGCCCTTCAATCAATTGTATCAATTAAATTAATTTAAAATGAAATTATTAAATAAAAATGATCACTTAAATTGCGCTTAACCAATACATAATCATTTTAACTTAAAAAATAGATTTAAAAATAAAATATAACGAAAGACACTAAGGTGTGCCACACAAGGAGAAAAATGTATGGTGCCTCGTTGTGTGCATCACATCGACAAAGAGGAGAGAGGGAGAGAGTTAATTCCGATACGGTCAATTATAATTTGAGTACATTGTGCAGTGCATTGTGTACTCATTGGCAGACGAGAGGAACAAACGAATTCATAATCTCATTTGCAAACAGAGGGAGAGACGTCGAACGAGGCAATCGAGGTCAAAGGCCAAGTTGGCCACTAAAACCTGGACTTGGTTGGTCTGTGTCTGCCATGTTGTATGTGCTACAGTAGCAATAAAAAATAACGACACCAAACTAGACATAATTTTAGTCTTGGTTAAGATAGGGGAAAAACAAGGAGAAATAATTGATTGTTTGTTTTTATCTTTAAATTACATTCACCTGTGTTATGTGGTCACTGGTCAGCACACTAACCATTGTCTATTCCATTCTCTTTTAGACAATTCAATCACAGGTAACACTGAACACTGTTCAGTGAACAGTTCGATCCAACTCAGTGAGCATCACCCTGACAACGCTAAAAGGAGATTGAGAAAGAGGGGGGTCAGTTAATTGTTTGTTTGTTTTAAACATTGCAATCCGTTCCAGTTAATTGAATTAAGTGATTCCTCTGCACAGACACACAACACAGAACACCATGCCGAACGGGGCAGACAAGCTACACTTAGCAACCATCTCAAAGGCTCACACAGAGGCATCGCTCGGTTTTGTTCAAATGAGAGATCAGCACAAACACATAAGGGGTCATACTTTAATTACGTGATCAAAAATCGAGATTTTTCACCCCCTAGTACCATGTGTGATCAATCCGTGATCAGGACCTGACACTCCACCCATACCCCCCAAAGTTTGATAATCATGTTACAAATTTTAAATGCGAATGCGTGATATTTAAACTTGCACAAGATAATATGGTTAGTAGTGTATGGCAACAAACTATTTACACGTATTTCGATTATTTCGATAAATAAAGATCCGATAATCCGAGATTCTTTGTTTTGTCTGAACTTTAGACCCCCTTCCAAATATCCGTGATCAAAGCGTGATCACACCTTGGACACCTCCCGTCTAGTCAATTGATCACGTAATTAAAGTATGGCCCTTAAGCGATCTCTTCTCACCATCCCTCGTACACCTAAAATGACAAGCACTTGGACATTATTCTTTTTCATATTTCTAATTTCAATTCGATGCAAAAAGATGTGCCACCGAACAAACAAAACTATTTTGTGTCAGGGGCATCTCCCAGTAAAGTTGTATTCTGTCTGTTTGCCTTCTTGCTTTTCATTCCTATTCGGTTAATTAAACTGATTGCACTACACTGCATATACACACTGCATTGAGCTATGCGTCGATCGAAATTAACAAAAATACGATTTCATTCTCTAACACAACTAAACAAAATGACAGACAAAGCCAAAAAAACCAATTTGGCTACTAAGTCAACCTTAACTCAACTCAATAACAGAAAACGTAGTCAGAGTGAACTTTTTATTTCAACCGTTTTCACGTGTGTGCCGAGAGTGTTCATTATTGGTTTTGTTTCGCCTCACGAGTAATGTCTCCCTGTCTGTTGCGGTCACATTCGTTCTAGTGTTTGTGGTGCAATGTTCTCTGTGTGTTGTGTTCAATGTCTAATTTAAAACAGACTGACTCATTGAACGAGTGTGCTCAACAATTTGTTTTTGTTCTATTAATATTTTCTAAGTAAATGTGTAGGCGTAAAGTAATTAGTAACAAGTATTTTTTACTAATGAGCCGTATTTTAAATAATAGAACGGAATTTAATTTAATTTAGAAGCAATTAATTGATTCATAAAAACATATGTAACTTTATTTGTAGTTCAAAATGCCAATATAATTATGATTTTTGTTTGTATCAAATAATTGTACTATGAAAAGTGTTACTCTGCTCGGCTTCCCGCAGTTACTTCTGGGCACGGTTGGAGGATACGATTTTAACACGACAAAAGGGGCAGGCCATCTCAGTCCAACGTTTCTTCTCATTGCAATAGTCAATGCAGTCTCGATGGAACTCGTGTGCACACTTCAGCTCTCTAGTTGCAAATAATGCAAAATGTTAAAGTCAACAAGGGAATTGACCAATTAATACTTACCGAACAAACACTCCTCTCTTGAACGCTTCAAAACAGATCAAACACTCATCTAAATCATATTTTGACTTATTGGCTTGGCTCTGTCGATAGCGATACTGCTTGGTGTTCACTCGGAGGACTGCTTTCTTGATATTCCGATTCATTTCTTGACTCAAGTAGATTGGTCTTTGCTGGTAAGCCATGGTGCTAGAGTGGAAAAATAGAAAAAATAGATCAGCTATGTTGTGCGATGCACTGAAAAGAACGATGTGCTCAGTGTGGAATGCACTCGTGAAATGATAGCCGATCGGTGTAGTACTGCCGCTCACTAACCAAGACGCTCACAAAGAGTGAGAGTGAAGCACACTGGTGCACAGAACAAGTCTGCGTTCAATAGGCCATTCAACACAACGCACAGAGGACATTGCACCACATACAAGATCAAATGTGATCAGGCAACCGGCAGAGAGACATTACCTTTGAGGCGAGACCACTTAATGACTCTCTCGATAAACACACAGACCTAAACGTTGTGTCGAAAAAGTGTGTACTTTAACATGAAACACTTTCACTGCTAGTATGGTTAATGGTTTCGTTTGTAGTTTTACGGTTTAGTTAGCGACCAAATTGATTTTTTGACTTCGTCAGTCCCTCGATGTGTCTGTGCATTGACATCACATTGATTCAATGTAGTTGTGCAGAGGTACACACAAATATTTTTATTGGGTAGAAAATATAAAAAAATACAATAATTGTTATTTCTCTTTCTCAATCTCACTTTATGTCACCACGGATACAAAACTGTGCGTAGTTCAGTTGGATAGAGTGTTTTGTATATAAATCGCTTTGGTTGTGGCTCGTGTCACGCCATAGACTGATTTTATTTTTATTTATTTTTTGATTCAATTTTATATAAGTCTTAACTTGGTGGTTAAAATTAATTAAAATAGAATTAAAACTGTTAATTTAATCATTGAATAATATGACTTGTTTAACCTCTTCCGTGCTAGGATTTGGCACATGTGCCCAGACCGAACGGTACAACATAGCGACTTGAAATTTTTGGAGCATACTCCTGTGGTCCGTCGGAGGTGTGCTCACTACTCAAAAGTTCCAATTGGATCGATATCCGGGAGCTCATTTCCGGTATGGATTTTTTGACTGATATTTTGTTTTTGGACAATTCTAAGACTTTTGGCACAAAAATTAAATTTTTTGGATAACCGGAAGTCGGAGTTCTAAAATGGAACTTCCGGTTCCTGACCAAAAATTTCATTTTTGAGTTCGGATTCGGATTCTCCATCCTTTTTCATGAAAAATAGCATATCTGTTCATAAAAATCCATTAAGTATAAGAGAAATAAACTAAAATTAAAACCCTTCTAATTTTGGCCAAATAAACAAGGCCGGAAAGTGGACAGACAGAATTGACATTGATATTGTAATTTTAAAGCTCTAATTATATCACTTGTAGTGGATGGATTTTGTTACTTTAAAATACCATTCTTACTAAATACAATACAGAGAGTTGATTAAGGCTAATTAAAAATCTCTATCTAAACCGGAAGTAGAAGTTCCAGATTCTAACTTCCGGTTATCGTTCCAAAATCTAATTTTTATTTCAGAATCAGATTCTCCGTCCTTTTTCATGAAAGATAGCAAATAAGAACATTAAAACCGGTTAAGTATAAGTACCAAAAACTAAATTTAAAAATAACATGTTTATTGATCCAACAGTCAATTTCCGCCAGTTTTATGCAAAATTTGAAATCTGTTTATTTTACTTAGACTTAATGGATTTTTATGTTCTGATATGCTATTCTTCATGAAAAAGGACGGAGAATCCGAATCCGAACTCAAAAATTCAATTTTTGGTTAGGAACCGGAAGTTCCATTTTGGAACTCCGACTTCCGGTGATCCAAAAAATTTAATTTTTGCGCCAAAAGTCTTAGAATTGTCCAAAAACAAAATATCAGTCAAAAAATCCATACCGGAAATAGGCTCCCGGATATCGATCCAATTGGAACTTTTGAGTAGTGAGCACACCTCCGACGGACCACAGGAGTATGCTCCAAAAATTTCAAGTCGCTATGTTGTACCGTTCGGTCTGGGCCCATGTGCCAAATCCTAGCACGGAAGAGGTTAACGATATTCGAACATACTATTTAAATCAATAAGAAAAACTTCACCGTCACAGCAACCACACACTGGCCACGATGGGGAAAATGACCATTGTTTGAGTTTATCTTAACATTCTTTTCCAGTTAATTGGATTAAGAGAGTTCGGAGTGCAGGTGCACAGATCACATTGTTCATTACACGGTGCAAAACTTGACAGACTACTATCAGCAAGTCAGAACGTTGAAATGTTCGAAGGGGAGAGTCAAAGAGAGGACAAAAACCAGCACCACAACCTCAACCCACTCTCCATCTATTTCCAGTTTGGTTGGTTTGTGCAAAAACCTGAACTGGCCATACTTAACACTTAGCGATCGTCTTGCTCTCTACATTCGTCTTCAAGACGTCATTCAGTGCACACACGCCAACTGAGACCGCATCAAAAATGGAGTTAGCTAACGCAATTGCTGATAACATAATGGAAGCCGTTGCTGGTGATAGCCCTGCTACTGTTACTGTTCGTCAAGAAATAATCGAAAAATATGCACCATGGGTTCGAGTTCTTATTGCTGATGAGTTTACTGTTGTGAAGGAGATAACTGTGGATGATGAAGATGGGACTGAACCCGAGGTATGTTTAATATGTTTTGATGAGTTAACAATTGGTCAATTCCTTCGGTGAGTATAGTATGAGTAATAACTTTGCGATAATTGAACTTTACGACAAAGTGTTTTACCGTGTGGGCATCAATTCCATGCTGAGTGTGCCGAATGATGGTTTGTTGAATCAATTCTGTGTCCCACATGTCGAGCGCCATTGCAGAAAGACTTAAACAACGATTTGAGTGATGTGGAGAACGAAGTCTTGCGAGAAGCAATTGTACTCGACTTTAGTGCTAATTTGCAGCAACCTTTGCAGGACAACTTGGAAAACGTTGAAATTAATTGGATTTGGTGATTATGAAGCCAATGTTGACGGTACATGTATCTATTTTTCTGAATAAAATTATAAATTTGACAAGTTGTTTGGTATAAATTAGAAAATTAAAAAACGTTAAATCAATGGAGATGATAATTTGGTTGTAGTTTTAAGGTCGTGGTTAATGGCCAATTTTTCCTATGAAGAGTTTGCCTTGTTCACATTCCACGTCTCCCTCTGTTTGCCAATGAGTCTTAAGTCTTTAGTCTGTTAAGTGCCAAGTTGAGTGCACAATTAACTGAAATCGTAATTTGCCGTAACTGAATTAACTCTGCGGCTCTCTTCTCTTTATTAAGGTGATGCACAATCTTTGGTGGTGGTCTTTTCACCCCTTCCAATCTTCAAACATTACGAGTAAACAAGAATGTGCCAAATATGTTTTCACGCTAGTCTAAATTGGCATGTAGAAGTCTTTAAGAACCAATCCCATTAAAGCCCTAAAATCAAATTGGTTACGCAATTGTGTTTGTGTTTGTTTGCCTCTTTCTATTTATGTCTTTCTACGTACGTTGACCAACGTTGAGATGGTACGGACGTCGTATATGTCTAGTGCTTCATCTAGCACAGTGCAGTGCACAGTGTTCGCTCATAATCAAATTAAATGAAACGGAATTTTAAGACAAAGGCAAACAAAAGATTATTATTCTCGTCTGCGCCTCTATGATTGATGGCAAAGAATGTGCTGTGAATTTTAATGAATTCGGAAAAATTCTGAAAATAGTGTGCTCTTTGAATATTATGCAAATGTGAATCACTGAACCTTTGCAGAAGGGGTGAGGAATATAACTGCGCCATTAATTTCGTCGTTCGCTATCCAGGAACGAGATTGCTTACAGTGCTATTTTGGTTAAAAAAGAGCAAAATAAATAAAAGCACTTAAGCGAATGTGTGTGTGCTCCTAGTCCGAAATAGTGTAGTGTCGATCAAATGATGCTGATGATGACGTGATCGAATGGTAATATTCACTTGCTCTGTGGTTTGAACACATTTGATTACGTCCCAATGGACTAATGCTGTTTTAGGGAAAATAAAATGCTTTTAACAAGAAGATTGATGACACTTCTTGGAAAAAATTTCAGAACCACAGCCAAACGATTTTCTTTTGGAAGCGTTGAACAGTTTCATTCGACATCATTCAATTGGCAAAAAAATCGTTGCCAAGTTCTACGTTTTCGTTTTAACTTTTTTGCGAATGTAATGCCATCTGCATACATTGCGAGTTATTTTAACTGGCACTGGAACGGAGAGTATACTCTAAAATCCAACAAATTAATTTTTTTGATTTTTTTGGTGATGAAAACTAAAACTTATCGAAGTGTTAAGTGTTGCCTTTTTAGTGCTTTTGACAATAGAGAATAGAATTGGTCAAGTGTTGACTTTATCTTTTTTATTGCTACTGTTGCACACATCATATGAACATTTGCAGACACAGACAAGCAAAGTGGTGGTTTTTGTGGCAATTTGGCCTTTGAACTCGTTTGCCTTGTTCGACTTCTCTCTCCCTCTGTTTGCTAATGAGATTATGAAGTCGTTATGAAGTGAGTCTTTCTCGTCTGACAATGAGTGCACTGCAAAACTCACTCAAACTATAATTGAGCGTAACTGAATTAACACTCTTCCTCTCTCCTCTTTGCCGAGGTGATACACTCAACGAGGCACCCCGTATTTCTTCTCCTTGGGTGGCACATCTATGTGTCTTTCGTTATGTTCTATGTTCACTTCTATTTTCAACAGCTAATTTGGATGTAAATTGGTTAAGTGCACGTCTAATACAAGTGGTCAATTTTATTCAATAATTTCATTTAATTAAATTAATACAATTGGTTAAAGTATGCATAGAGGCATCATGATAAGCACTCAAATCCATTCGCTTCGACGGTAGTATCGAAAGTTGTTTTGCCCAAGCACTCGAAGATTGTATGAATATCGTAGAAATAGTGCATTTCGCAGGGTTTCGTTGTCCACATTGCCAAATTCGTTGGTCAGGCCATCCATCAGTGGTTTTCGACAAACGGGACAAACCAGTGCAGTAGCAAACCATGGAATGACACACGATTCAAATCGATGCCCACAACGTAGCACTCTATGAAATAAAGTTCAATCAATACACAGCATCCAATAATATCATACTCACAGCACGTTTGCATAAATTGGAATATTATCCAGGCATATAACACATTTCTCCGGATAAGTGCCATCGAAGTCCTTTGTTGTTTTCTTCCTCACAATACTATTCTTGTCAATGATTGCTTGCCGAATGAATGTTGCATTTTCTTTGATCAATTTTTCACGATCAGATGCCGATGCAGGGTTATCGCCAGTGATGCTTTCCATGAGGCTGTCTGCTGCTGCTTTGGCTATTTCCATTTTTTTGTTGCTTCGTTGTCTCTCGTTTGGCGTGTGCACTCTGAATGACGTCTTGAAGACGACTGATGAACGAGCAAGACGATGACAAGGTACACTCGTCATTTGCCGTGGGAAAGACTTCCTCAATAAATCCGATTAAAGTAGTTATGCACTTGCGTTTGTACATGATTGCCCCTTTCTCTTTGTCTTTCTTCGTTGGCCTGTATGTTTGCACAAAAGATCGTCTGTCTAGTACAACACCGAGTTCCGTGCTCTCTGCACTACGTTCTGTTCACTAATAATCAAATTTGTTGTGACGGAATGTTATAACATAAACAAACAAACAATTAAATTTCTCCCTTTCTAGCCTTTGACCTGAGGGATGCACAAGAACGCAGAGACTAATTATGATGTTATGTGTTTGGCCACTGTTGGCTTTTAATCGAATCAAACATGAGAATAGAATGAAGTGTAATAAAGCATTGACCACCACAATCAATACACAGCATCCAGATAAAACTAAACTCACAGAAAATTTGCATAACTTGGAATTTCATTCAGGCATATTACGCATTTCTCCGGCTCAGTGCAATTGTTGTAGTCCTTTGCTGTTTTCTTCCTCAGAACACTATTCTTATTAACGCTGGTTTGTCGAACGAATGTTGCATTATCTTGGATCAAATATTCACGATCAGAAACCGATATAGAGTTATTGCCAGTGATGCTTTCCATGATGCTATCTGCTTTTACTTTTGCAATTTCCATATTTTCCTGCTTCGATGTCTCTCGGTTGGCGTGTGCACACTGAATGACGTCTTGAAGACGATTGATGACAAGACGATGACCATGTACATTGGCCATTTGCCATGGAAAAGGCTGCATCAATAAATCCAATAAAAGTCGAATTAGTTATGCAATTGTGTTTGCACTTGCTCTCCCCTTTCCCTTTGTCTTGCTTCGTTGGCCAGTATTTTTGCCCAGAAGATCTGTCTAGTTCAACACCGAGTGCAGTGCAGTGTGCACTGCGTTCTTTTCACAGTTAATCCAATTTTATGTGACTGAATGTTAAAACATAAACAAACAATCAATTAATTTTCTCCCTTACTAGCCTTTGACCTAAGTGATGCACACAGAGGCCAATCATGATGTTAAGTGTTTTGCCACTGTTGGCTCTTAATCGAATTAACCATGAGAATAGAATAGAGTGTGAGGAAGCAATGACCACCATCACCTCAAACCACTGTTCGTTCTTCTAAATATAAGCTTTACTGTGTGGTCTCAGTCACTCTCCACTTCCCCATTCAAACATCACTTGAATATAGTGGGTAGACTCTTGCCCTAGCACTCGAAGATTGTACGAATATCGGAGAAATAGCGCATCTCGCAGAATTTTGTTGTCCACATTGCCAAAACCGTTGGTTAAGCCATCCATCAGTGGTTTTCGACAAATGGGACAAACCAGTGCATTCGCGAACCACGGAATGACACACGATTCAAATCGATGTCCACAACGTAGCACTCTTTGAAATATAGTTCAATCAATACACAGCATCTTGATAATACTAAACACACAGCAAATTTGCATAAATTGGAATATTGTCCAGGCATATAACGCATTTCACCGGCTCAGTGCAATTGTTGTAGTCCTGTGCTGTTTTCTTCCTCAGAACACTATTCTTATTTACGATGGCTTGTCGAACGAATGTTGCATTATCTTGGATCAAATATTCACGATCAGAAACCGATATAGAGTTATTGCCAGTGATGCTTTCCATGATGCTATCTGCTTTTGCTTTTGCAATTTCCATATTTTCCTCCTGTTTCGTTGTCTCTCGGTTGGCGTGTGCACACTGAATGACGTCTTGAACACTACTGATGAGCGGGCAAGACGATGACCAGGTACATTGGCCATTTGTCATGGGAAAAACTTTACCAATAAATTCGATAAAGGTAGAATTAGTTATGCAGTTGTGTTGCAGTTGTGCACTTGCTCTCCCCTTTCCCTTTGTCTTTCTTCGTTTACCAGTATGTTTGCACCGAAGATCGTTTGTCTAGTTCAACACCGAGTGCAGTGTGCATTGCGTTCTGTTCACAGTTAATCTAATTTGTTGTGACTGAATGTTAAAACATTAACAAACAATCAGTTAATTTTTCTCCCTTACTATTCTTTGACCTGAGTGATGCACACAGAGGCCAATCATGATGTTAAGTGTTTTGCCACTGTTGGCTCTTAATCGAATTAACCATGAGAATAGAATAGAGTGTGAGGAAGCAATGACCACCATCACCTCAAACGACTGTTCGTTCTTCAAAATATAAGCTTTACTTTTTTCTCACATTACTGTGTGGTCTCAGTCACTTTCCACTTCCCCATTCAAACATCACGTGAATAGACTGGGTAGAGCGTACCAAGACAATCGAGTTATCGCCCTTGCTAATTGGCATGCGAAAGACTGCGCAAACTAATCCGATTATGGTGTTTAATGCAAAATTAGTTATGTAATTATTTATGGACTGATCACCTCTTTCTTCCTATGTTTTTCTATGTTGGCCAGTGAGATTGGGCGGTCGATCGTCTGTCTAGTTCTTAACTTAGTTCAGTGCACACAGTGCAGTACTCCCGGCTCGTTGATAATTTATGACTAATACAAACATTCAATTATCTTTCTCCCTTTTCGTCAATTTTTTAGTTAGTGAATATTCACCACAACCACCACTACCATCACAAGGCACTTGTGCACGTTGTCATATAAATGAGAGTCGAGTGCAATCTCCTCATTGCTCAATGGTGGCGCAAGTTGTTCGTGTGAACTGCTCGTGCTAACCTCTAAAGGTCAAGCATTTCAAAGGTGATTGTTGTTCGGTGGCTTATTATTGTCAGTCAATTCTAATTTTGACATTCACACCCTAACGAATGAATATTGCCATTCTCCATTCCTAAATTACAAAATAAATTTTTAATATAATTTTAAAATAAAAATATTTCCTATGGTAGGTCTCGAAACACAACCGAAGAGGTCCATTAGCCAAACGTTCTATCCAATTGCACTACTCAGAGTTTTTTACCTTTGGTGTTCTAATAAATTTTTCCACAAAAAAAGTGATTTGAGAGAGATATCTAAACACAAATTGAATCCCTTATTATTAAATAAAAAACCTTGATTTAATTAGTGCGATAATGACCAAAATATCATTATAAAATTCGACACCATTTACAAACACACCAATTTTGAAAATTTTCTTTGCTACTGTCTGTGTGAATAAAGGGCGATAAATGTTTTAGCAAAGCTTTATATTAGCTTTCATAAATAAAAGTAAACTCTTAGTGAACTAGTTGTATGATTTTTTAGCTACAGTTAACTCTCATAACATTTTGCAAAACATAAAATACTAAACTAATATAAACCTTATGAAGCGCATAATGAAGAGGTGACTGTAATTGTATTTAAATTCCCCTTAGACGTTAAATAATGGACGACTGTCGTCGGCGGAGATGATGACGATGCTGGAAAGTAGAAACGCTGTAAGCCAGTTCGCATCAGTACTAAATTGATCCAATGACTCCCTAGCCAATTTCTCTCTCAAAAGAATTGAACTTCACCCATTCCAGCCAGCTTCAACTCGTTTGCGTCAACGCGTCATCGTGTCCTCTCTTTCCTCCTCCTCTCTCTCTCTCTCTCTCTCTCTCTCTCTCTCTCTCTCTCCCTCCCTCTCTCTCTCTCTCTCTCTCTCTCTCTCTCTCTCTCTCTCTCTCTCTCTCTCTCTCTCTATTCCATTTTCATCGCACCACTTTGCCATTGTGCTACGATTCCGGTAGTCGTTTAACCTTAAACTTGAGTTGAGATTAGCTCACTTGAGCAAAGAACGACGATCAGAAATTACGACATAGAGGTGATTTTGATGCTGCTGAGTAGCAATGGATTTATTTAACCCGCTCTGCTCTGCGCAGAATCACTCATAGCGCCAGTGAAAAGGTCTCTTTCTTTTGGATTGCACATCGCTCGTTGATGGAAGCTTCTTTCTCCCTCCAGATCAGATGAGTTCGGGTGATCCTCTATCCTCTTTCTCTCGCTCTCTTCCATTCTCTGTGTGTCACTAGGCCAGACGCGTTTGCCCTAATTCCGTTTATTGCTTGAACTTGAAATTGCGTTTCGCTCATTCAAAAATTATCATGTCTCGTATCGCAAAATTAATGACCTCTTTATGGTCGAGAATTCGTCCTCTCGTTTCCTGTTGCAAAACTCCAATCACTCGTAAAAATTCGAATGATGTCAACGACGACAAAAACACACCACAAGAAATTGAGAAGTTTCGCTTTGTTTTGGACAATCATCGAAATGAAATTTGCTCCAAACTTGACATTGATCACTTTGGAAAAAAGTGTGGATATGGCGGAACATGCGAAGTGTACGAAGGGTTCAATTCAGATGGAACCCTTTTTGCACTTAAGGTGCAATCATCAGATGGCCAGGAAATTAATGCCTGGCTTAAAAAGGTGATGAATGAGATTCGATTACTGGAACAATTTCAGCACGAGAATGTTGTCAAAATGTTTGACTATGTGTTTTTATGTGAATTCAAATCCAATATGTATTCGGTCATCAAGTTTGAGTACCTCAACACTTCTCTTTATAAATACTTGAAGGTTTCTGAAAAAGGATTTCTCACTTTTGCCCAAAGTATCAATCTTGCTAAGCAGATCAGTTTTGTAATTGGATGGATGCATCGTCAGGGCGTGGCTAACCATGACATTAAATGCCCCAATTTAATGTTTAACGCGGATTTGTCAAAACCAATCAGCCGCCAGCTTGATGACGTGACCTACAAGATTATCGATTTTGGCTTTGCCGTCCAATACAACCAAACTGAAGAAGATGCAATTGAAGGAGGAATTGTCGGTGGTACAGAATTTTATAATTCTCCTGAAAAGTGGTCCGGCGACAGTTATGACCCTTTTAACTCTGAATCGTACTCTGTGGCTGTTACTTTATTGCAGGCAAAGATGGGGATAAATCGACTGAATTCCGTCTTGAAATATTTCAGCAATTTTGCAGATGTCCTAACCATATTCGTGCAATTGGTAAAACTGCGCAACAAGCCTGGCTTTAACATCGAGCACCTCAAGTTGTATGGATTGGACTACACTTCCGATCCCACTAAACGATCATTGGCTAACTTCAATTCAGAGACAAACCAAGAGCAGCTTGCTGATAGCAAAGTGCATTCTATTGCTATTGCTAAAGCCTTTGGCAATTTTAAGGAATTGCTGCATACCGAGGGATCAACCATGAATGATCTCGAATATTTGGAAATGCTTAAAAAGTTACTCAGTTACGATCCTAGCCAACGAATCTCCATGGAGTATTTTAATGGACGGCTTCAACAGTTCGATGCTTAATCCTAACTCATTGTCAGTGACACATTTCTTGTTGTACTACTTCTCTATTGCTAAACTTTTTTGGGCTACCAGCTCGTACTCATTGATACTGATGCTCTTCAATTGCAAAATTTTCTCCAATTTGGATGCAAGGCACGACTCGCCGCACCATTTCTCTATATAATGCTGTATATTGCAAGACTTGAATTTTGGCTCGCTTGGCTGCTACACCGACAATTTGACATTTTCTGGTTGACGCAGACAGCACACACATACAGTCCGAGAACACAGGCCCACAATGACGCACATAGATTATTGTTATTATTCCATATGTAACTATTGCACTAATAAAAAAATTGTAGTTGAACTCTTTTTTAGAGAATCGCATGACGGTCGATATTGATGATGCTGCCAAACGATGGTGCAATGCTTATTGTGTGTTACGTCATATGGCATCTGCATTGAGGACACAGAATCGGGGGATCGGGGAGAAGCCATGATAGGCAGTAGGCCATACTGTATAATGGCCATACTAAAGAATCTTGTATGCCTGCCTGTGTATGTGTTACAGTAAGTATTCATGTGCTTGATACAGTTCGGGTGTCATTCCTCCACTGAAGGCTAAGCTTTTTGTCAGGCAAATAGTTTCGTCCGAAATACATACGAGGTCGCACTATAGTGCATTCATTGGATCCATATGGGCAATTATATTTCGCTACAGTGTGAGCGTATAAATTGATTCGCCACCTAAGTAGCGTCTCAAATGTGCACCGTATGCCCCGATTCGTGCGACGATGGTGTTAGCTTGCGGTACACCATGAGTTGGGTTGGTTGTTCGTTGGCTGTAGCAATAAATTTTTATAGTTTTGGTAGTTAAAATGTGAGAATTGGAAGAGCAGAACGGAGAGAGGATAAGTTTGGACTATTTAGATCGTACAATTTCACTCGCGCCATCGTTCGTCCGACGAGAAGTGTCAATCCATTGGAATCATTGAGCAAGAGGAAGAACTGATGAAGGATCTCCCTTTTAATCTGCCTGACTCATACCACTTATCAGTGCCAGTTATATTCAAGCAAACGTATACGTACACAAACCAACAGACAGTTCCGCCTATTAGACTTGTCATAATTATCTATTCAATGTTACACTAACATAACACATACACACATATATCAAAAGATTGATAACTGCTCCATTAATGAATAATTATGCCTCAATTATGTAACAATTAGATCCTAGATCCTAGCTTCTAGTCCTCAACAAAAGTGTTCAAGAACTACTCCAAACTGACGCCTTCATTACGGAACACACACACACACACACACACACACACACACACACACACACACACACACACACACACACACACACACACACACACACACACACACACACACACACACACACACACACACACACACACACACACACACACACAATGTATCCGCCAGGTTGCTTTTTATTTTCAATTTTCCATTTTATCTCTTCAATTTAATGCTGTCTGTCTAATGTTTGAAAAAACTAAAGAACAATGGCACACACTCACACCAATACATACGCGTGTGCCCGACACAAAACAAATCGTTACTCGAGAAGATTTTTGCTTGATTTGTTTTTTTCTTTAACTCGTTTGTTTGAGTAATTAGTAAAAGGTAATCGTAAAAGAGATAACTTTTTAGAAATAGGCAAGCAGGTATCAAGGGCTACTGAGACTACTCTATATTTTGCAAAGTATAATGGAGAGTGCAATTGTAGATGCAATGCATTCGTAATGGATTCCTTGGTAAAATGCAAATTAGTGTTGTGATTGCACATTTGCCTGGCGAATTACCATTGGTTATGACCACATTAGAGGCCACTGGCATACGCTAACACCAACACATACACATAGAGACAATTGCAACCAGTCCAGACCCGTTTGAGTGCATTCTATAAATAGAATCAGAATAGTCTCTTGGTGTTGCTATGTGGGAGACAATGTACAGATGTACTTAGTACTCATTTCGGAATAGACCTCCCTATCAAGTGTTTGTATGGAGTTAGTGCAGCTGTTGATTCTAAACTGAGACCGGAGTTTAAAAAACCCAGACAGATACATCGCATTTGAAATTAACGGTTATGTTCTTGTGTTTATGTCTGCGATGTCTAACACTTAATGAGTCCACAACACGCACCAAGTAGATGCTAAGTGCCTTTGAATGTTTATGTGGACCTACATGATTTTGACATAAGAGTACTCTGAAATATAACAAATAACAATGTACTGGATAACCGACCATAAGTGCATCTGATCATCAACTGTGTGGTTCTATGTGTTGGCTAAATCAACCGTGACTCTCGGTGAGACAGTTAATAATTGAGACCTTCACTCTTTCAAACCGCCACCAACTCGAAGCTTTGAATGCAATGAATTGAGTTTTCCATATTGTGAAACTTTTGAATGCATTGCATATTACATAATTAAATTAGCCAAATTTGCATAAGCGAATATTTCATTTCTGGTTATATTACCCCCGAGGGCAATCACTAGCCTAATTTGCATTTTACTAAAGAACCCTTTACGAACGCTTTGCATTTACCATTGCACGCTCCATTATAATTTGCAAAATATAGAGTGGTCTCTGTAGCCTTTAATACCTGTTTGCATATATCTAAATAAGTTATCTTCTTTTACGATCACCATTTACTGATTACTCAAACGAATAAGCTCGTAAATAAACCAAAAAGCTACTCGAGTATGTGCTTAAAATGAAGAATGCCGCATTGCGGTATTACGTCTTGCGGTCGTGTGGCAATGCACACACATTCACTCTCTCATTTTCTCAAGAGATCTGTTTGTGTTCGGTTGCTTGTTCGGTAATTGTGCACATCATATTCGTTTGTCTTGATTTACAGAAAACGCCAAAAGAAATGGCCGAACGAACCGACAATCTGAAAGAACTCTTGAAAATGGACGACATTATTCGTGTCTTTGGCTTGCAAGTTGGGAGATTGAGCCCGCCTACTGTAGTAATTGAGAAACCGAGTCAATTGGATTTGACACCGTCAGACGAAGACGAAGAAGTAGATCAAGGATGGAAAACTCCCCGGTTGCCTAGTGGAAGTCGTTTCTGGTGGGAGACCAGTCAATTGGCTAAATTAGGGAAGGAGAATGAAGTTACTTCAGGTGTTGACGGGGTCAACGTTGACAACAACAACAACGAAAACAACAGCAACGAACACATCATCGAAAAGGACAACTTACAAACAGTAGAAGATCAAGAGCAAAACTCCGGAAGCCGACAAGGCTCAAGCGAGAAAACCTACGAAGACACCAACTTGCGCATTTAGGTGATTGTCACAATGGCACCCACCATTCTAGTCATTATTGTTGTGATTTTTGGAGCATTATCAAATTGTTGTTCATGTAATGCTTTGTGTATTTTGTTTGTGAAATTATGTTGTAATGAATTTTTTTTCCAATGGTCAATAAAGTTTGTCGTTTAGTTTATTCTTATTATTATTTTTATTGCAACATATTTATTACGTATTAGTTGATACATTACATGATGATGTAATATTGCAACAATGCAATACAATACAATACTATACTATTACAAATCGTATCGCATTTTATAATTTGCGATATATATATAGCCTTTCTTGCTTGCTTCTGTGCTTGATGGTACATTAAGGTCCCCATGTACAGGGCATAGAAAAAGATGAGCATAAAAATTGCGATGACGGCCACTATCATGCTCACTTTGAATTCAAAGTCAACACTTGTGAGTCAAATCAGGTTAAGAAAATGGTACAGAAACACTTCTGGGTTCTTTATGCTGATCGTTCTGCATACATGGTATCCGAAATCGAACACTTCCTGCCAATCTTTGGCTGCAAATCAATTTGCGAATTTTGGGGTTTGCCATTGATGGACGTGCTGCTTCGACATCATCTACTTTACTCTTTCGAGTTGATAAGAGAAAAATAGAACGACGACATTTCATCGATGCTCGACGAGTGGAATATATCGCTTCTTTTTTTGGAACTGACTTTTTGGAGTTTAGGAACTACAGAGAGTACAAATTGTTCAAAAAAGAAATGTCACCAATTGAGTGAATCGGAGAGATAAGTTTAGAGAGGTCAATTCCGAATTCATTACCAAGTACATCTGTGCATCGTCTCCCCCTAGCAACACCAGGAGTCTACTCTGACTCTATTTATAGAATGCACTAAGACGCGTCTGGACTGGTGCCGCAATGACCAATAGTCACAATTGTCCTATTATCTAATTGATCAAAGCACACTTACACATTTCGCCTTAATTGGGTTAATTCATTGTTAGTGAGACAGGCTCACAGGAGAGCCACATTATGTGCGTGTGTGTGTTAATTTATCTACATAGCTGTTATCGCCGTTGCCTTGTTCTTCTCTCTCTCTCTCTCTCTCTCTCTCCCTCTCTCTCTCACTCACTCTCTCAATCCCTCTCACGCTCAGGCACGACACCATGCGGACAGAGGAACAGAGAGGCATGCCTGTTCGGGACGCACTTGGCCATGCTGATTGGGCAAACCAGTGCTGCCTCTAACGTTTAATGAATTCCTGTGTCGTCAGGCTCATACTCGTTCTGTCAGCCAAACTGCAGTCCGATTTGTTATTCCTCAGCCATATCTCGATAGAGCGCTTCGATTGCCACGCTGTGGTACACCCCGACGGATTAGTACGGGATAAATATACCCGTAGTGAAAAATTGGGGTATATACGTCCCAAAGTGTTTGGGACTTATAAGTCCCATATTTTTGGGAAGTCTATATCCCATAATCACGGGACATATATCTCCCAGTTGAAAATTCCGGAAAATTACGTGAATATGTATACTATACATTCGGGATACATATACCTTAAATGACTATTATAATATATAATAGTTTTTTTGGTGAGAATCTTTATTAAATCCTAAGATGTAAGCATATATAGAGGTGTAAATTGGTACATGATGATGAGTTAGTTACATTTAATATATAATAGTCGATCAACTAATTTTAAAATATTTAATATCATAAATATAAATCCAAAACAACACATATCCTTTAAAGTACAAGCACATCCGTTTTGTCAATTTTTGTCTTTATCGTCTGTTTATTTGAATATTCAAAGGTGAAAGTATTTTACATTAGAGGTGCAGAGAAAAATATTAGTAAACAATTGATTGTTAATGTACGATGTTTATGAGGATCATTTGAGACTTTAAATATTCATTTATTAGGAAAAGTGAACACTCGTACATATATTAAGCACATAATTGAATAGCAACATACAATGTAAACGATAGGTTATTTTGTGTATAAGTGTAAGTGTGTTTGTGCTTCTAAAGGAAACTAAAGGTGTAATAGTGCGGAAATAAAATGTGGTGGTTACAGACGGCCACATAATGAAAAATACGTTTATATAGGTTTGGAACTTGGTTTATTGACTGAGTGGACTGGGCCCAAATTGAGGCGGTCCACTGCTCATATAAAAGACCCAAAAATAGGCGGATCTTATGTCGATAGAGTTCCAAAGCGCAGGGACCCTGGTAAAGGGACCAGAAATAGGCGGAAATATTCATAAGTCTCATTGCCTGAGGGTGAATCCACGGAAGTGGGCTGATGGTAGAGGCAAAAGTCGCGGATGGCGTTGAGGAAACAGGTGGGCGAGTGTTTGTGATTGACGAACACATCATATAGTATATGGCCTCGACAATGAGGATAATCCCAGGGATTCTGGGGTCCAGAGATGCGAGGATTGATAAAACACTAGTGAAAACTAGACTAAAGGACACAGTGGCGTGCGCTCGTGACGAACGTAAAGTGACAACTGAAGACAAAGAAAGAAGAGATAAAGAGCAACAGTTAGACTACTGTTGGCCCTGTAACGACTCAACACTGAGAGAGAAAGGAACGGGAGGAAGACGGGTCCATTGAATGCGTGGTCGCGTGGGGTAGTACACCAGCAACCCATACACATTGAGTGAGAGAGAGAGATAGAGACGAGTGAGGGGACCTCGGCGGGAGGAAACCCTGGCCAATGCAGTCACTCTGTCCGTCCGAACAAATAACATGGCCGTGCCTAGTCAGAGGTTG
>JAKIJQ010000014.1:0-2500 GCA_023373905.1 Rhizoglyphus robini
CCTAACCCAACCTAACCCAACCCAACCCAACCCAACTCCAACCCAACCTAACCCAACCCAACCCCAACCCAACCCAACCCAACCCAACCTAACCTAACCCAACCTAACCTAACCTAACCTAACCTAACCTAACCTAACCTAACCTAACCTAACCTAACCTAACCTAACCCAACCTAACCCCAACCTAATCCCAACCTAACCTAACCTACCCTAAACCACCCAACCTAACCCAACCTAACCTCAACCCCAACCCAACCCAACCTAACCTAACCTAACCCAACTCCAACCCACCCACCAACTAACCCAACCTAAACCTAACCCAACCCAACCTAACCTAAACCTAACCCAACCCAACCTAACCCAACCCCCAACCCAACCAACCCAACCTAACCCAACCCAACCTAAAACCTAACCCAACCTAACCTAACCTAACCCGAACCTAACCTAACCTAACCTAACCTAACCCTAACCTAACCTAACCTAACCTAACCTAATCCCAACCCAACCTAAACCCAACCTAACCCAACCCAACCCAACCCAACCCAACCTAACCTAACCCAACCCAAACCTAACCTAACCTAAACCTAACCCAACCCAACCCAATCCCAACCTAACCCAACCTAACCTAACCTAACCCTAACCCAATCCCAACCCCAACCTAACCCAACCTAACCTAACCCAATCCCAACCCAACCTAACCCAACCTAACCCAACCAACCCAACCCAACCTAACCCAACCCAACCTAACCCAAACTCAACCTAACCTAACCTAACCTAACTCCAACTCAACTCAACCAACCAACCCAACCTAACCTAACCAACCCAACCTAACCCAACCTAACCTAATCCCAACCTGAACCAACTCTAACCTAACCTAACCTAACCTAACCTAACCTAACCCAACCTAACCCATAACCCCAACCTAATCCTAACCCAACCTAACCTAACTCTAATCCCAACCCAACCTAACCTAACCCAACCTGAACCCAACCTAACCCAACCCAACCCAACCTAACCTAACCCAACCCAACCTAACCTAACCCAACCTAACCCAACCCAACCCAACCCAATCCCGAAACCGCAACCTAACCCAACCAAAATCAACCTGAACCCACCTGGGCCCCAACCTGAACCTAACCTAACCTAACCTAACCTAACCTAACCTAACCTAACCTAACCTAACCTAACCTAACCTAACCTAACCTAACCTAACCTAACCTAACCTAACCTAACCTAACCTAACCTAACCTAACCTAACCTAACCCAACCCAACCTAACCTAACCTAACCTAACCCAACCCAAAACCTAACCCAACCTAACCCAACCCAACCTAACCCAACCCCAACCCCAACCCAACCCAACCTAACCTAACCTAACCTAACCTAACCTAACCTAACCTAACCTAACCTAACCTAACCTAACCTAACCTAACCTCACCTAACCTAACCTAACCTAACCTAACCTAACCTAACCTAACCTAACCTAACCTAACCTAACCTAACCTAACCCAACCCAAACCCAACCCAACCCAACCTCAACCTAACCCAACCAACCTAACTCAACCTAACCTAACCCTTAATCCTAACTCAACCTAACCTAATTCCAACCTAACCTAATCTAACCTAACCCAATTCTAATCCCAACCCTACCCCAACCTAACCTAACTCAAACCCGAACCTAATCCATACCACCCTACCTAACCCAACCCAACCCTAACCCAACCTAACCTAACCCAACCCAACCCAACCCAACTCAATCCCAACCTAACCCAACCTAACCAACCAACCTAACCCGGGGAACCTAACCCAATCCCAACCCTAACCTAACCCAACCTAACCCAACCCAATCCCAACCTAACCCAACCTAACCCCCCAACCTAACCCAACTCTAACCTAACCTAACCTAACCTAACCTAACCTAACCACCTAACCAACCCAACCCAACCTAACCTAACCCCAACCCCAACCAACCCCAACCCAACCCTAACCCACCAACCTAACCAACCCAACCCAACCCAACCTAACCTAACCTAACCTAACCTAACCTAACCTAACCTAACCTAACCTAACCTAACCTAACCTAACCTAACCTAACCTAACCTAACCTAACCTAACCTAACCTAACCTAACCTAACCTAACCTAACCTAACCTAACCTAACCTAACCTAACCTAACCTAACCTAACCTAACCTAACCTAACCTAACCTAACCTAACCTAACCTAACCTAACCTAACCTAACCTAACCTAACCTAACCTAACCTAACCTAACCTAACCTAACCTAACCTAACCTAACCTAACCTAACCTAACCTAACCTAACCTAACCTAACCTAAACCCAACCACAACTAACCTAACCCAACCTAACCTTAACCCAATCCCAACCAAACACAACCCAACCCAACCTAACCTAACCTAACCTAACCTAACCTAACCTAACCTAACCTAACCTAACCTAACCTAACCTAACCTAACCTAACCTAACCTAACCTAACCTAACCTA
>JAKIJQ010000014.1:10000-327500 GCA_023373905.1 Rhizoglyphus robini
ACATTCTCCCCAAAACTCTCTCACTCAACCGTATACAATCAAATCATTTGTAACTCAAATTATCAATAAAAGATATTTCAAATCAAAAAAAAAACCTAACCTAACCTAACCTAACCTAACCTAACCTAACCTAACCTAACCTAACCTAACCTAACCTAACCTAACCTAACCTAACCTAACCTAACCTAACCTAACCTAACCTAACCTAACCTAACCTAACCTCAGTCATTGTGTGTTGTGTGAGTGCCTCGCCTCAAGAAAATATTGCCCGTGTGTGTGTGTTTTGTTCCCGTACTCTGGCCCGTACCTTCCTATATCCGTGTGAATCCTCGTCGGTATTTACACTCACACTCTGTCAGCCATCTCGCCACCTGTAGCAGGCGCCAGTGTCTCGGCACCCAAAGTATCCTCTCTGCTCGCTTCGGACAGTCAAAAAGGCCTACATTCTGCATTCTGGTGCTGTGTGTTCCTGGATTACCTCGACACAGCATCAACAGTGGCCCAATTGACCAACCAGTGAACGTCTCATATTTTTGTGCGTCGATAGACACTTTGTGCATGATCCTACCCGAGCGGGAGCCATCACAATCAGTCCAATAGTGATTCTATTTTCAAGAGAGACAACCTGTCCCACCGTCCTCCGCCGCCTCCCCGACCACCACCCTAGTGGTGTTGTGACCTTTTGCGTTTGAGAAAAACTATGTGTTGGGGCAAGCGCACATCGACACTAGACATGAACGATTTCAAAATCGGTTAAGTCCGGTTACAGAATAAAATACTATGATTTTTTCTAGGAATTATGGAAAAAGAACGAAGTAAATCGGATGAAGCCTAGACGAGCCTATTCGATCCAGAAGTTTTGATCATTAAATCGAGAAATAGAGAGATTAGGCAATGAACTAACAGATGACGCTATTCACAAAAGCAAACTAATTGTCACTTGAACCTTCATTTATCACTCAAACTTGAACTTTTCATATAATGATTTTAAAGGCGAGTGATAGTAGTAGAGGGCGTTACTTTGTGTTATTAATTTGTAAATGTAACATTTGCCTGTCCAATAAGAAAACATTCAACTGTAAACTATTTCGAAACTAACGGAAACAACAAACAACGAAGGAAATAATGTCAATAATTTTCAATATTACGAAATTCCAATCCATAAATATAATTTGCATACTAAATGAAACAAAACAACAATATAAACTTAAACAAAACGGGAAAAGCTAAATTCAAAACTAAAATATCCCAAATATAGCTCAAATCTTATTATTACTTCGAAGAAATGGCCGATTGACTGAACCAGGAGAAAGGTGATCTATTTGCAAAGGCGTATACTGAGACTTGGATGCAAAGTTGGTGTTACACGTTCGAGAGAACACTGTGGTGCGAATCATCAGATCGCGATCTTCTTCACCAAAGGCAGAATGACTTGCTTCGGTGACCAACTTTACGCAACGTTCAGTGCCCTGTGAGTGACAGGGGTACTCGGGAATGACAAAGTTGGCCAAGTCTTGATCAAGAACGCCTATGGTAATCGGTGGTTCGGTGAGTTGAGTCGAATCGTTCAAATCAACCAATTTGTAATACTCGTCCGCCTCGGAATTGAACGATTTAGGCAATTCAAATCTTCGAACAGGAGAACTAGAACTTGCTTGTTTGGCCTTTTGAAATGATCTAATTTCAATAATTTTGTCTACTGCCATTTGCTTGACAGTTTCACGATCATCGCCCAACATGGCCAATAGGATGTTTTCGTGGTGTCCGTAGTATGAATTGATTAGCAACTCATTCATAACCACCTCAAGTAGATCACCAGAAAGGTATTGAGACCGTTTGACCATATTGTAGAAGTGAATGGAGCCATTGATGCCTTTCCAATCGCGCTTAATGTCGAACCAGTTCGGTGCATAGCAACGCATGACAAATTCTGCAAGAATTTGAATTTTGTCTGGTGCCACTTCATACGAAAGGTACAATCGAAGTATGCGAATGGCCAACGTGAGCCATCTGGCGTGATTGAGTTGACCGGGAATTGGGTCGTCATAGCCATCGAGCTTGCCTGTTCGAACGATTTGGCACAGTCGATACAGCAACTTTTGGTCTCTACTTAAGCTTTGGACAACATCTGAGTCTATCTCAGGGAAATAATCGACTTTGATTAGCTGAAATGTTGACACAATCTTGCGATTCTCCACAGTTTGCAGCATTTTGCCAATTGTACCAGAAAAGCTATTAGGACCAGTAGTTTTGCAATTGTCGACTTTGCAGAAAAAGTGTCTCAAAGGCAACTCATTAGCATGCAACAAGCAAATGGACCTTTGCAGTGGGCGCATCAACAGTTCCTCCAGTCGACGAATGACACCTCTCCACTTGCCAGTGTTGACGCTGCATCCGTCGCACACTATTACCCGCAAATAGTCCAAAGTGATTTCATTGATGCTGAAATAGTCCATCAGTTTGCTTGTCACAATATGCGATTCCTAAATTAAAATAAAATATTTACAAAACAATCTAATTTAATTTGCATGCAAATGCAATTTCTTACTCGTTCCTGGTCAGCAATTGGCAATTTCTTTCTTGAATTGACAGCTTCAGTGTCAGTCGCCTCACATTGACCATTTTGAAGTGATTTTCGTGATGGAATTGTCAAGTGGCCTAAGTAAGTGACATTTGAACCATCAAGTTGCACCAAAACGTAGTGATTCTCTCTCAAAACTCGTGGAACATTTTTGCCATTTATTATTTCCATAATATTGGTAAAATCAATTTTCCCATCGAACGACAAAGCGACTATCGGACGAGATTGAATCAAAGACATGCTATTCAATTTGACAAGGCTTCTCGCTCTGGATCGAGCCCGTTCAATTCGCATTCTGTCGATCACATATGTCCGATCATCACTGGTGATCAATCCAAAGGCGGTGAGTAGAGCATTTGCTAGATAAGCTGCAGCCACAGAAGAAACTTTGAATCGGTCACATTCGAGAGCAAATTCGGTCAAGTTAATGCGAATGAACCGACCTGTCGCGTCGTAGACAACCACTGGATTCCAATCCAAATCACTGAGATCATCATCGTCACTTTCACTGTCTGTGCACATACTTTTGAATTCGGTCAAAACTTCCTCTGGAAGAATGTCATCAACCCGATCGACCCAATTCAAAATAAATCCGTCTTTATCCACCAACTTGTTTATATTTTTATTAATTCGAATTTCTTGTCTGACCTTTTTAAAAGACATCTCATCGTCCCTATTCTTGCGTTTAAGTGAAGCACGAATCGAAAATGGTCCAAGAATTCTTTGTTTAAAATCTTGAAGACGATTTTGGAATTTTGGAACGTATTTCTGTGATTGATAATTTTTCATGATATCCTTGTATCTATTTCGTTCAGTTAAGATTTGTTCTTTGATTTGGTGTTTTGGCTTAATATTTGAAACATCATTTTCAAATTTAGAAATTAATTCAGTTGCAATTTGATCGGCAACAGATTTGTCATCAGGCAACTTGGACTTTCCACTTTCTTTCAATATTCGTGCCTGAACTATGGGGAAATAACACATCACATCTTGAATTGATGGTTCGACATTGGGCAGAATTGTGGATTGACCGTAAATAGGACACACTGGAATGGTGGAGACATTGTTCGGTAGAAATGATGTGAGTGACTGTTGTTCTGGTTGATCTGAGTTTACTTGTGCGGATGTAGATGCAGTTGGTTGTGGAATTGATTCAAAATGATCCATTTTGAAATACTCAAATTAAGCGTTGAAAAATATCAAAATTCAAACAAAATAAACGGATCATAAACAACAACAAATCAGCTCAAGTACAAAACAATGTACAAAGCAAAATATTGTACAATGGGCCATTGTCAATGGCATTTGCATAAGCATCATTTGAAATTATCTATTTATCAAGTTCAAGTTCAAAATATTTTATTATTTATTTATCGTTCAATCATTGAATAAATTTGGCCATCGTTAGGTTTATCGTAAGTTCAAGTTTGAATGACAAGTAAAGAGTTTAAGTGACAATTTGTCTGCTTTATGAGTAGCGTCATCTGTCAATTTATTGTCTAATCACCCTGTTTCTCGATTTAATGACCAAAAACTTCTGGATCGAATAGGCTCGTCTAGGCTTCATCCAATCTACTTGGTTCTTTTTTCATAAATCCTAGAAAAAATCAAAGAATATTATTCTGTAACCGGACTTTGGAATTTCCCATAAAGTAAAAAAACCGTTCATGTCTAATCGACACACCACAAATCTCATTCTTCATTCACACGAGTGCTGCTACGTAGATGACTCATCCACTACGACCACTACCTCGCTCAACTCTCCCTTCTACTGTACAACAATCGAAGCTGTGGATGTGGCCGCCAAATACACCCAACCAACAAAAGCAACTATTTCCACCCACATGTGTTCTTTTCTCAATTCAAATTCATCAACAACAAAACAACAACACAGACCCGCGAATGTAAACAACCGTCGTCGCTCTGTCAATTTCACCGCCAACTACTACACTCTCTCCCACAATGTCCTCAAAATCAGCTACCACCAATGGGCAGAACAAGCGGAGCCAACCCAGCAAATCTGAACCACCGCCTTCAGAAAGACTGCTTCGATCTGCCAGAAAGAAGAATAACGAAGATGGAGAGCTGATGACTACAAACTTGCTGCCACAGTTTGTAAAGTCTCCGACTGATAAATCGCCTATCAGCTCACAACAGAAACAGCGGACTGCCATGCTCCCTCCAGAAATCCAAGGATTATCCCTTCTCAGCAAAGGTGATCAATCAAATAAGCCGGAAACCTTAAACAGCACACCGAAACCTAAGAACAAATCATTCAACGGCGACGACCTGATGCGTTCACTCCTCCCCGATGATGAGGAACCAACACTGGATGAGCCCTCGGAAACGACTCTACCAGATATCGAGACCGAGGAAATTGAAAATCATCTGGGGACGGATACAACCACTCCAACTGTCGTTGCCAACTCCCCAGTCATTGAGGAAAGTAATGATGATCAAACACCAGCTGCATCACACAAGGCGGGAAATATTTATCGAACCATCGACACCACTAACAACAACACTACCACCTCGACCACCACCAACCAACCACTCGTCTCCAACGCGGCCAATCCTAAACAAACAACAATCGACATTGACCGCCTTAAACATCTAGAAGAGGAACTTGCCGCATTCAACAAAGTCAAACATCAACTTCAAATGAATAAAATTGACTACAGGTGCCTCATCGACGATGATCAAGGAGGGATCACGATCTCCATCAGGGGCCACGAAACTGAGCAGTTGCCTATCTCGCAACGCAACCACCAGAGGGAGTGTCAACATATATTGGATCAAGCCGAACAACATTTGGCCTCAGTGACGGCTGCCAACACAGTGCCGGTGTCCATTATTGACGGTGAAACAATCTATGAACCAGATATTTCTCATCTCGTGGAAATGGTCAAGAGCAACGTCAGCACTGACCCGATCATCACAGAGTGCCTAAAACTTTTGTATCGATCAATTGTTGCCAATTGCGAATATATCAAAATGAACGTCGGGCACGATAGCAAGTACCGAAACAAACTAAACAAAATCGCCGAAAAGCATCGCAACTTTGCTGCGGAGGCTGCTAATCGTATCATCGACATGGCACAAACTTTGGTTTATGGCAGATTCGAGGCACCAAGCTGCAACATAAATCAAGTGCGTGCAAACCTAACAACACAGCAAGTGATTGAGAACGCAGTGTCAAATGTTGTTGGTCCACCAAGCACAGAGACCATTCGTAGAGGAGAATCCATCAGAGTGACGCTACCAGAAACACATAGCCCAGCTCCAACCCTTCTCATGTCCTCCTCTACCCAGAATTCCTCTCAATTCAACGACACTCACGTGATCAACCAATTGAATCGCATGGAACAAATCATCATCAAGACATATGCAGAAGTGGCGGAACAAAATGCGAATCGATTGTTGGTACGCCGATTGGACATACAGCACCGGCCAACTATTCAACCTTCTCCACCCGACGGCCCAGGCCCCTCCCAAGTAACGGAGCCGATTGTACAAAGAAGCAATGTGCCAGACATACCTCCTTTGATCTTCTCCCTATTCGTTGTGGAGAAAAAAGCAAACCCAGAGGACCCGAGTAAAATCTCTCCAAAAGAGATTTACAACATGGTCACTGCCAACTTCGCAGCCCAGACAGCCAATGAGAACGAAGATGAAGCAAACGAACTCAACTTCAACATCAAAGAGATCAGAGAGGTCTCTGTGGGTGTGGCTATCGACTTTCTCACAAAAGAAGCGCGAACCGAATTTCAGGCAGCCTTCTCTTTGAAAGAAGATCTCTCGGAAAGTCTCGTTACAAAGACCCCCAATCTGGTGTTCCCCACTATCGAAATTGGAGGCGTTCCCATCAACATGCCGTACATGTTGCTTATTCAAAAACTCACCAGGAAGGGAAAACCATTTGAAGGGTTCTACAGGAAGCTGATGAACCACAAAGCGACTTGGAAAAAAGAAGTTCAATCGCCACACAAGAACACCAAATCTTTCCAAATCGGCATCACTCCATCAATGTTCCAAGCACTGGCGAAATGCAACTTTGTGGTAAACTTTGGCCTCGGAGATGTAACTGTCCGCGAAATAGTAAATGTGAAACAGTGCCAAATTTGCCTCTCCTATCAACACGGCACTAAATCTCACGACAATCTCAACCCCAACCATCAGCATCATCCACGCGTGGATCGAGCCGATGCAATTTGCTCCAGATGTGCATGCACATTCAAACGTGATACCAGTCATGTTTGCAACAGTGAAATCAAATGCTTTCACTGCGATCACTTTAATCACATCAACAAACAAAATATCTCTACCGGCCATGCTGCCAACAAGACTTCCTGTCCCCTCTATTCTAAGAAAATCGCCGCACTGAAGCGTTGCATCCTCTACTACACTGAACAGGAGTAATCGCCAAGCCGCCATCTCTCTCACCAATCTAACCAACACAAGACACAACTACACACACAATCATGCAGTTCAACATCATTCAACAAAACCTCGACAACAACTCCAATGTCGCCTCACTAACCAGAATTCGGGCCAATTGCAAAAAGGCGGACGTGCTTCTACTTCAAGACGTGCACATTGCACAGAAAGAGAAGAAAATCCTCAAATTTGCAAACCAACCCGTGCTGCACAAACAATTCAAAGACGGTATATTTCAGGGCGATCCTCCCAGATTCACCGGCCTGGACTCTGCAATCATAGTGCTCAATAATCACATCAAGTTCGAGCTTTTGCCAGACTACTCAAGAATGAACATCACCACCGCGCTATTTGGTACTGATGCTAATCAATTCATCCTTGTCAACGTGTACTTTCGTCCAAGTCGCCACCTGAGTGAACTCCAAGAGGATCTAGAACTGCTGAACGAGCTTCTCAATGACCCAGTTTATGGCAAATTACCAATCATAATTGCTGGAGACTTTAACGCTCGACACACAGTCTGGGGAGATAGCAGAAATGACGATTATGGTGAAGAAATGCTCGCCTTCTCCCTAGCCACACAAACGCACATCCTCAACACTGATCCAGATAAGAAGGGGATCACTTTTCGTAACACGCATGGAGGGGCCAGCGCAATTGACCTCACCATAGTGAACGAAGAAGCGATGGATCTTGTCTCTGGATGGAATCGCGATTGGATACACACAAACTGTCAACACGCCATCATTGAATTCTCCCTGAATGTTGGGCGCATTCCACAAAAACCCAACTTCAGGTCCAACTGGCAGTATGTTGAATCAGCCGACTTTCAGTGGTCCGAGTACACTGAACAACTGCAACAACACGATCCACAAGAGATTGAAAGTCTGAGACAACGCTCCAGCAACATCAACACACGACAAGAAATCGACTTGTGCATCCAATTACTTGTGCAACTGCTCCTCCTGATCGCAGCCCTGTGCTTACGAAGAAAGCGCCCAAATGCTCCTGCTCGGGCGATACTCAAAACTCCGTACTACACTGGCGAGATTGAGGAACTTGACTTTCGAGTGCAGGAATGGCGACTCAACGCTGAAGCAGCACAAGACCCAAATGTGTCCAACTTTTTCTACGCGGAAGCAAATCGACTCAATCAGGAACTTCTCGATTTGACCAACGCAAGTGCCAAGAAAACGTTTGAGGAATACATTGCCGACACCAAGAATCCACACAACATCTTTGGCGGCTGCTATCGAATGATGGAGATGTGCACCAATCAAAAAATCGGCATGCAGATTTTGGAAAAGTGCCACAACGTACATCAGCGCCAGGATGTGTTGAACAGACTTGAAGAGGCGAAATTTCCGGACGACAATCCTGACCAGTACACGGAAGAGATGCGACACACTTGGGCCAGATATGGCAGAGGAGCACCACTAATCAGCACTGCCAAGCAAACCAACAACAACGATGAACTTGCCCCAGTCTCACTGTCTGAACTCAGGAAGATTGTCTCACAGCTAGACAAGGGCACAACTCCGGGACTCGATGGTGTGAGCAACAACATGATCAAGCACTCGTTCGACCAGGTGGGCATCATCTTGCTCAACATCCTCAACGCATGTCTCAGAATGCAATACTTTCCCGAGTCCTGGAAACAGGCAGCCGCAATCTACCTGCCCAAACCGGGAAAAGCCAACTACAACGACATCGACGCCTATCGCCCAATAAGTCTCATTTCAAACCTTGGAAAGATACTGGAAAAGGTTTTGAAAGATAGAATGGAATATTTTGCCAACAGTCGAAACCTTAACCAGGAAAATCAATACGGTTTTCGTCGCGGCGGCTCCACCATTCACGCCTTGAAGGACCTGATTGGAGACAACTTCAACACTGAACACCGTTGCACCGCAATCGTCTCATTTGACATCAAAGGAGCCTTCGATCACTGCTGGTGGCCAAACTTGATGCGAATTTTCCATGAACGTGACTACCCACTCGAGCTGATCAAAATGATGGAGAGCTACTTTGAGGATCGCAAAGTGCAGTGCAACTATGGCGGGGCAAGAACCAGCAAGAATCTCTCTCGTGGATGCCCACAGGGCTCAGTAATGTCTCCTACAATATGGAACGTTACTGTCGACCCACTGCTGAAGATACTCAATGAACGCCCAGTGGGAAGACACGTACTGTCATACGCAGATGACATTTCAGCCAGAGTGTGGGGCAGGGACGAAGCCCAGCTAATTGAACGCTGCCAGGAACTGATCAACGAAGTGAACGATTGGTGCAAGAGTGTTGGACTTGAATTGAATATGCAAAAGACGTGCATCATGCCTTCAAACTCCACAATCATCAGCTGTAGCGGAGGTGGAATTCCTGTGGACCAACACTTGGTGAAATTCGTGGATCACGTAAAAATTCTCGGTGTGACCTTTGATCGAAAACTCAAATTTGACAGCCACATCGACAATGTCATCGCCAAACTGGTGCCTCTGAAGGGGGTGTATATGAAATTCTGCCGCAACACTTTCGGACTGGACAGCAAACGGAGATCACTGCTCTACCAACAGGTGATCCGTTCTGCGCTCACCTATGGCTGTGAAATTTGGAGTTGCTACCTCGATGCGAAGCAGCTCAAGAAGCTCGAGAGCTTTCAACACAATCTATTGAAAGGAGTGGTCTGTGGCTACCGTACTATTTCGACCATAGTGGCACAGACACTATCAAGAGTTCCCCCAGTGAAAATGTACATAGATCAACGAAGGTGGGACTTTGAAACGATGCTCGGGCCAACTGATGCTCGCAATCCACTCAACCTGGCATTGATTCCGAACGCAACAGTGAACGACCAAAGGGACGAAAGACCCAAGCCAGAGAAGATGGTATATGAATCACCAGCAGAAGTGGCGAGAATCTTTGACCGAACAACAATCCAACGCGCAGTCAACGAACCACTCAGAAGTAAGAAAAAGAAGAAACGCAGACAACAACGACAGACGCTTGTTCAGTTGCAGCAAAACAACATCAACGACGACGACGACGTGCCCACCAACACTACTCCTGCTATCACCTCTGGACAAATCCGAGCAGCACTGGATGCGGGTGATCATGAGGAAGAAGAAGAAGTGAACCACACTGAACTGCCACCACTCGAACCACCAAGCGACGCTCACTTTATCATTCGCATTTCCGCGCGAAAGGTATGGGTAGGAGCTGGTGACTCTGTCCTAAAACTGGGCTCTGCGGTACACGTGCTGACTGGTGGAGTGCGACCATGGACTGGCAAATGGTTGTTTTTCCATTTCGTGGACCGGAGGCAGGGAACTCAGTACGCACTGAACGAAGCACTGAAGTTCATCGAACAGGCGCCTTTGCTGAGACCCAATCGAATCACCATTGTCACCGATGAAATGGAGGCATCGAGATTTATCGAGAACCAACACGACCGTCAAACCAAGTTGGAAAACGAAATCTTTCGAGCAGTGAAACGTCTCCGTGTGAATCTAACCTTTCGGAGACCAACTAAGAACGATGAAGTGTTTAGAGATGAAGTGAAAAAGTATGCGATCGAAGTGTGCAAACCGAATGGTACACATGTTTTCCGTGTGTACAGCAAGAGGTTTGTCAAAAGTCTGACTAAGCGGTGGACAAACGGGAGATTCGACGAATTGTACAGGTTGACTGCAAACGATACCATCAAGAGCTTCTTTCCCAGTGCGAACTATTTCCCGAAACACATCAACCCAGACTTTGTACTCACTCAGTTCTTCAGTGGTCACGGAGCGTTTCTCTCGTACCTGTTCGATTTCAACATCAAGAGAAGTAAACTGTGCCGATGCGAAGCAAGAAGACCTCAAACAGTCAAGCACGTGTTGCTCGACTGCGAAATCTACTCACAGCCTATGAAGCAAGCATTTGAGACAGCCCGACTGAACTACAGATGCCTGATGGAGCTGACCGAAACTGCAAGCGCGTATCGAGTGTTCCTGAGCAAGATTCGCGAAGTCCACAGTCTTCTACATGAAGACAATAGGTAAACTTTAGTAATTAGAACTCATTCGACCTAGACTTGATTTAGATTTTGTACATATATGACAGGATAGCTTAGTATAACAAAAAAACAAAAAAAAACAAAAAAAATGACAAAACTATAAAATACCAAAAAGAGGTGTGTGCAATATTTGTATATATAGTCCCATAGTATTCCCTTGTACCATAACTACTTTGATAGGACAATCATTTACTAGGTCATATGTATTATACTTGTATATAGTCAATTGAATAGGGTCAGTGCAATATGAAACCCGTTTGCCAACTTTATGTTGAAATCACAAACACAAACTTTGTTCACAATCATTCACAACAATCTGTTCATCCCTATACACTCATACACACAATCATACAACCTTTAATTCAATCTGCAACACTTTGTGTTCATCATGGGTTCAAGTGGACCTACAATCTCTCATAACAAATGTAAAACCTTTTGTAAAATCTTGATCTAAATAAAATCTTTTTATACCTAAAAAAAAAAAAAAAAAAACCTAACCTAACTCAAAAAAGTATCAGTACGAGGATAACTGTTCGTATGAGTGCCGCAACTGTCCATATCAGTGCCGCAACTGTCCATATCGGTGCCGCAACTGTCCATATCGGTGCCGCAACTGTCCATATCAGTGCCGCAACTGTCCATATCAGTGCCGCAACTCATCCTCGGACTGATACTCAAAAAAGTATCAGTACGAGGATAACTGTTCGTATGAGTGCCGCAACTGTCCATATCAGTACCGCAACTGTCCATATCGGTGCCGCAACTATCCATATCAGTGCCGCAACTATCCATATCAGTGCCGAAACTGTCCATATCGGTGCCGCAACTGTCCATATCGGTGCCGCAACTGTCCATATCAGTGCCGCAACTGTCCATATCGGTGCCGCAACTCATCCTCGGACTGATACTCAAAAAAGTATCAGTACGAGGATAACTGTTCGTATGAGTGCCGCAACTGTCCATATCAGTACCGCAACTGTCCATATCGGTGCCGCAACTGTCCATATCGGTGCCGCAACTGTCCATATCGGTGCCGCAACTATCCATATCAGTGCTGCAACTGTCCATATCGGTGCCGCAACTGTCCATATCGGTGCCGCAACTATCCATATCAGTGCCGCAACTATCCATATCAGTGCCGAAACTGTCCATATCGGTGCCGCAACTGTCCATATCGGTGCCGGAACTGTCCATATCGGTGCCGAAACTGTCCATATCGGTGATGCAACTGTCCATATCAGTGCCGCAACTCATCATCGGACTGACACTCAAAAAAGTATCAGTACTAGGATAACTGTTCGTATAAGTGCGGCAACTGTCCATATCAGTGCCGCAACTCATCCTCGGACTGATACTCAAAAAAGTATCAGTACGAGGATAACTGTTCGTATGAGTGCGGCAACTGTCCATATCGGTGCCGCAACTATCCATATCAGTGCCGCAACTATCCATATCAGTGCCGCAACTGTCCATATCAGTGCCGCAACTCATCCTCGGACTGATACTCAAAAAAGTATCAGTACGAGGATAACTGTTCCTATGAGTGCCGCAACTATCCATATCGGTGCCGCAACTGTCCATATCGGTGCCGCAACTGTCCATATCGGTACCGCAACTATCCATATCAGTGCCGAAACTGTCCATATCGGTGCCGCAACTGTCCATATCGGTGCCGCAACTGTCCATATCGGTGCCGCAAATGTCCATATCAGTGCCGCAACTGTCCATATCAGTGCCGCAACTGTCCATATCAGTGCCGCAACTGTCCATATCAGTGCCGCAACTCATCCTCGGACTGATACTCAAAAAAGTATCAGTACGAGGATAACTGTTCGTATGAGTGCCTCAACTGTCCATATCAGTACCGCAACTGTCCATATCGGTGCCGCAACTGTCCATATCGGTGCCGCAACTATCCATATCGGTGCCGCAACTGTCCATATCGGTGCCGCAACTGTCCATATCGGTACCGCAACTATCCATATCAGTGCCGAAACTGTCCATATCGGTGCCGCAACTGTCCATATCGGTGCCGCAACTGTCCATATCGGTGCCGCAAATGTCCATATCAGTGCCGCAACTGTCAATATCAGTGCCGCAACTGTCCATATCAGTGCCGCAACTCATTTTCGGGCTGACACTCAAAAAAGTATCAGTACGAGGATAACTGTTCGTATAAGTGCGGCAAATGTCCATATCGGTGCCACAACTCATCCTCGGACTGATACTCAAAAAAGTATCAGTACGAGGATAACTGTTCCTATGAGTGCCGCAACTATCCATATCGGTGCCGCAACTGTCCATATCGGTGCCGCAACTATCCATATCAGTGCCGCAACTGTCCATATCGGTGCCGCAACTGTCCATATCAGTGCCGCAACTCATCCTCGGACTGATACTCAAAAAAGTATCAGTACGAGGATAACTGTTCGTATGAGTGCCGCAACTGTCCATATCGGTGCCGCAACTGTCCATATCGGTGCCGCAACTGTCCATATCGGTGCCGCAACTGTCCATATCAGTGCCGCAACTGTCCATATCAGTGCCGCAACTGTCCATATCAGTGCCGCAACTGTCCATATCAGTGCCGCAACTGTCCATATCGGTGCCGCAACTGTCCATATCGGTGCCGCAACTGTCCATATCGGTGCCGCAACTGTCCATATCGGTGCCGCAAATGTCCATATCAGTGCCGCAACTGTCAATATCAGTGCCGCAACTGTCCATATCGGTGCCGCAACTATCCATATCAGTGCCGCAACTGTCCATATCGGTGCCGCAACTGTCCATATCGGTGCCGCAACTCATCCTCGGACTGATACTCAAAAAAGTATCAGTACGAGGATAACTGTTCGTATGAGTGCCGCAACTGTCCATATCGGTGCCGCAACTGTCCATATCGGTGCCGCAACTATCCATATCAGTGCCGCAACTATCCATATCAGTGCCGCAACTGTCCATATCAGTGCCGCAACTCATCCTCGGACTGATACTCAAAAAAGTATCAGTACGAGGATAACTGTTCGTATGAGTGCTTCAACTGTCCATATCAGTACCGCAACTGTCCATATCGGTGCCGCAACTGTCCATATCGGTGCCGCAAATGTCCATATCAGTGCCGCAAATCATCCTCAGACTGATACTCAAAAAAGTATCAGTACGAGGATAACTGTTCGTATGAGTGCCGCAACTGTCCATATCGGTGCCGCAACTCATCCTCGGACTGATACTCAAAAAAGTATCAGTACGAGGATAACTGTTCGTATGAGTGCCTCAACTGTCCATATCAGTACCGCAACTATCCATATCGGTGCCGCAACTGTCCATATCGGTGCCGCAAATGTCCATATCAGTGCCGCAACTGTCAATATCAGTGCCGCAACTGTCCATATCAGTGCCGCAACTGTCCATATCAGTGCCGCAACTGTCCATATCGGTGCCGCAACTGTCCATATCGGTGCCGCAACTCATCCTCGGACTGATACTCAAAAAAGTATCAGTACGAGGATAACTGTTCGTATGAGTGCCGCAACTGTCCATATCGGTGCCGCAACTGTCCATATCGGTGCCGCAACTGTCCATATCAGTGCCGCAACTATCCATATCAGTGCCGCAACTGTCCATATCAGTGCCGCAACTCATCCTCGGACTGATACTCAAAAAAGTATCAGTACGAGGATAACTGTTCGTATGAGTGCCTCAACTGTCCATATCAGTACCGCAACTGTCCATATCGGTGCCGCAACTGTCCATATCGGTGCCGCAACTATCCATATCAGTGCCGCAACTGTCCATATCGGTGCCGCAACTGTCCATATCGGTACCGCAACTGTCCATATCAGTGCCGAAACTGTCCATATCGGTGCCGCAACTGTCCATATCGGTGCCGCAACTGTCCATATCGGTGCCGCAACTGTCCATATCAGTGCCGCAACTGTCCATATCAGTGCCGCAACTGTCCATATCGGTGCCGCAACTGTCCATATCGGTGCCGCAACTGTCCATATCGGTGCCGCAAATGTCCATATCAGTGCCGCAACTGTCAATATCAGTGCCGCAACTGTCCATATCGGTGCCGCAACTATCCATATCAGTGCCGCAACTGTCCATATCGGTGCCGCAACTGTCAATATCGGTGCCGCAACTCATCCTCGGACTGATACTCAAAAAAGTATCAGTACGAGGATAACTGTTCGTATGAGTGCCGCAACTGTCCATATCGGTGCCGCAACTGTCCATATCGGTGCCGCAACTATCCATATCAGTGCCGCAACTATCCATATCAGTGCTGCAACTGTCCATATCGGTGCCGCAACTGTCCATATCGGTACCGCAACTATCCATATCAGTGCCGAAACTGTCCATATCGGTGCCGCAACTGTCCATATCGGTGCCGCAACTGTCCATATCGGTGCCGCAAATGTCCATATCAGTGCCGCAACTGTCCATATCAGTGCCGCAACTGTCCATATCGGTGCCGCAACTGTCCATATCAGTGCCGCAACTGTCCATATCGGTGCCGCAACTGTCCATATCGGTGCCGCAAATGTCCATATCAGTGCCGCAACTGTCAATATCAATGCCGAAACTGTCCATATCGGTGCCGCAACTATACATATCAGTGCCGCAACTGTCCATATCGGTGCCGCAACTGTCAATATCGGTGCCGCAACTCATCCTCGGACTGATACTCAAAAAAGTATCAGTACGAGGATAACTGTTCGTATGAGTGCCGCAACTGTCCATATCAGTGCCGCAACTGTCCATATCGGTGCCGCAACTATCCATATCAGTGCCGCAACTATCCATATCAGTGCCGGAACTGTCCATATCAGTGCCGCAACTCATCCTCGGACTGACACTCAAAAAAGTATCAGTAGGAGGATAACTGTTCGTATGAGTGCCTCAACTGTCCATATCAGTACCGCAACTGTCCATATCGGTGCCGCAACTGTCCATATCAGTGCCGCAACTGTCCATATCGGTGCCGCAACTGTCCATATCGGTGCCGCAAATGTCCATATCAGTGCCGCAACTGTCAATATCAGTGCCGCAACTGTCCATATCGGTGCCGCAACTATCCATATCAGTGCCGCAACTGTCCATATCGGTGCCGCAACTGTCCATATCAGTGCCGCAACTCATCCTCGGACTGATACTCAAAAAAGTATCAGTACGAGGATAACTGTTCGTATGAGTGCCGCAACTGTCCATATCGGTGCCGCAACTGTCCATATCGGTGCCGCAACTGTCCATATCGGTGCCGCAACTATCCATATCAGTGCCGCAACTGTCCATATCAGTGCCGCAACTCATCCTCGGACTGACACTCAAAAAAGTATCAGTAGGAGGATAACTGTTCGTATGAGTGCCTCAACTGTCCATATCAGTACCGCAACTGTCCATATCGGTGCCGCAACTGTCCATATCGGTGCCGCAAATGTCAATATCATTCCCGCAAATCATCCTCAGATTGATACTCAAAAAAGTATCAGTACGAGGATAACTGTTCGTATGAGTGCCGCAACTGTCCATATCAGTGCCGCAACTGTCCATATCGGTGCCGCAACTGTCCAAATCGGTGCCGCAACTATCCATATCAGTGCCGAAACTGTCCATATCGTGCCGCAACTGTCCATATCAGTGCCGCAACTGTCCATATCGGTGCCGCAAATGTCCATATCGGTGCCGCAACTGTCCATATCAGTGCCGCAACTCATCCTCGGACTGATACTCAAAAAAGTATCAGTACGAGGATAACTGTTCGTATGAGTGCCGCAACTGTCCATATCAGTGCCGCAACTCTATATTGGCCGATACCGTATGTATCGGCTATTTGATTAAACAAGCTTATCTCGTCCATGGAAATAGGTTAGATTCATCCTATTTCCATTGCGGCAACCTATGAATCGGCTGTTTGACTGAACAAACTTATCTCGGCTATGGAAATAGGTTAGATTCATCCTATTTTCATTGCCGCAACTCAATATTGGCCGATACCGTATGTATCGGCTATTTGTATAAGTGCGGCAAATGTCCATATCGGTACGGCAACTATCCATATCAGTGCCGCAACTGTCCATATCGGTGCCGCAACTGTCCATATCGGTGCCGCAACTGTCCATATCGGTGCCGCAACTATCCATATCAGTGCCGCAACTGTCCATATCGGTGCCGCAACTATCCATATCAGTGCCGCAACTGTCAATATCAGTGCCGCAACTATCCATATCAGTGCCGCAACTGTCCATATCGGTGCCGCAACTGTCCATATCGGTGCCGCAACTATCCATATCAGTGCCGCAACTGTCCATATCAGTGCCGCAACTGTCCATATCGGTGCCGCAACTGTCCATATCAGTGCCGCAACTCATCCTCGGACTGATACTCAAAAAAGTATCAGTACGAGGATAACTGTTCGTATGAGTGCGGCAAATGTCCATATCAGTGCCGCAACTCTATATTGGCCGATACCGTATGTATCGGCTATTTGATTAAACAAGCTTATCTCGGCCATGGAAATAGGTTAGATTCATCCTATTTCCATTGCGGCAACCATATGAATCGGCTGTTTGACTGAACAAACTTATCTCGGCTATGGAAATAGGTTAGATTCATCCTATTTTCATTGCCGCAACTCAATATTGGCCGATACCGTATGTATCGGCTATTTGTATAAGTGCCGCAACTGTCCATATCGGTGCCGCAACTATCCATATCAGTGCCGCAACTGTCCATATCGGTGCCGCAACTGTCCATATCGGTGCCGCAACTGTCCATATACGGTGCCGCAACTATCCATATCAGTGCCGCAACTCATGCTCGGAATGAAACTCAAAAAAGTATCACTACGAGGATAACTGTTCGTATGAGTGCCTCAACTGTCCATATCAGTACCGCAACTGTCCATATCGGTGCCGCAACTGTCCATATCGGTGCCGCAACTGTCCATATCGGTGCCGCAAATGTCCATATCAGTGCCGAAAATCATCCTCAGACTGATACTCAAAAAAGTATCAGTACGAGGATAACTGTTCGTATGAGTGCCTCAACTGTCCATATCAGTACCGCAACTATCCATATCGGTGCCGCAACTGTCCATATAGGGTGCCGCAAGTATCCATATCGGTGCCGCAAATGTCCATATCAGTGCCAAAAATCATCCTCAGACTGATACTCAAAAAAGTATCAGTACAAGGATAACTGTTCGTATGAGTGCCGCAACTGTCCATTTCAGTGCCGCAACTATCCATATCAGTGCCGCAACTGTCCATATCGGTGCCGCAACTATCAATATCAGTGCCGAAACTGTCCATATCGGTGCCGCAACTATCCATATCGGTGCTGCAACTGTCCATATCGCTGCCGCAACTATCCATATCAGTGCTGCAACTGTCCATATCGGTGCCGCAACTGTCCATATCAGTGCCGCAACTCATCCTCGGACTGATACTCAAAAAAGTATTAGTACGAGGATAACTGTTCGTATGAGTGCCTCAACTGTCTATATCAGTACCGCAACTGTCCATATCAGTGCCGCAACTGTCCATATCAGTGCCGCAACTCATCCTCGGACTGAAACTCAAAAAAGTATCACTACGAGGATAACTGTTTGTATGAGTGCCTCAACTGTCCATATCAGTACCGCAACTGTCCATATCGGTGCCGCAACTCATCCTCGGACTGATACTCAAAAAAGTATCAGTACGAGGATAACTGTTTGTATGAGTGCCTCAACTGTCCATATCAGTGCCGCAACTGTCCATATCGGTGCCGCAACTATCCATATCAGTGCCGCAACTGTCCATATCGGTGCCGCAACTGTCCATATCGGTGCCGCAACTGTCCATATCGGTGCCGCAACTATCCATATCAGTGCCGCAACTCATCCTCGGACTGAAACTCAAAAAAGTATCACTACGAGGATAACTGTTTGTATGAGTGCCTCAACTGTCCATATCAGTACCGCAACTGTCCATATCAGTGCCGAAAATCATCCTCAGACTGAAACTCAAAAAAGTATCACTACGAGGATAACTGTTTGTATGAGTGCCTCAACTGTCCATATCAGTACCGCAACTGTCCATATCGGTGCCGCAACTCATCCTCGGACTGATACTCAAAAAAGTATCAGTACGAGGATAACTGTTTGTATGAGTGCCTCAACTGTCCATATCAGTACCGCAACTGTCCATATCGGTGCCGCAACTATCCATATCAGTGCCGCAACTGTCCATATCGGTGCCGCAACTGTCCATATCGGTGCCGCAACTGTCCATATCGGTGCCGCAACTATCCATATCAGTGCTGCAACTGTCCATATCGGTGCCGCAACTATCCATATCGGTGCCGCAACTGTCCATATCAGTGCCGCAACTGTCCATATCAGTGCCGCAACTGTCCATATCGGTGCCGCAACTGTCCATATCGGTGCCGCAACTGTCCATATCGGTGCCGCAAATGTCCATATCAGTGCCGAAAATCATCCTCAGACTGATACTCAAAAAAGTATCAGTACGAGAATAACTGTTCGTATGAGTGCCGCAACTGTCCATTTCAGTGCCGCAACTCTATATTGGCCGATACCGTATGTATCGGCTATTTGATTAAACAAGCTTATCTCGGCCATGGAAATAGGTTAGATTCATCCTATTTCCATTGCGGCAACCATATGAATCGGCTGTTTGACTGAACAAACTTATCTCGGCTATGGAAATAGGTTAGATTCATCCTATTTTCATTGCCGCAACTCAATATTGGCCGATACCGTATGTATCGGCTATTTGTATAAGTGCGGCAAATGTCCATATCGGTGCCGCAACTATCCATATCAGTGCCGAAACTGTCCATATCGGTGCCGCAACTATCCATATCGGTGCCGCAACTGTCCATATAGGGTGCCGCAACTATCCATATCAGTGCCGCAACTCATGCTCGGAATGAAACTCAAAAAAGTATCACTACGAGGATAACTGTTCGTATGAGTGCCTCAACTGTCCATATCAGTACCGCAACTGTCCATATCGGTGCCGCAACTGTCCATATCGGTGCCGCAACTGTCCATATCGGTGCCGCAAATGTCCATATCAGTGCCGAAAATCATCCTCAGACTGATACTCAAAAAAGTATCAGTACGAGGATAACTGTTCGTATGAGTGCCTCAACTGTCCATATCAGTACCGCAACTATCCATATCGGTGCCGCAACTGTCCATATAGGGTGCCGCAAGTATCCATATCAGTGCCGCAACTCATGCTCGGAATGAAACTCAAAAAAGTATCACTACGAGGATAACTGTTCGTATGAGTGCCTCAACTGTCCATATCAGTACCGCAACTGTCCATATCGGTGCCGCAACTGTCCATATCGGTGCCGCAACTGTCCATATCGGTGCCGCAAATGTCCATATCAGTGCCGAAAATCATCCTCAGACTGATACTCAAAAAAGTATCAGTACGAGGATAACTGTTCGTATGAGTGCCTCAACTGTCCATATCAGTACCGCAACTATCCATATCGGTGCCGCAACTGTCCATATAGGGTGCCGCAAGTATCCATATCAGTGCCGCAACTCATGCTCGGAATGAAACTCAAAAAAGTATCACTACGAGGATAACTGTTCGTATGAGTGCCTCAACTGTCTATATCAGTACCGCAACTGTCCATATCGGTGCCGCAACTGTCCATATCGGTGTCGCAACTGTCCATATCGGTGCCGCAAATGTCCATATCAGTGCCAAAAATCATCCTCAGACTGATACTCAAAAAGTATCAGTACGAGGATAACTGTTCGTATGAGTGCCGCAACTGTCCATATCAGTGCCGCAACTGTCCATATCGGTGCCGCAACTGTCCATATCGGTGCCGCAACTATCCATATCAGTGCCGCAACTGTCCATATCGGTGCCGCAACTATCCATATCAGTGCTGCAACTGTCCATATCGGTGCCGCAACTATCCATATCAGTGCTGCAACTGTACATATCGGTGCCGCAACTATCCATATCAGTGCCGCAACTCATCCTCGGACTGATACTCAAAAAAAGTATCAGTACGAGGATAACTGTTCGTATGAGTGCCGCAACTGTCCATTTCAGTGCCGCAACTCTATATTGGCCGATACCGTATGTATCGGCTATTTGATTAAACAAGCTTATCTCGGCCATGGAAATAGGTTAGATTCATCCTATTTCCATTGCGGCAACCATATGAATCGGCTGTTTGACTGAACAAACTTATCTCGGCTATGGAAATAGGTTAGATTCATCCTATTTTCATTGCCGCAACTCAATATTGGCCGATACCGTATGTATCGGCTATTTGTATAAGTGCGGCAACTGTCCATATCAGTGCCGCGACTATCCATATCAGTGCCGCAACTGTCAATATCAGTGCCGCAACTGTCCATATCAGTGCCGCAACTCATCCTCGGACTGATACTCAAAAAAGTATCAGTACGAGGATAACTGTTCGTATGAGTGCCGCAACTGTCCATATCAGTGCCGCAACTGTCCATATCAGTGCCGCAACTGTCCATATCGGTGCCGCAACTGTCCATATCGGTGCCGCAACTATCCATATCGGTGCCGCAACTGTCCATATCAGTGCCGCAACTGTCCATAACAGTGCCGAAACTGTCCATATCGGTGCCGCAAATGTCCATATCAGTGCCGCAACTGTCCATATCAGTGCCGCAAATCATCCTCAGACAGATACTCAAAAAAGTATCAGTACGAGGATAACTGTCCATATCGGTGCCGCAAATGTCCATATCGGTGCCGCAACTCTATATTGGCCGATACCGTATGTATCGGCTATTTGATTAAACAAGCTTATCTCGGCCATGGAAATAAGTTAGATTCATCCTATTTCCATTGCCGCAACCATATGAATCGGCTGTTTGACTGAACAAACTTATCTCGGCCATGGAAATAGGTTAGATTCATCCTATTTCCATTGCCGCAACTCTATATTGGCCGATACCGTATGTATCGGCTATTCGTATAAGTGCGGCAACTATCCATATCAGTGCCGCAACTGTCAATATCAGTGCCGCAACTGTCCATAACAGTGCCGAAACTGTCCATATCGGTGCCGCAAATGTCCATATCGGTGCCGCAAGTATCCATATCAGTGCCGCAACTCATGCTCGGACTGAAACTCAAAAAAGTATCAGTACGAGGATAACTGTTCGTATGAGTGCCTCAACTGTCCATATCGGTGCCGCAACTATCCATATCAGTGCCGCAACTGTCCATATCGGTGCCGCAACTATCCATATCGGTGCCGCAACTGTCCATATCGGTGCCGCAACTATCCATATCAGTGCTGCAACTGTCCATATCGGTGCCGCAACTGTCCATATCGGTACCGCAACTATCCATATCAGTGCCGAAACTGTCCATATCGGTGCCGCAACTATCCATATCAGTGCCGCAACTGTCCATATCGGTGCCGCAACTGTCCATATCGGTGCCGCAACTGTCCATATCGGTGCCGCAACTGTCCATATCGGTGCCGCAACTATCCATATCAGTGCCGCAACTCATGCTCGGACTGAAACTCAAAAAAGTATCAGTACGAGGATAACTGTTCGTATGAGTGCCGCAACTGTCCATATCGGTGCCGCAACTGTCCATATCGGTGCCGCAACTGTCCATATCAGTGCCGCAACTGTCCATATCGGTGCCGCAACTGTCCATATCAGTGCCGCAACTCATCCTCGTACTGATACTCCGAAATAAAAGTATCAGTACGATGATAACTGTTCCAATGAGTGCCGCAACTGTTCCAATGAGTGCCGCAACTCATCCTCGTACTAATACTCCGAAATAAAAGTATCAGTACGATGATAACTCTTCCTATGATGAACAAGCTTATCTCGGCAATGGATATTGGCTAGATTCAGCCAATTTCCATCGCTTAGATTGTCCATATCATTAGTTTATCGCAACGCAGCACCGATATGGATTAAATATCATCCAATGCACACCACTGTGAACAGTTAAAGCCCACATAAGCCATACAAAGGTATTACACAACTCTACCATAAGCCAATCATTGATATGTTAATTGAAAACTAATTAGATATTTCGCGTAGATTGTCCATATCATTAATTTGATGCAACGCAGCACCGATATGGAAATCTTTTCATAAAATGCACACCACTGTGAACATTTAGAGCCCACATGAGCTATACATTTGGTTGCGGCAATGGAAATTGGTTGAATCTAGCCAATTTCCATCTAGTCAATATGTTTGTATACAACTTTCGAGCATTGCTGTAGCAAAATATATGCGTGGGCCTATTGAATTTACTTGGGAATTATTTAGTTGGACCGTTTAACTTCAAAACTAGCCCAAATGGAACACTGAAATGTCCTTCCAAATACTAATGGGATTCAAAAAACGAAAACACACAATGTGCTCTCTCCATCAGTCAACTCACAGTGAGTGGGGGAAAACAAAAAGATTGTAGAGCATTAGAAAACGGATGCAAAAGTTGGTAGAGCATGATGGGTTACCTTCATGGGATCGGTATCTACAGATTAGACACTTTAATTAGCCAAAATGATCAAATCCTCAACCAATAGGATTCAAAAACAAATTGACCAACCACACACAGTGCCCTCTCTCTCTCAGTCAACTCACAGTGAGTGAGTGGGAATACAAAAAGATTGTAGAGCATGATAACTCTTCCTATGAGTGCCGCAACTGTTCCAATGAGTGCCGCAACTGTTCTAATCAGTGCCGCAACTCATCCTCATACTGATACTCCGAAACAAAAGTATCAGTACGATGATAACTCTTCCTATGATGAACAAGCTTATCTCGGCAATGGAAATTGGCTAGATTCAGCCAATTTCCATCGCTTAGATTGTCCATATCATTAGTTTATCGCAACGCAGCACCGATATGGATTAATTATCATCAAATGCACACCACTGTGAACAGTTAGAGCCCACATGTGCCCTACAAAAGCATTACACAAACCAACCATATGCCAATCATTGAAATATCAATGAAGAAATCAAGTAATTTTTCGCTTTCGAGTACACAAAAATGGCAATGTCTGATTGTTTCTTTGACAATATAGCTAATGTCTTTTAAGAATATGATTCTCGGGAATAGGAAAAATAATCCTGACATAAATTTCTAGCAGTTGTGCATGTGTCTTCACAGCCACGAATTTAATAAGATTCAAAAACAAATTGACCAACCACACACAGTGCCCTCTCTCTCTCTCTCTCTCTCTCTCTCTCTCTCTCTCTCTCTCTCTCTCTCTCAGTCAACTCACAGTGAGTGAGTGGGAATACAAAAAGATTGTAGAGCATAAGAAAACTTGTTCAAAAGGTGGTAGAGCATGATGAATTACCTTCATGGGATCGGTATTGTAAATGCTCTGGCATCCACAGTCGGCTTACCTATCGATAGCCTCCCCCTTTTACTGTTACACTGTATCTGTCTCTCATGAGTGGCATCGCACTGCGTGCGCATGTCCCTCTCTCTCTCTTGTACTCGATCAGCTCACTAGCTCAATCACTTTCGCTTTGAGTCTGAGTGCAACTGGTTGTCTTTCTCGACTCCAGCTCAGTAGAGACCATAATTTTCAATTGAACAAATCCATCCCACGTCTTACATATCTCCTTCCCCAATTTATTTATTGAACAAATCGAATTTTTATAACACAGAGCGAACATAACGGTCAAACCCGTTGGACAGCCAAGTATTCTCCCTCCAGCTCAGTAGAGACCATAATTTTCAATTGAACAAATCCATTCCACGTCTTACATATCTCCTTCCCCAATTTATTTATTGAACAAATCGAATTTTTATAACACAGAGCGAACATAACGGTCAAACCCTTTGGTCAGCCAAGTATTCTCCCTCCAGCTCAGTAGAGACCATAATTTTCAATTGAACAAATCCATTCCACGTCTTACATATCTCCTTCCCCAATTTATTTATTGAACAAATCGAATTTTTATAACACAGAGCGAACATAACGGTCAAACCCTTTGGTCAGCCAAGTATTCTCCCTCCAGCTCAGTATAGACCATAATTTTCAATTGAACAAATCCATTCCACGTCTTACATATCTCCTTCCCCAATTTATTTATTGAACAAATCGAATTTTTATAACACAGAGCGAACATAACGGTCAAACCCTTTGGTCAGCCAAGTATTCTCCCTCCAGCTCAGTATAGACCATAACTTTCAATTGAACAAATCCATTCCACGTCTTACATATCTCCTGGTCCAATGAAATCGTTCTTTCCTCGTGCCAAATTCATACCGAACACATCAAGACCGACTTCGTGCAGTCCATGTTCTTCTCTCGACATGGCTGCTTTCGAGCATACCTGGACTTTGTAAACGTGAGAGACAGTGATGTCTGCATTTGCGACGAACAGACACCTCAGACGGTGGATCACGTGTTGCTGAGATGTCCCCGCTACTCGATCATCACAGAAGAAGAATACCAACGAGCAGGAAGGCAGTACTGGGTGCGGCAAAAGGTTTTGGTCGGGGGTCCCAGAAAAACTGGGGGTTTATGAAAATTCAAACTATGTGTGATAAATATACTTGACCCAAACGGAATTGGTTGGCTATCTCACATTTTGGAAATTTCAACTTCCGGCGGAAAGGGGTTCCAAAATAAGAAAAAATTCTTGTTTTAGCAAATTTGAAAAATTCTCCTGACCTAGTAATTTGATCTAATATGCTCAAAATTAAAATACAAGCTATTACTAGCCCATAGATTCGATTTTTTGTGTCAGTTGTTCCAATTGGAACGATTGGGTCATTTTCAAAAAATTCACTTTTGGTCAATTTTATGCTTTAAAAGCACGCCTGAATTATGCTAAAAATTAACCCCAAATTAAAGAATATTTTTAGCGTTGAAATTCGAGTTCCAATTGGAACAAAAAAAATATTTTTTAATTTTATTAATTTTTTGTTCCAATTGGAACCTTAACTCTCGTCTAAAAATGTTTTGATTCATCAAATAATTTTTTAAATAATTTTGAAGTGATTTAAAACGTTAAAAATGGACCAAGAATGAATTTTTTGGAAATGACCCAATCGTTCCAATTGGAACACCTGACACAAAAAATTGAATCTATGGGCTAGTTATAGCTTGTATTTTAATTTTGAGCATATTAGGTCAAATTACTAGGTCAGGAGAATTTTTCAAATTTGCTAAAACAAGAATTTTTTCTTATTTTGGAACCCATTTCCGCCGGAAGTTGAAATTTCCAAAATGTGAGATAGCCAATCAATTCCGTTTGGGTCAAGTATATTTATCACACATAGTTTAAATTTTCATAAACCCCCAGTTTTTCTGGGACCCCCGACCAAAACCTTTTGCCGCACCCAGTACAACATTCTCATGGAACTGGTCGAAACTCCAACCAATGTACAAGATCTTCTTGAAAGTGATTGCACAAATCTACCCTCTACTACACAACGACAACCGTTAAGGCAAGTCGCAGCTCAATTTTTCGTTAAAAATTTCAAATTATTTTAATATCTTAAGTTATCGGTTATCTCATTATCTATCATCTTACAAAAAATTAGAACAATATTCCGACGAAAAGCCACAAAAAATCCACATTTCCAGGATGCACTTTTCGCATTTGCCCTCTACCGGCCAATGCATACTTTTTAGTTTTTCCCTTCTTCTGTAAATCAAGACCTTTGCATTTTGTTTTTGCTTCTTCTCCTACAAAACTGGTCCGATTTTGTTGAACCAGGGCTTTTATTAAAGGTAATAAGATTCTCGTATAAGATTGAATTCGTTCACACTCACTTAGTCAATCTCACTTAGTAAAACATTATGTATCAATAACCTCTCTCACACTTTTTGTTTAAAACTCTTTCATAAATCATTTTTTTTAAAACATAAACTCAGCTGTGTATTCAGGACACATGCCTTCAAGTGCCTTGCACGATCAAACTGTCACAAATTCATGAAACAATTGTTCGTAATTGTTTCGTAATTGTTGTATTAATATTCGTAAAACATTTATTAATTTTGTATTAATATTTTAAACTCAATAAAACCCTTTTCAACCAACCTAACCTACCTAACCAAAACCCAATCCTACACGGCACCTAACCTACCTAACCCACCTAACAAAAACCCAATCCTACACTGCCCCTAACCAATCTAAGACCTAACCAAAACCCCAAATGAATTGTTGGTCTCACTTTCACATTGTTGCACTCATTGTTGGACATTAGGAAAAACACTGGACCTCCAATCAGAAGTTTGATCGTGGTGAAATTTGAATGGCAACTATATCTAAAAAACGACTTTTTAGATTTTGAGAACGATATGCACAATTTCACATATTTTTATGCATCTCTGCCAAATTTCATCTAAATCGGCCAAGAAATCTCAGAGGAGTTGCGTGCACAAAAACAGCCAAAAGTCAAGGGATAGTCTTCACTCACGTTCAGACAATTAACCCGATTTACTAATGGATTCCAACAACAATGTTTTATGCCATACTCCGTTTTATGTCCTCGCAAGCATACATATTCCCTGATGTCAAATGAAAGTAAAGCCGGTTTGTGATTGTTTAATAATTTTGCTGCCCCAATCACCAAAAGTGAGGGCATTTCAATCGCTTCATTTAGGACTCAGTAAATTCGATTCCTTGCCACTCTAACTCTCCACTCTAATGTAATTGACTCTAAATCTCTTCCACTTATGTTCAAGTGATCGCGGGTGATGCACGATAAATAATTGAGTTTGTGAGTCCATTTGAAACACATCAATCACGTTTCTCTCTTTAGATTGGTCGATTTCTTTATTTGTATGTTTATGCTACAGTGCCGAATACATTACACATTTCACAGCGGCAAATTCGCCCATCTCAATTGTTCAATCATTTATTGAGTGTCATTCAATATGATGATGTGATTTACCGAAACAGATAAGCTCGTAAAGATTACATTGGCGCTGACATTGATATGTCATGAAAATATCTAACATAACTTTAACGGTTTAGGTTAGCGAGGTGTATGATGCCACAAAACGAAACATATTCGAACTAATATCATCTATCAACATCGATCGACATTGATATTGATTGATTGACTATGCAAGTTTTTGTGCTATCACGTTAACGATTGACGGATATGTTCTTATCTAATCTCAACTCAAGTCGAACTACAAGTACAAACCAGTACAGACTGTTATGTGCACACACACACACAAAGTGTCTCCTATGAAATTCAATACCAAAATTGATAAACAAAACGTCCATGCAAACGGGATCGTGATACATTAAACGAACTCATTTTGTCATGCACATTCGACGCTGTTGGTTGTGTGTTTGTTTTTGAAAATAATAATACCCTGCCCCAACATGGAAGAACAAAACGGTAAACTATCGAGTTTACCACGGAAAAGATATTCTTTAATCGAAGATGATGCTGTGCCACCAACAAACGAGCCACTTCACTTGACATCATGTGGCATTGGATCATGGCGTCCGGGCTGGTTGCAAGTGTTTGCCAATCCTGTTGCCTTTCTTGTGTCAATCTCGAGTGTTGCAATCTTTCAGGCAATGGCCGGTTCACTTATCTACTCTACTATGAGCACAATGGAGAAGCGTTATGCATTCGATTCGAAGATTGCGTCCCTTATCTTTATTGCCGATAACATTACTAGTCTTGTGGTAAGTTTGTTGAGATGGTGGTTTAAATCGCAACATAACTAATATATTATTAACATATACTAATAAATATTCTATAAGCTAAGTCCAATTGTCGGTTACTACGGACCACGGTTCAATCGATCACGCCTCATTGGCATTGGTCAAGTTATCCTTGGTTTTACCTGTTTCCTAAGTTCAATGCCATATTTCATCTACGGACCTGCCACTCATCTGGTCCAAGAGTCATCTTTGTCATTATTTGCATCAAATTCTACTACTCTAAGCAGTAGTGCTTTGAATAATAACTTTCAAATGTGTTCCACTGAGTTGGGCGCTCAATCAGAGGCGAGTACCTGTGCGAAACATGGCGCCAGCAACACAGTATGGCCTGCTGTGATAATGCTGTTTGTGGCAAACTTTTTCCGTGGAGTCGGTTTCACCATCTACTATGTTATTGCTATGCCTTTTATGGACGACAATGTAAGCAAAAAGAATTCGCCAATATTTCTCAGTGTTATGCACTCCATTCTGCTTATTGGGCCACTGTTGGGCTTTTTTCTGTCGGCATTCTGCTTGAGCCTGTATGAAGATCCTTGGAGTAAGTCTTGATTAGTAAATGCCTAGTGCCTATCTTAGTGCACCTAATGTTTATTTGGCTATTGTTTTTACTAAATCTCTCTTCTAATGCTTAATATACGTAGATGATCCTGGTCTGAGCCGAAATGATCCCCGATTTGTGGGCGCCTGGTGGATGGCCTTCTTCATTGTGGGCACTCTCAATTTGTTCTCTTCGGTTCCAATGTTCTTCTACCCGGCACAGTTTAAGACGGCTTCTGTGAAAGCGACTGTTATCAAGAGAAAGATGAAAGAAAGTGGAGGTAATGATGCACTTGTATCTATCGGGTTTGCTTGATTTCAACACCATTCCTTTCAAACTACAGGCACCATCGAAGCCTTAATGCGTTTTGCACGCAATCCCCTGGTAATTCTGTACTTTCTGGGCAACACATTCCGTTACTTTGGCACCGGTGGTTTCTATATGTTGCTAACCAAATACATCGAGGCCCAGTACCGGCAGTCGAGTTCACGTGCAAGTCTAATTACTGGCAGTGCCAGCATTACACCACTCTCTATTGGTATCATCAGTGGTGGACTGTTCATCTCCTGGTATAGACCCAAAACCCGTCTACTGTTTAGTCTCATCTTTTTGGCAGAGCTTACGTCCTTTTTCACTATTGGTTCTGGTATACTGCTTGGCTGTGACCCTATTAAGCTCCAGGGTGATAGACTATCACCAAGTGAGGCATTTTCCCTTCAATCACAATGTAATCAGGACTGTCACTGCTCAACCCGTGTGTACACTCCACTCTGTGCACCCGATGGCAGTACAACATACTTTTCACCCTGTCATGCTGGCTGCACTGACTATAATTCATCCGATTTGGCATTTAGCAATTGTTCCTGCTTTTCGGGTGTTGGCACTAAAGGATACTGTGCACCCGATCAGACATGTCCAAATCTGGCAAAATATTTGACTATGCTTACCATTGGGGCGTTTATATCAGCTACAGCTAAAACTGGCAACTCATTGATCACCTTTCGGACTGTAGAACCGATGGACAAAAGTTTCACCGCTGGTGTGCTCACTTCGTTGGTGTCCATATTTTGTAAGTACAAACAAACTACCATGTCCTAAAGGTATTATCTGTACTAACGAGCTCGTTTTCGACCCTAAACACAGCATTCATACCATCACCGCTAATGTTTGGCCAAATAGCAGACTCGGCCTGTTTGGTGTGGGAACAAAAGTGTGGCAAACGAGGAAACTGTTGGTTGTATGATCAGGTGAAGTTTAGACAGCGCTTCCTCGGAGTGGCCATTACATTTATGGCACTTGGTAGTGTGTTTGACTTTATCATGATCTTCTATGCTGATCGAATCAAAGATTTGTACGGGGACGAGGATGAGAAGGAGAATGATGAGAACAAGGAGAAGAAGAACGACAAGCAAATTGAAAGTAAACCTGACAAAGAAATGGAATTTGACATGAAGAAAATGTAAGATTGGATTACCTCCATAAAATTGAGCATATTTGTGTGCTGGTTATGAAATTTATTTTGTCTGAAATAATAAAACCAACCTTAAATCTAACTCTTTGTTGCAAAATCTCAATTGGGGTAATTATCCGGACAAAAATTTGTGTGATAGAATCAATTAAACAAATGGAAAAATCATCTAGGCAGACTGATTGTGTGATAGAATGCACCAAACGAATGGAGAACACTAATAGACCCACTAACAGTGTGATGGAATGCACCAAACGAATGGAGAACACTAATAGACCCACTAACAGTGTGATGGAATGCACCAAACGAATGGAGAACACTAATAGACCCACTAACAGTGTGATGGAATGCACCAAACGAATGGAGAACACTAATAGACCCACTAACAGTGTGATAGAATGCACCAAACGAATGGAGAACACTAATAGACCCACTAACAGTGTGATAGAATGGACCAAACGAATGGAGAACACTAATAGACCCACTAAAAGTGTGATAGAATGCACCAAACGAATGGAGAACACTAATAGACCCACTAAAAGTGTGATAGAATGCACCAAACGAATGGAGAACACTAATAGACCCACTAACAGTGTGATAGAATCGACCAAACGAATGGAGAACACTAATAGACCCACTAAAAGTGTGATAGAATGCACCAAACGAATGGAGAACACTAATAGACCCACTAAAAGTGTGATAGAATGCACCAAACGAATGGAGAACACTAATAGACCCACTAAAAGTGTGATAGAATGCACCAAACGAATGGAGAACACTAATAGACCCACTAACAGTGTGATAGAATGCACCAAACGAATGGAGAACACTAATAGACCCACTAACAGTGTGATGGAATGCACCAAACGAATGGAGAACACTAATAGACCCACTAACAGTGTGATGGAATGCACCAAACGAATGGAGAACACTAATAGACCCACTAACAGTGTGATGGAATCAATCAAACGAATGGAGAACACTAATAGACCCACTAACAGTGTGATGGAATGCACCAAACGAATGGAGAACACTAATAGACCCACTAACAGTGTGATGGAATCAATCAAACGAATGGAGAACACTAATAGACCCATTAACAGTGTGATGGAATCAATCAAACGAATGGAGAACACTAATAGACCCACTAACAGTGTGATGGAATCAATCAAACGAATGGAGAACACTAATAGACCCATTAACAGTGTGATGGAATGCACCAAACGAATGGAGAACACTAATAGACCCACTAACAGTGTGATGGAATGCACCAAACGAATGGAGAACACTAATAGACCCATTAACAGTGTGATGGAATCAATCAAACGAATGGAGAACACTAATAGACCCACTAACAGTGTGATGGAATCAATCAAACGAATGGAGAACACTAATAGACCCATTAACAGTGTGATGGAATCAATCAAACGAATGGAGAACACTAATAGACCCATTAACAGTGTGATGGAATGCACCAAACGAATGGAGAACACTAATAGACCCATTAACAGTGTGATGGAATGCACCAAACGAATGGAGAACACTAATAGACCCATTAACAGTGTGATGGAATGCACCAAACGAATGGAGAACACTAATAGACCCACTAACAGTGTGATAGAATGCACCAAACGAATGGAGAACACTAATAGACCCACTAACAGTGTGATAGAATCGACCAAACGAATGGAGAACACTAATAGACCCACTAAAAGTGTGATAGAATGCACCAAACGAATGGAGAACACTAATAGATCCACTAACAGTGTGATAGAATGCACCAAACGAATGGAGAACACTAATAGACCCACTAACAGTGTGATGGAATGCACCAAACGAATGGAGAACACTAATAGACCCACTAACAGTGTGATGGAATCAATCAAACGAATGGAGAACACTAATAGACCCATTAACAGTGTGATGGAATCAATCAAACGAATGGAGAACACTAATAGACCCACTAACAGTGTGATGGAATCAATCAAACGAATGGAGAACACTAATAGACCCATTAACAGTGTGATGGAATGCACCAAACGAATGGAGAACACTAATAGACCCATTAACAGTGTGATGGAATGCACCAAACGAATGGAGAACACTAATAGACCCACTAACAGTGTGATGGAATGCACCAAACGAATGGAGAACACTAATAGACCCACTAACAGTGTGATAGAATCAATCAAACGAATGGAGAACACTAATAGACCCACTAAAAGTGTGATGGAATGCACCAAACGAATGGAGAACACTAATAGACCCACTAAAAGTGTGATAGAATGCACCAAACGAATGGAGAACACTAATAGACCCACTAAAAAGTGTGATAGAATGCACCAAACGAATGGAGAACACTAATAGACCCACTAACAGTGTGATAGAATGGACCAAACGAATGGAGAACACTAATAGACCCACTAAAAGTGTGATAGAATGCACCAAACGAATGGAGAACACTAATAGATCCACTAACAGTGTGATAGAATGCACCAAACGAATGGAGAACACTAATAGACCAACTAAAAGTGTGATGGAATGCACCAAACGAATGGAGAACACTAATAGACCCACTAAAAGTGTGATGGAATGCACCAAACGAATGGAGAACACTAATAGACCCATTAACAGTGTGATGGAATGCACCAAACGAATGGAGAACACTAATAGACCCATTAACAGTGTGATGGAATGCACCAAACGAATGGAGAACACTAATAGACCCACTAACAGTGTGATGGAATGCACCAAACGAATGGAGAACACTAATAGACCCACTAACAGTGTGATAGAATGCACCAAACGAATGGAGAACACTAATAGACCCACTAAAAAGTGTGATAGAATGCACCAAACGAATGGAGAACACTAATAGACCCACTAAAAGTGTGATAGAATGCACCAAACGAATGGAGAACACTAATAGACCCACTAAAAAGTGTGATGGAATGCACCAAACGAATGGAGAACACTAATAGACCCACTAACAGTGTGATGGAATGCACCAAACGAATGGAGAACACTAATAGACCCACTAACAGTGTGATAGAATGCACCAAACGAATGGAGAACACTAATAGACCCACTAACAGTGTGATAGAATCGACCAAACGAATGGAGAACACTAATAGACCCACTAAAAGTGTGATAGAATGCACCAAACGAATGGAGAACACTAATAGATCCACTAACAGTGTGATAGAATGCACCAAACGAATGGAGAACACTAATAGACCCACTAACAGTGTGATAGAATCGACCAAACGAATGGAGAACACTAATAGACCCACTAACAGTGTGATGGAATCGACCAGACGAATGGAGAACACTAATAGACACCCAACTTGTCTTACACAAACCAGTTAGTAAGACCCATTTCGAATATGATCGTCCAATGTATTGATAAGCAACCAGTTCCATAAATCAGTATCCACTATTGAATCTATCCAATAACTTGATATTTCTTCCAATTAGTACCATAATCATTGGCCAAATGAACGCATACACGTGTGTGAGTATAGACTAACACAAAACTAATGTCAAATGAATGCTCAATTGAGGACAATGTGTCCACATTTGACAATATGCATTGATATTCTCCATGTCGAAGGCGAATTTGAAGTTCAAGTAGGGCAAAACACACAAAACTAATGTCAAATGGGTGCAAAGTTAGTTAAACAGTTGTGCAAGATGACAGACGAGAGTGTAAGTGTGATGATGATGTAATGTGATGTGGTCTAAATGTGTAAGTAAAGTGGTCATTGACAAGGTGAGAAGTCTCACAGTGAACTCCACACTCGTATCTAGCTGGTTGATGCACACACAGTCTTCAATACATAAGCCTGATGGACACGCAGTCACACACACACATACACACACAAACCCAGTGAGCGCTTTGTATGTGCTACGAGGCGAGTGGTGAGTTGTGTCGACGTGGCAGAGGTCACACACAAAGTCATATAACAAGATGTCGGCTCAGTACTGGCAGAGGAGAGAGACATGCACAAGAGCGCTAGTAGCACACAGGTCCTGTAGGGGGCATTGAAGAGAGCGCGCTCGGGTGTGGCTCTGTGCCATATTTGCGCGCACTCACTAACACGTCCAATACATTGTATGTATTTAATCCTGTAGGGCAGTGGCGTTTGAGCAGCGCCCTCAACATGATCAAGTATGGATAGCACCACCCTAGGAAATTTCAAAATGCTACACACTTCTAAGTGTAGCCCCGTATATGAACATACCACTATGCGGGCAGTACAGCCCATTTTCTGAGTACGCCGATTCCCTTTGTGTGCGTGCCAGCAATGCTGCCTTCTGCAGTGCTGCTCGCGGACAGACAGAATGACTCGAGTACAGTGCAGTGTGTGCGGTGTGCTCGAGCTCAATAATTTCGATCCCGTCTTCTCGGCCAACCTCGAGAGCTGACATTTTGTCAATTGGCATCGTAGTGACTCATTGTCTGTGACCCCTGTGCCTCGACGACACAACTCATCACTCGCCTACTAGCAACCGAAGCCCAGACTGGGTTTGTGTGTGTGCATGCGTGCGTCCACCAGGAGTGTGCATTGAAGCATGTGTGCGTGCATTAACCATCAACTAGGTACGAGTGGTCAGTCCACTGTGTGACTTCTAACCTTGTCATTGACCACTTTGCTTCTACATGCAGATCACATCACATTACATCATCATCATCACACTCTCGTCTGTCATCTTGCACTACTGTACACAGTGCATCCACTTGCCATCGTGTGTATCTCTCTCCACTCACCGTCGAGGACGACCGTCAATGTCATTCCATATGGTGTATCAGGTATGAGCCCAAAGTCATTTCCGCTATCAAATCACCTGCTCTCTCCTACTCAAGTGATCAGTGCATTGTGACACGATAGCACACTCACACCTACACCTCACGCAGCATCATCTTGCGCAGCCATCTTCCTCCAGTGCCCTCAGGCTTGCATCAGTGCACAGTGGTTTGAGCCCATAACCACAACAACTGAACATCAACTGAATAGCCAATCAATAGAATAGGCAACCATTGAGTGCTTACTGCTCTACCATTTACCATATGCTACTCTACACTAATAGTGACATCATCGAGTGCATCACCTCTCATACACACCCGACACTGTATCATCATCATCTCTATCGTCTTTGACTATTGCACTGTAGACCACGGTCGTTCACTTGTCCCGTGACAAACAGTTTCGTTTTCTTCTTCACCACCAGATCCACACCTTTGTGCTTGGTATCGCCGCTTGAAGGGTTCCATTCAGGTATGTGTCCAGTGACTAGTGGTGACAGGCATAGGTTGAGTGTGGTCGGTGATCACGGTTGCTGACATAGGGCGAGAGAGAGAGAGAGAGAGAGCAATGAATGAGTCCTGTGTCGAGTAATTTGCCCTCGCCCGAGTATGGTTAGACACCCACACTACCAGGTATCTAGTTGAGTGTGGTCGGTGATCACGGTTGCTTACATAGAGAGAGAGAGCAATGAATGAGTACAGGGTCGAGTACTTTGCCCTCGCCGAGTATGGTTAGACACACATACTACCAGGTATCTAGTTGAGTGTGGTCGGTGATCACGGTTGCTGACAGGGCGAGAGAGCAATGAATGAGTCCTGTGTCGAGTAATTTGCCCTCGCCCGAGTATGGTTAGACACCCACACTACCAGGTATCTAGTTGAGTGTGGTCGGTGATCACGGTTGCTTACATAGAGAGAGAGAGCAATGAATGAGTCCAGTGTCGAGTACTTTGCCCTCGCCGAGTATGGTTAGACACAAACAGCACCAAGTATCTGTGCCATTGCCGAGTATGAATCAAGCCACCACAAGTCTAGACTACTCCCTTCTATAGACATCTCATTTCTACTCATTGTCAAGAGTGCCATTTACCATTCTGCTACTTTAGTGACACCGTGGACCGTGCTATCTCACATACATTCGACACTACATCCCCCACCACTCGTCTTAGACTACTACTATTCTACTGTTTTGCTTCAAACATGTAAGCCACTTGTCCCTAACCGCAACTGACTACAGTATCTAAGCATTTGCATGCATCATACTCTCTCACAGACACGTTGAAATGGAGCGCAAGCAGCAAGTAACAACAGTTGGACCACATGGACCAGTTGCCCCAGCACGGGTAGTTGCAACTAGACAACAAGTGCCAGCGAGAGTGAATGCAAGAGCTGGTGGTTTCTTGCAATTACCAACGCATGGTATCGCACCAATTGTAAGCCGGACCATCTCTAGCATTCCAAACATTCGTATTCGTCCCACAATGGGTCAATTAGTTCGGGTTTCCAACCCGAGCAGCAGCAACATCTCCTTTCCAATCAACAGCAGCCTCTCTCGTTTACCTCCCAGAATGGGTCAATTTATTGTTTCCAACCCGAGGAGCAGCAACATCTCACTACCAAACAACAACAATCTCCCTCGTCTTCCTCCCTCAATTGGTCAAGTTATTCCTCAAGTTATTTTCATCCCGAGGAACAGCAGCAGCAGCAACAACAACCGAGCGATTGAGGTAGTCGCAACTGCGGCTGATTCCACCACTCCGCCTGATGTAATCGAACCAACTGCACAAGCCACTTCGTCGAACGAAGCTAATGCTAGCAATGCTGCACCTGCTGCATCTTCTGCTGCGTCTTCTGCTGCGTCTTCTTCTGCTCCAATTGAGCGACCTCAAGCAGGCCGGCCAAGTTCAAGCATTGTCCTGATTAGACCAATCGTCCAGAAGCCGGCGACGCCATTGCAAAGTTACGCTTGCAACTCATTCGTCAAGCACGGCAACCTCACCTTTGGGATTGAGCCAGCGATCCATGATCGACTTCGAGGAACTGCGCCTTTCTCAATTGTGCAGACATCACAAGCAGATGGTCCAAAGTTTATTTTCGTCATTGCGAATCCGCCTGAACCCAGGCCAGAAGTGGTCCACTTCAACAGTACACCCTCGGTCAAAGAGATGAAACAGCTGCAATCGATTGCATCGAGAGTATACACCGTTTTTGACAACACTGGCGAGCAGTTGGCAATGCGTGTTCGCTTTGAAGGTAACATCTTCAAGTTGGATCCTACCGGTAGCAGCCCGGTAGTGCCACCAGCACGTATCGTACAATCAAGTCGAGTGGTGGCTCCAAGCGGAGGTGGTGGTGTTGGTGGTGGTCAAAGAGTGCCAACAGTTGCCAACTCTCAACGACCTGCTGTTACTGCTACTATTGCTGCTACTGCTGGTGCCCAAGTGGCATCTACTAAACAGAGAAGCCGAAAGCAGAATCTCAAGATTTTGGCTTCCCCTAAATCTTCGACTTCCACTGGAACTGGCGAAGCACCAAGCGATGATGCTGTTCGACCTGGGCCAAGTAAGCAGGCTGGCAAACGACCTGCAGGAAACGAACTGTCTCGTGTTGATGGTCCATCAGGAGCGAAACAAGCAAAGGTTCCTTCTGCTTCGGCTTCCGCTTCAACTTTGGCTTCTTCAGGTGAATCTTCGCCTTCTTCTTCAGTTCAAGTTGGCACCAACGAACAAACACCCAAGACTACTACTATCAGTAGTCGAGCTGAAGTTGTTGACAATTCGCAGCAAGGCGAGTCGCCAACAAGCGACCAGGATCAGGAGATGGCTCCAATAGAGGAATTGCCAGAACCAAAGTCGACATTGCGAGGCCGTAAAGTGAAGCCAACAGCCAAGGCTGTTGCTGCTGCTCAAACTTCCAAGATTAAACGTGAACGCCGAAATCAATCGCAGGCTAAACGGAATGTTACTTCTCCTACTTCTTCCGGTGCAGAAGGGGATGATGCTCCACGAGTTGTCCAACAGCCAGTTGATCCGGCCAATGTGGAGTACTGCTGGAAGTGTCATCTTCCGGGCGCTGAACTGCTGCACTGTAGTCGATGTTCACTTGGCTGGCACAACAAAAGACATGGTTGTAGCGATTTGGTGTTCAAAACCAAGATCAAAGCTATGATCATGATTCCGAGCGCCAAAACTCGACCAGCCCGACGCAAAATGTACCAACGGAAGCAGAAATGGGTCAAGGAGCTGGCCAGTGTGACCGATCAAACTGTGTGCATTGAGTGTGCACGCAAAGAGGCTGGCACCATCTACAACAGTGAGTATGGCTTCATGGTGAACATCGATGTGGACGACCCAGACTCGGAAGAGGATTTGGAGCGCTGTGCTGCAGTGTACGAGTATGCTGTCAAGAGTCTTATGCTAGAAAGCCGATCAGTGCCGAATGCTACCACAGGAAAGTCAGAAGATGTGCGTGTGTTTGCATCACTTGTGCACATTGACTATGGGGAGCACGAGGTGCCCGATCCTATTGATCTGAATTGGATTTATGAGAAGGCACAACGCATCGCTGCCTACTTATGCACTGAGGACTTTATGCTGGACATCAAGAAGGTGAGTGTGCTTTATTGCTACATTCCTAATTATGGTTAGGGTAGATAAGTTAGAGATTGTTTGTGTTTAGGTTAGGTTGTCAGATAGATTTGATGTTGTTTTGGCCTGGCTAGAGGTTGGTTAGGGGCCGCGTTGTTTTGCAAATGGTCCTTTATGTTTAGGTTAGGTTGTCAGATAGATTTGATGTTGTTTTGGCCTGGCTAGAGGTTGGTTAGGGGCCGCGTTGTTTTTGTTAGATGTCGTCTAAGTTTAGGTTTGGTTGTCAGATAAGTTTGAGCTTGGTTTGGTTTGGTTAAAAGTTGGTTTGGGGCCGCGTTGTTTTAGTAAATGGTCCTTTATGTTTAGGTTAGGTTGTCAGATAGGCGAGAGATTGTTTCGGTTTGGATTTGTAACTCAAACTAGTCATCTAATCAATTGGCTTGCTTTCACTTTCAGTTATGTCACAGCTATCTCATTCTTCAGCAAAAGAAGGGCATCATGCCCGGCTCGGCAGAGTACAAATCTGCCCATGCCATGGTGAAGGAGTTGACTGGTTTCGCTGATGCCGAGTCGAAATATATCGACCGCTGTGACTCTTGCTATCGCAATTGTTACGAAGTCAACACCGATCGGGTCAAGTCTGACACGGTGATGACGTGTGAGCACAGTCACGCAGTGGTCTGGATGGTGCATCACAATCTGTGGTGGCCGGCCAAGGTGTACGAGTATCGACAGAGTGAGTACTATGTCATGTCGAAGAACTATCTCTACGTTATTCCGTTTGGCGATGAGAAGGCTGGGTAAGTAATTCAACCTTCAACATGATACTACCCATACTAATCACACACTCACCCACAAACACAGTAAAAGAACTACATTCGGGGCACTTCGAACCTTCTCACGAGTTGCGCCCACAACAACCGATGAAATGGCTGCAGCATTTGCCAAGCTCAAGCCCGACACACAGAAGAAGCATCGTGATGCACTGGAGCAGGGACTGGCTGATGCGCGACTGTACTATCGCAAGTACTGGAACGAGTACTTCAAAGAGTCGTACCCTGTGCACAAGAAGTCTGAGAGATTCAGGTCTGACGATCTCTATGTTCCGAACGGTGGACTCAAGAAGGGTAAGCGTACACTGGATGAGAACTTTAAGCTGGGCAACCGAAATGGTGCTTACGACGAGGACGATGAGGATGAAGGCGACGGTGAGGTAAAGTTGATCCCTGGTCTATTCTAATTGTTCTCTAATGAATTGTTCTCTATCAGCCTGCTCCAATTGTCCAAAAACGTGGGACAAAGTCGAAGAAGCCAAAAGCTGTTGCGCCTTCTCAGCGTGCTTCGACATCTCGCTCCGAGGCAGTTGAAGCTGCTGCAGGACCTTCGAATGCTGTTCGTGCTGTCAAATCAGGCGCTAAAGAGTCGGCCAGCAAGGCGGTGCCACTACGACGATCCACTCGCAAGTAGGACCAGTTGTTGGATCCAACCACAACTCGCTCCCGGAAACAAGATCTCAAGAACTTGGTCTCTTCTGCTGCCTCTTCGGCATTCTCATAGACGGACCAGTTCTTAGACAGTTCTTAGACATCTTACCACTTTAATCACTATATGCTGTTATCTCTATTCACACACATTCTCTTATGCTATGCATCAATGCTAAGCATTTTCTCGCACATTATGTATCGTTGCGAGCACACATTCAACGTTTGACCTATAAAACTTTGATGCAACTTCTATGCACCTCTCCATTTAAGCACACAATATGTTACACTTAGCTTAGTTTAGTTCAGCAATATTCTATTTCCTTCACTATACTTCAATGCGAGTTAATTCACAACAACAAACAACCACGATTGTACTGATTGAAAGCTTCACTTGAACACGCAGTTCCAATACATCCAAGCGATTGCACCGAGTAGCTGAGGACATCAGTGCTCAAGTTCACATACATCCTAGAAATCTTCAATCCCAATACATAAACACTCGTACATTTACTCTACTTTACCCACTACTGTATTCCTATTTACTTTAATATTCACCAATAAAGCATAATCTGTTCAATTTGTGCAGCAAATTTTGTATAGCGACGGTGGCGCCAGCTAGTATGTGAGAATCGTACATTTTTTAGTATAGCAATCGAGTCATCACTGTACAACAAACATACAAGAGTTGCTTGCTTGCTAACTTTTTTTTCTCAATTGGGTTGATGAACTTGATGAACAACAAACTATGGCCCTCAAGGTAAATAATGTCTCTACTTACAAACTTCGTCTTCGGGCCATAACATTGTCACTAATTGGTTTGGGCAAATAGTCAATTTGCCATGTACGATCTGGTGGTGAAAGCAAGCCAATTGATTAGATGACTTGTTTGAGTTACAAAACCAAACCGAAACAATCACTAGCCTATCTGACAACCTAACCTAAACACAACGGACCATTTACAAAACAACGCGGCCCCTAACCAACTTCTAACCAAACCAAACCAAACTCTAACTTATCTGACAACCAAACCTCAACTTGGACGACATCTAACCAAACCAACGCGGTCCCTAACCAACCTCTAGCCAGGCCAAAACAACATCAAATCTATCTGACAACCTTATCTAAACACAAACGACCATTTACAAAACAACGCGGCCCCTAACCAACTTCTAACCAGGCCAAAACAACATCAAATCTATCTGACAACCTAACCTAAACATAAAGGACCATTTACAAACCAACGCGGTCCCTAACCAACCTCTAGCCAGGCCAAAACAACATCAAATCTATCTGACAACCTTATCTAAACACAAACAATCGCTAACTTATCTACCCTAACCATAATTAGGAATGTAGCAATAAAGCACACTCAATTTGTCATATACGATCGATCATTGATGTTTAATTCGTGTATCAGCATCCCATCATTCGAAAGTTATCTACTGTGACAGTGTGAACATTGATCACATACGACTAATACTGTTTGGGGTGCGGTTGTTTGTGCTACTGAGTATATCACATAATGTAATCGATAGTATCGACACACTTACTGGTGGAGTGACGCTTTCACAACCACTCCACAGATCATGATATGAATAGCATTTCTACCAGTAACTTCGTTTGTTAATGTTTTAGTTCGACTAGTGTAGTGGTGTCGATCGACATTAGTGAAGCGTAAACTACCGATACACTGAAATTGTTTACTGAACACACATAGCCCTGTTCTGTATGTTTTCCTCTCTTTTATATCATCTTCGCAATGAGCGCAATAACACGCGCACATCACGTGGATGGACAGACAGAATACAGGCAGTTGACTGTGAGTTTTTTCTTTCAGTTGTGTTGATGTGTGCTTTCGCTCTTGCATTGAGTATATCGTATTCTCTTGCAAGTGAAATTTTCATTACTTTCTTGACTTTGTGGGTGTCCTCTGAAACATTGACACACTACTCATATGATGATGATCGAGGGCCTCGGTGCACACAAAGCCAAGACTCGGTTTGTGTGTGTGCGTGTGTCTTAATGTGTGTCTATCAGAAGTGTGCATTGAAGCCTGTGTGTGCATCAGACAACTAGGTACAAGTCCACTGTGAGACTTCTCTCCTTGTCAATGACCATTTACATCTAGATCACATTATACTACTTCATCATATTATGCATTATCATTTGTCAACTTTCACTACTGTGTTCCACTACTTTTGCAATTATTACCTCGAGTGTATCACCCCACTTACACTTTCCACTCACAACCGTCCACAAGGACGATAGTGAATGTTAATGCGCATTCAAGGAAATGCCCTCACTCGTCTAGTCCACTCTTGTCAATTGGCCATCTCTCATCTACTCCTGTGATCCGTTAGTTAGCACACACATTTTTCCTCTCTGTGATTGTGTGTTTTCCATTTGCATATTCTTGCACTTGAGCTGACATTTGACCTAATTCATATTGTACATTTTGTTCAATCTCACTATCAGTTGTCAGTTGTGCTTATGACTTAATGTATGTTTAGTGACATTTGCAAGTGTCGCCGCTTCGCTCCCGGCAAATTCAACTAATCTGGTCATTTATGGCAAATCAAGCTCTCAACTTAACGGTGACCTGACTAACGCAGTTCTGTGACACCTTTGTACATAAATCATCAGTGCAACATTGATCCATCTGTGTTTAGTGGGACAGTATGTCCGATGAAGATACCCGATTAGCAATGATTAACCTCAATGCACTGTAGACATTTGCCAACTTAGCAACTCCCTCCCCGGGCCCCTCCTGACTATAAAGTCCAAACCGTCAAAACAATCATTTCCGTATTTGTGTTCACGAGTGCACGGAGTCAAATAAGTCTCAACCAATCCTTCAATCTTCCCTCAGACAAACAAAATGAAAAGACGTCGATTCAAGTTAACAAAACAGCCTCTCGTGCCTGCTAAACCACGGACACGACCAATGGTCTATCCATCTGGCCTTTCAAACTATCCATCTGGTCCCACAGACATGCCAACTGACCCTTTAACCATAGGGTCACTTTCAATTGAGGATTTTTTTCCACCACTGCTATCACCAACACCACAGCCTAGACTATCACTGTTGGATCATGAGGCAGAAAATGCAAGTGAAAGTAATAATACTCCTAAACTGTATCTCAACCCTCAAATGCAATTCAATCCCAATGCCCAATTCCACCCCAAGAAGAATCCATTTGTACCGATAAGTTCATATGCAAAAGAACCCGCACATTATGACGCCCAATGGTTTGACATTTCACCAGCTGTTCTTCGAAAACTACGAAGAGCTTCACCACCGTTCACTCTCGGTCGAATGTCAAACTCTGATTGCACTCATGATGGTCCTGTGACAGACAGCGAACCATTGGAAGGAAGCAATCTAACTCATTTAGCAACACTTGTACAACTACAGTCACTGCCCGCAGAATCGTTTACAATATTTGATGCCACTGGAGTGGACTTGCAAATTCGTGTTCAATTTAATGGAGAAGTCTTTGCTTTCGACTGTTTCCCAGGATCGGTTCCTATTGATAACATTTCGGCAATTGAAGAGAACATCGATGGCACACAGCCCGAACAATTGCAACCAAGTCTAGTAGTGGCAGCGAACAGTGATGATGATGATCAAATAGCGGCTCCAACTATTCAGCAGCCTAAGAATTGCAAAAAATTGGCTCGGAAAGGTAAAAAGCAATCACGAAAACAGATACTAAGGACATTGACTGCTTCAATTTTCGAGGATGGTCCTAGTCAAAATGAAACATCAACTCCCCCGACAATGATTGAGCATGCAAAAAGACCGATAAAAGATGAATTGCCTTGTGCTAATGCTACACGACTTGTGACTAAGCGAGCAAAGCGAGTTTCGTTTGCTTCCACTAGAAGTCGAGTGGAAGTAGCAAGCAATTTACAACTAAACAAGTCAACATCAAATAGCAACCAGGGTTTTTCAAGAAGAGACAACTACTGTTGGAAATGTCACCAAGCAGGTGGAGATCTTGTGCACTGTAGTCGCTGTTCGCTAGGTTGGCACACAAATCAATGCAGTAACACTGTGTTCAAGTCAAAGCTAACATCGATGATTATGATTCCGAATGACAAAACTAAACTAGCAAGCCGTAAAAAGTACGAGAGTAAACAAGCCTGGATCATGCAACTGCCCGCCATTCGCAATGCATCGATTTGCATTGAATGTGCACGCAAAGAAGCAGGCGTGCATTACAACAAAAAGTATGGCATTTTGAAGGGCATCAATTTGAATCGCCAAAAGTCAATAATGAAACGAAGTGCCGCACTGTACGAGTATGCTGTGCAGAGTCTGATGATGGAGTGCAAACGCCTGCAGAATGTGACGACTGGAAAGTGGGAAGAAGTTACATTTGAATCGTTTGTACGAATTGACTATGGCCGACACGAGGTGAAGCGTCAAATTGATTTAGAATTGATTTACGAGAAGACCCAATGCATCTACGCCTATCTGTGTACTGAGGATTTTATGTTCGACATGAAATTGGTGAGTTTGCGTCAATGTTTGCACGAACTAATCGATTTGTCTTGCAGCTATGCCACAGCTACCTTATTCTGGCGCAGAAGAAGGGAATCGCGGTTGGTTCACCAAAGTACACCTCTCACCAGACCATGTGCACGGAGTTGATTAGTTTGGCAAGAACAGAAATGGATTTTGTCGACCGATGTGATTCGTGTTATCGCAATCATTACGAAATCAATCACGACCGAGTCAAGTCGGACATGGTAATGCCCTGTGAGAACTCACACTCACTTGTCTGGCTAGTGCATCGCAATCTTTGGTGGCCAGCCAAAGTTTATGAGTATCGGGAGAGTGCATTCTTTTTCACATCGGAAAAGTATGTAAACGTAGTTCCGTTTGGGGATGAGGAGGTTATGTAAGTAACCTACTATCATATCTCACATAATCTAACCTAATCACACACAGCAAATGCACCTTATACAAGAACCTACGAAAGTACTCACATAATGCGCCCGAAACAAGTGAGCTAATGCGTGCAACATTTGACAAGTCCAAGCCCAAAACCAAAGAGAAGAATCTCACTGCACGAAAGAAAGCACTGGCAGATGCGAAGCAGTACATGCGAACCTATTGGAATGAGTACTTTGAAGTGCCATACCCACTGTCCCAGTACGATGCACCATTCACCAGTAAAGATCTCTATGTGTGGAATGGCGGATATAAGCCTGGAAAGGACACTTTGGATGACAACTTTATGTTAAGCTCTCCCGATGCGGATGATGATGAAGCAGCTAAGGTGAGTTTTAATTATTTTGGACTTTTCAGAGAATTTCTAATGTATTCTTAACTCATCAGCCTGTTCCGGTCAATCGTGCAAGTCAGAAAACTGTAAAACGAAAGGCAACTCCTTTGGCTCAAAGTGCTTCTCACTCGGTGGCAACTATAAAACCCTCATATGACAATTCAAATCGAAGTGCCAAATCAAGAGCTAAACAATCTTCAAAACAGAATACAAACAGAATAACCTCTCGCAATTAGAACAAGACCAGTTCCATCAACCAAGCAATTGGTCGATGACTCAAGTGTGCTCAAAGCACTGACAAGAGCTAAAAATCAATAATAATGAAAATATCATTTTGAATTACTAGATCAAATCTTAGATACAATCTCAACACATATACTCGTTTATATTTTTACTTTTATATACCCACTATTGTATCAAACTCACAATTTTCCAAATAAAGCATATTATAAATACACGATCACGATCATTCGATTGTGCAAAACAAGAGGGCACTACGTCTTGTGTTTTCCTAATTTTATTTTGGATGGCCTGAACAAATGACACCATTTAACACGACAAGCAGAACAGAGCATGGTACATTACTCGAATTTAGACGAATGAGAGCGCAATTGGCAGCATATTGAAGAGAACGATATGCAAACTGTGTCATGCGCAAAGAAGTATATGCTTTTAGGTTAGTACAAAAGTTTCCATATTTTTACAGTATGCGAACCATATGAGTGCACACGGAGAAAATTTATATGTTCTTTTGTGCGTCCGTTGGTAGCGCAAAACGCGACCTCCTCCGAGACTCTGAGGCGGAGTCCGACCCGATCTAGAGGGCAAACAATAATGGGGGTACTAAGTACCACTTAACAACAACAGCAATAGCAGCAGGACATTTGAGTGAGCACACGGCTCACAAGTCAGTCCATGTAGAGTGAAATACAAAGTGAGCCTCTCGACAAACTGAAGCAGTCTCTTAGCAACAACGGCAACGCGACATTTAAGCCTTGAACTGCTTATCGGCTCACACACAACCCTGCCGAGAGTGCACCGTCCATTCGACTGTCTGACACAGAGAGGCACTCGCTCGTATATGAAGCCAAGGTAGAGAGCGCCAATCGGCTTAGTTTAGCACAGACACACACACACACACACACACACACACACACACACACACACACACACACACACACACACACACACACACACACACACACACACACACACACACACACACACACACACACACACACACACACACACACACACACACACACACACACACACACACACACACACACACACACACACACACACACACACACACACACACACACACACACACACACACACACACACACACAGCGAGCTCATAAAAGAGACCATTAAGTCACCCTTCGAGAGCGAATGCAATAAAAAAACAATTCAACCACTCCACTGTTCTCCGAATCAATAATGTACTGCTACTGCAGTGGAATGTTATTCGTTGTCTCTATGCTCGCACCCCGAATCACCGAGCAAACGAACTGGCCGAATTACAAGTTCAATATATTCAAATGCAAAAAAGCAATACGCATTTCAATGGTATTTGCTATACAAATCTTTTTTTGAACGAACGGCGGCGGCACTCTTTGCCAATTCGCAATGCAATCTTCGTTGCCATTGTACGCGTAAATCACTTCACCGAGCACGACTGTCTTCTCTCTCTTTCAACGTTGAGTTCTTCGTATACGAAAGAGAAAGCCTAAATGAGGGGTTCGTTTTTTATGTGTTTGTGTGCTATTTGCGGCACGCAATCGATCGACTCTCTTCCCAATCTAGAGCACAAGCAAAGTACATGCACACACAGCAACGCGATCGCCTTTCATCGTTCGTTAGTCAAAGCCAGACAGGCAGGAGGGAGTGCAAACACAGGGAGACAACGAGATCATGCCACTTTCAAGTACAACTGCAGTGCAATATCGATCGCTGAAGTGGAGAGCGCGTCTGACCGTTTTATTACTTTCGCTCAAAGTGGTCTCGGTCGCTTCTCTTTTGCTTATGAGCTCCCCTTGTGTGCTCTCCCTACTCTAAGCTGGTTGGCGCGCTCTACCCTTGCCTATACATGCGAGGGGGTTCCGCTGCCTTCCCCATGCCAGATGGCCAGACAGTCGAAAGTAAGGCGCGAACTTTGTATTCCACTCTGCATGGACTGAGTGCCGTGTGCTGGCTCAAATGTCCTGCTGCTGTTGTTGCTAAGTGGTACTGAGTAAGTACCCCCATTATTGTTTGCCCTCTAGATCGGCTCGGACTCCGCCTCAGAGCCTTGAAGGAGGTCGCGTTTTGTGTTACCAACGGACGCAAAGCACATATAAATTTTCTCCGTATCCACTCATTTGGTTCGCATACAGTAAAAATATGGAAACTTTTGGACTAACCTAAAGGCGCACTTCTTCGAGCATGGTTTTCAGTTCTCGGTCTCTAGAATATGCGCAAAATATTTCACAGTGTTTTAATGGGCGCGCATAACCGTTCTAATCTTTTGAGTTCGAGTAATGGCTGTTTGCAATAGCTTAATGATAGCTTTTATTGTTGCGAAGCGTGGACTACAAGTCGAAAATAAATTTTTACGATCCTTTTGAGCATTTGTATGAAATGTCATGCGAAAAATGAGAATTTACAATACAAATCGAATTTACTATTCAATCTCTTACGCAGACGGAGGCGACAGTTGGTGTTGGCGAATCACACTAAATGCAATCCTATTTGCATTGGCCCAGTACTGCCAACGTGGATATAGTGTGCCTGCAGTGCTTAGTTTGTTATTGTGAGCAGCGAGTGAGTTCTCCTTCATTCACCACTCTCCTCTTTCTCCTCTTTCTCCTCTCTCTCTCTCTCTCTCTCTCTCTCTCTCTCTCTCTCTCTCTCTCTCTCTCTCTCTCTCTCTCTCTCTCTCTGATTGTGACTGACTGTGCACTTGGCTGTTGTCGCAGTCACTTTCGATTTCATCTGATAACTCACTTTTAACCCACTTTTTGTGTCATAATCGCAGTGTTGTGAGACTTGGTATCGGAACCGGTCACCCCTCGGTGTCACCTTTGACTTGCTGGCTGGCGAAAACCTTTGGTGAGTACATCACGAGTGCATATTGACGTAATAGTGCAGTAGTAGTGCACGCGTATAATGGCCAAATTGACTTTGCGACGCATATGTTTGACCTTTTGAGTGCGCATTTTCGCTTTCGGTCGCATGATTTTGTGTTTCCCGCTTACAGATGCTCACACTTGACCTGACATTTGATTCATTTTGTACTTTTTATTTCGTCTCAGTGTGTGTGCATATGTGCGTTTGTGTGCGATTGGTGACATTTGAGAGTGCGGCAACGTCATTGGCCGCGCGACTTTGCTTAATCGGGTCAATTTGACCAAATTGAACTCACAACTCAACTGACATACCTGACATACGTTGTACTGTGACCCGTTGGTGCCAATCATCATCAGTGCAACATTGATCCATTGTATAACTATCGATCGAACTCTTCTTGACCTGACCATTCACAAACACAACATAAGGTTCGTTCAATATGACATTTGACCTTGTTTTGACTTGATTAGACTATTTAGATTAGAATATGTCATTGGTGGCTTTTGGAACGGAGTGTAATTGAGAGACTTATTTCACTCCTCCACTTAGCTATCTCATACAGTGCAGAGTGACATTCCGCATTCAATTATCAATTGAACTTGGGTCATTTTGGTTGACCTCTGGTCAATTGAATGAGATTAAGCCAAATCGACGGTAACTTGTGCCAACTCACTGAAACATATGCTTCGATTTGGGTGACCTTTGATCATCATCAGCATCCTGCCACGGCATCGCATACACAAGGTTGGTTTCGTATTATCTTTGACCCTTGACCTGATTTGTTGTTTTTCAGTTCTAGTTTTGACTTTATTTGGTCAAGTAAACCTTGATTCCGTCTCGTAATAGTAGCATATCCTGAGCATTGTCTGCCAAACGTCTTACTTCTATTGCATTTTTGAGGTGAGTGTACTTTGTCCAGTGATCGTTTCACCATTACACTCATGCATGTCTCTATTCAGGTAGACAGCATTAGAGCAGCAACAAAATGGGTAAACGTTCTGGTCGCAAGAAGAACAACGACGATGAGTCAAAGCAAGTTGTTGTCTCTCAACCGCCTAGCAAACGAGGTCGTAGGGATATTGTGCCACCACTAGTGGACGAACCCGAGTTGGGAGTCGCCTCAACATCACGAGGGGACACACGACAACCACGAATCCCATGGCTCGATGGTCGAGATGAGACTGAGTGTGTGCCACAAGCCGAACAGGGTAGCCCTGAGCATGCGGTACCAGTGGCTGCTCCTCAACAAGAAGCGCCAAGGCAAGTTGTTGTCTCTAAAGCAGCCAAGAAGCATAGTCGTCGAGGCATTGTGCCCCCACTTGTGCACGAGCCTGAGTTGGGAGTTGCATCATCATCACGAGGGATTGTACGACAGCCACAAATGTCATGGCTGGATGATCAAGAAGAGGCTGAGCATGTGCCACAGGCCGAACAAGGCAATCTTGATGTGGCTTTACCTCAACTAGAACCGGAACCGATTCAAGTTGTTGCCCCACTGCGGCGCAGAAAGCGTGATCGTCGGGATGACCTAGTGCCCAATCTAGTGGCCTGGGTCGAGGAGAGACAGAGAGCTGCCTTAGCCCGAGCGGCCCTGCACCGACAACGACAGCAAGAAGAAGCAGCACTGGCGGCGCTTGTAGTCCGACCAGTAAACCCAGAGATAGTGGCAGCATCGCAACCAGTCAACCGAGATCACCCAATAGCTGCTCTTGAACTGAACGAACCAGAGCAACCAATCGCAGCTCCTGAACTGGACAATCCTGAACACCCAATAGCTGTTCCTGAACTGGCCAACACAGATCCCATGACCAATCCTGAGATTCCCCTCGAAGGTGGCACCAACTTCAACGATCTCAACGTTCACTGTGTGATGTACATTCTGTGCAAGTTCTCACTGCAGCAGCGCTTCCGTATGCGTGAGGTTTGTCGCTTCTGGAAGAGCACCATCGAGTGGCATTGTCGCGAGAAAGGCAGACTCAATTTGTATGTGTTCAGCCGCGATCGAAAGCCCATTTTCCCCCTCTCACGGGCCCATCTCTTCTATGCGGACAACCTGAATGAGTACTTGCGCGAACAGGAGAATCCCGATGACACCCTCAGCTTCTCTGGCCGTTGGGTGCACTGTCTGCCCAAGTACTTCCAAACTCTGGCCCAGTTGACCATTCACTATCACTGTGCCCAGTCGGATCAGAACACTGCCCGTCTGTGTACCTTCCTGCGCTGTGCTGGCCCCAAACTGGACACATTCTCCCTCTGGATGAACAGTGTCTACATCACCAATGATAGTCTGATGCCGCGCATTTGTGAGCAGATACGTGCACACTTTGAACAGATCAGCCAGTTGAACTTGTACACTGACAATTTCTTTGTGCGAAACAAAGCAAAGCCCAAGGATCGCTACGACATACACGCAGTGGGACAGTTCAAGTCCCATGGACCACTGCATTTGGGTGATCAGGTGTTGCAGAATGTTGAACGCTTCTCATTGGACTGTCACACTGAGAATCATGGAGAACTTTTGGCGGGACTGGGCTCGCAGCTGAGGATGCTCAGTATCGACTGTTACTATCTGAACATGCTTAACTTTGCCAGTCTTCTCGCTACCGACAATCCTGACTGGACTCGTACCGTTACTCGACTGCGATTTCGTTCGATGAAGGAACCGGGCGCGATGACCGCCTTACTGCAACGTCATTTCATGAATATAGAATGTCTCGAGATGGCGTTTGCGTTCAATCTCCCAATGGTGAGTCTTCTTGTCTTCTTTGCTTTACCTTTTAGGATAATCTTGATCAGCAACACTTTTCATTCCCTCACTTCAAAAAGGCATTCTTCGACGAGGACATCATGCGAAAGCTCATGCCACTCACGCGCTTAACCGAGCTAAAGTTGTTTGACTTTCTGATCGATGTCTCAATTGGAAAGGACTATACACTGCCCCAGGTACTCCGACTCACCCTATGCACCAAGACTCTACTGCTGGATCAGAATGTGCGAGAGTTTTGCACTCAACTGGCTGCGTACTTTCCCAACCTTGAGGATCTCACCATTGTATGCTTTTGTCGGGATGCCGAGCAGGTTCGCGCTGCTATGAACGACAATGTGGGTCGTTTTCGTCGATTGCGCAATCGAAACTTCTATTATCATCTCTAAAGTGGTGGTTGACAAGTCTCTCTAAATCGTTTACGATCATCCGCGTGATGATGATCATGTCTGAGATCAGTTTTCATCGATATGTAATCGCACTGATGAACTACTGACGTAGTACAGTTTGCTGTTAATCTCATCTCATAAGCAATCTCAATCATAACTAGTCTTATCTCTTATCTTGTTAGGGTCATCTGAAATTAGTCTTTTTTCATGACATTTTCAATACAACACAATGTTGTGTGAACAGTGTTCACTGAACATAGGTTCACTTTCATTTTGAGAACGTCTCAAAAGCAACATCAAAGGTGTGACATCTCAGATATGACTTCCTTGATGTATCATACCAAGTTCCCAAAGATTCAAAACAAGCCCAAAAGCGGCCCTTGTCGTACAACTTTTGTAATTTACCCATCATCTACAACATAGCACATATTTAGCTTTAGGTTTTTCTTTCATCTTCTAAGGCGCATGATCATCATCATCATAATCATCATTCTTGAAACTAGTATTATTATCATTTAATCCTTCTTAGCTAACAACGACAACAACCAAAAGGTTAATCTAAGCACTCTATCAAGGTTTCCAACCTTTTGACTTGCTAGGAATATATCAATGATAACACCCACATCTTCATTTAACTTTGTTGTCTCCACTATCTAATATGACACAATCATTATCATCAAAGTTTAGATTTGCATACGATAACGAGCATAATAAACTAAACTAAACAGTAACCGCTAATCTCACAATATTGTCTCAGTCTAACTCATATCATCATGATCATTTCATTATAATCTTAAATCTATGTTAGTATAATTAGGCATCTCCACTCTTAACTCACTCAAAACACAACTTATAAACGAGCCATAGCATCATTATGCAAGAGAATAAAGTGAGCTCATGCATAAGCACACACACACAGTAGGGTCGAACTCAAAAACTGAAACTCAAACGGAATGTCACCACAAGTCTAACACCTTTTTGTTGTCCAGAAATATATCCCATGGCTTACACAGACACATATTTTAAATTCGATTGTCTTCATCGTAACACAAAAATGTTCATCAGTATATATAATGTTTGTTGAATTGATTGTAATGTTGATCATTTGTAAACACATTCTGTGGTTGTTTAAACTTCTTGTACACAAGAGTGTTGAAATAAAAGTTATGTTACTGATTGACGTAAAAATCTTTCTTCTCATGACATTGACGGAAAGAACGTCGTTCCCCAGCGACTTCGTTTCCACGAGGAATGGCGCTGGATGAGGTTCCTTCATGAGAGGCCTTGTGTCCACAACGAATGTCTTGTTACTCGAGTGAGCGCGTTGTGTCTTGCTAATCACATATGGATCGGATGGCCGATCAGACATTCCACTAGAAGAAATCTCTGCATCAAGGGTTCCAATTTGTTCTAAGGTCTTCCAGACCTTGTTGTTGTCCTCAAAGGCGAGCTTCAGCACAATCGTGCCCTTCCAATCGTTAGTATCGACAAACAATCGAAAAGTGTCCACACTCACTGGACTAATCTTGTTGCCCTCACGTGGAAACTTCAGATCTTCCGTCACTGGTCGAATTTCTTGGTCACGCGGTATGCTCGTGTCCCCAAGACTGACTTCCAGACACAGCTGGATCATTTCATACTCGATAGGACTCGGCTCCGGTATATACACGTTTTGGTCGAGATACACAGGATCCAAGTCGAGCATTACGGGATATGTCTTTATGAATAGCTCGCGTTTTGGAGGTTCTACTTGGGTTACATCCGGTCGAGGAGTGGTTGTCGATCTGTATTGACCATTTAGTGTCGCTGAAACACCATTGCGCACATGGACTGGTACAACAAACAATGGGTCGCGCGACTGGTCATTGTTGCTGGTAGAGGTTGATCTCGACGCGTTGGTTTTGGTTGAGCTGGTACTGGTATAGGTTCTGTGTCGATCAGGTGTTGTCATCAGGTAACTCGCTAGTGGCACGTGCATGTTTTGCCACGGATCCAAACGAGGAAGCAAACATCCGAACCATCAAACTGTGCAATATAAATTATGAAGACAGACGAGGAAAATGGAATTTGTGTTGACCAACTACATCATCATAGACACGAGGCAAACATCCGAACCAGGTAGATGTCCATTGCCAGCCAGGTATTGTACTACTTTCGATCTGGATCAATAACTCCTCAATAAAGCCCTCCAATTTCGGACGTTTAATGTTTATCGAGTGTTGGCATTGAGCAGTTGCATCATTATTGACGTAGCTATCGTTGATTTTGAGCTGCCGAGCTTGGGTGAGGGTGTTGCTGGCAGTAGACCAAAAGGTTCTCATGAAAACTACGTCAAAACGGTCCTATATTTTGGGAATCTGGCTGAGACGTTGAATGCGTGTTTCAGGACTGTCCAGACTGTCCATTTATGATATTCTGTTTAGGATCGTGAAATAACTTGGTGGTTCATTTGACAATTTGAGTCATCTGACAAACCCCAAAATCTACGCCTCTCGCCTGTGATGTTAATGACAATTTGACAAAAACATTAAAGAGGAACAAATCAAGTCAATTTGGTCTGTTACTAAACCTAGGGTAGTTCTAAAGAACGCCCACAATCGATGACAAACTAATCGAATAACTTAAAACAGATAAAGTCGGTTGCAAGTGTTATTGAATGAGGAGTGTAGAAAAATATAGAGAACATGGCTTGCTAGACAATACACAAACTGGTGATATCACAGTGAGATACTCACAAGTTCGCTAACGAAAATAACCAACGATAGGACTTTGACAGGTCCGGTACACAGTCAATACCAGAACAATGATCAGTTGTGATATAGACACCAGCAATCTCATTTGTCAGTTGTCAAAGTTTGTCATTGTTAGGCATTACTCAGTTAACAAATCAAACGAACAAAATTCAAAATATGTTCTGCTTGGTTAGTCTATAAAAAGTAATCGTTTGCTTTGCTTTGCAATTCCCACAATAATACCACTGTGAACCCAACATTCTCCTAGTTGGCAGACAAGTGTTCGTGCACCAATCTCGGTATGTACATTATTGCGAGACTGGACAGGCAGACACGCAGACCAGGCCATAGCCACCATGTCCAAAAAGAACATCCAATCGTGTGTGCAAACACCATCGGCACATCACGAATCCAGCTTTCACTCGGTTGATTGTTGCAGTACAGGAAAAAGGGTATTAATGCAATTCGGAGTAGACATATAATATGGAAAAGGTAAAACAATAATCGTGTTTAACAGATTAAATCTAAATAGTAGGGCATAAAAAGGGAGAATTGTCTCAGGCTCAACAGTAAATTGGTGTCCTCAAAATGTTGTTTCACCTTAAATCACTTGATCATCGATTAAAGATGGGTTAAAGTCTAAAATAATTTGATAATCACACCGTGGGTTGTCCAGGTATGAACAGATGTCAACTTTTCTTGTACGTACTTTGATCATTAGATTTCAGCATACACACAATCATATACTATTCAGTGCTAACATCTGCATGTCATAGAAATTAACCCCCAATGCTACTGATTAGCCCATAAGGCAGTACTTGAAAGTGGTTTGTAGATAGGAAAAAGCATGTTTCTGTATGTAAATGCGCTGTTAGGTCCTTCTTTTTTACCATTTGTGTCTTCTATTTGCTGATTCTTTTGCTTGTTCAAATTCTTCAAATTACCAAACCCAAATCATCATCATCATGGACTATCAAACTTACATGAAATCGATCAAATCCGGTGCTGTTGAGTGCACTTTGAAGCCATGGGAAATTCAAAGTAAGTGATGATCGTGCTTGATTTACTGAGTATCTAATCTAATTTGCCGTTATTTTTAAAATAGATTTCACAGAAGACGATTTCGAGACAGCCAACATTCTATATTTTGGTTTCGCTGACTATCGCAACCAGGTCCAATCGTCAAGTGAGACTCAAACATCGAACTCAGGAACAGAGACAGACTATGAAAATGATGATGACGACGATGATGATGATGATGTTCAGCTAATTGAGATTGTACCGAAGCGGAAGATTCTGCAATTGGGCGAATCTCAAACTGAAAATCAGGCCAAACGAGCAAATCTCACGAGGAATGGTCAAATTAATGCGAAAGTAGAAATACCAAAAGTTCTACCCAAACCCCTGCCCAAAAAGGGCATCAACTGTTTTATGCTGTTCGCAAAAGTGCACCGACCCATCGCAGGCAAATTGAAGAAGATCCAAAATCGTGACGTAAGCATAATACTGAGCGAATGGTGGAATGCATGCGATAAGAAGTGCAAAAAGGTGTACATTGACTTTGCGGCTAAAATCAAAAAGAAAGAAAACAATGGACCCTTGAAGACTTTTGTCGAGCAGCAATTGAGGACATTCCCAAGATTTGACTACACATATTATGAGGCAAATCGTAAAGAGAACCTCAATTTGACTCCAGCTAAAATTGAGGAAGCAATTGCGGCGTATCGCGAGAAACAAAATTCTCGCCGTAAAACTGGTGGCGAAATGACCGAACAGGCAAATGCTAATCTGCCAACCTCCTCTTCCCGAATCAACGTTGACCAACAAAGGAGGCTCATCATTGGCATGTTCAACCAAAAGTTGTACCCAGGAGGTAGATGTTGTTAGATGTGTAGATTTGTCATCGAAATCATAATAAAATTTCATTTTTACAGATCCTGAACTCACGAAACTACAAGAGAAGAATCCTGCTCTTTTCCCAAAGTTGTACAATCTCAAGATTATGGTTCGTGAGATTCGTCAAAGGCTCATGAATATGAAGCTGATTTAATTTTGGACTGTCCTGTACGGAAGAAACTGGTGATTATCCATTTCCCATTTTGTAGTTAGCAATTTGTTTTAACCTAGTCATTGTTCCATGAGAATTGAGTAGAATATTCTGATTCTTGAATCATACAAGTCAATAATTTTCTACCTCACTGCCAAACTTTTCACTTTGATTATTTAGTTTTGTAAGTGATTGTCGGCCAGTTAGTTAATTTGCGTGTTTTATATATCATGTATACTCAATGCAATAAAAATGTCAATAGCAAAACAGTAAATGCATACATTTCATGCTCCATTTGTAATTGCGTTTCCATTATCATCATCATCCTAATTGGTTTAAACCATAAAAGGTGGAAAAATCCAGTAGTTTTCGTTGCAGCACACACAGAACGTCAAACGTACTAAATCTGACGTACAAAAGGCCAATTGCACCAGTATACCATGAACCAGTATACCTAATTTAGACATGTGTCACCATTAGTCATGCATCCCATCCAAGGATCCGTTATTTCATGTCAAGTTGCCTTATCTATTTAACTTTTATGATGTCTCAGTTAATGGTCAATTAACATTTATATGTTAGCAACAGTATATTGCTTGTTCTAAAATGGTTCTTTTATTTATGTTTTTTTTGCGATGTTCATAATGCACGTAGGAGAATGGGAGAATCCAGGTCAGTCCACCATTCGGTCCAGTGTAGTCCTTGGAGGATCATAACATTTCCAATGGAAAGTTTTGACCAGTGGAAATATTTGTCAATGACAATCGTGTTGGGATGCACACTTTTATTGTACCAAATGTATCTTTTCTTATCCATCTTCTACTTGTTCTTTCAGTGGCACCAGTCTTTAGATAGACAAACTGTCTGCCAGTCAGTCATGTCTTGTTCATTGTTGAGACCAGACAATCAGTCTCATCAGTCATCATAAAATATTTACGGATATCCTCACCAAAAATTAGATAACCCCTTTTTCATCATACACTACATCAACATACATATAAATATAATATCTTGTTTCGATTGCGTTTCATCAGTAGTACTTCTCAGAATTTAGCAACAAAGTCATCATCATCATCACATGAAAAGATGAAGAAAAACTCGTTCGAGAACCAAGATTTTGTTGTTCCTAAAGATAGGTAAGTTGTAATTCATTTGGAACGTCTTTCACTTTCTTTGACTGTCTGTTTTAGGTTAAATGTTGTTTTTATAATTTTTCTGATTACCGGCATTGGCACACTGTTTCCCTGGAATATGCTAATCAATGCGGATCATGTAAGTTTTGGATTTTGGTTATTGGCAATAAGAAACTTTTATAGAGCATTCTAATAGTTACTGGTTACTGGTTACTGGTTACTGGTTACTGGTTACTGGTTACTGGTTACTGGTTACTGGTTACTGGTTACTGGTTACTGGTTACTGGTTACTGGTTACTGGTTACTGGTTACTGGTTACTGGTTACTGGTTACTGGTTACTGGTTACTGGTTACTGGTTACTGGTTACTGGTTACTGGTTACTGGTTACTGGTTACTGGTTACTGGTTACTGGTTACTGGTTACTGGTTACTGGTTACTGGTTACTGGTTATTGGTTACTGGTTACTGGTTACTGGTTACTGGTTACTGGTTACTGGTTACTGGTTACTGGTTATTGGTTACTGGTTACTGGTTACTGGTTACTGGTTACTGGTTATTGGTTACTGGTTACTGGTTACTGGTTATTGGTTACTGGTTACTGGTTACTGGTTACTGGTTACTGGTTACTGGTTACTGGTTACTGGTTACTGGTTACTGGTTATTGGTTACTGGTTACTGGTTACTGGTTACTGGTTACTGGTTACTGGTTACTGGTTACTGGTTACTGGTTACTGGTTACTGGTTACTGGTTACTGGTTACTGGTTATTGGTTACTGGTTACTGGTTACTGGTTACTGGTTACTGGTTACTGGTTACTGGTTACTGGTTACTGGTTACTGGTTACTGGTTACTGGTTACTGGTTACTGGTTACTGGTTACTGGTTACTGGTTACTGGTTACTGGTTACTGGTTACTGGTTACTGGTTACTGGTTATTGGTTACTGGTTACTGGTTACTGGTTACTGGTTACTGGTTACTGGTTACTGGTTACTGGTTACTGGTTACTGGTTACTGGTTACTGGTTACTGGTTACTGGTTACTGGTTACTGGTTACTGGTTACTGGTTACTGGTTACTGGTTACTGGTTACTGGTTACTGGTTATTGGTTACTGGTTATTGGTTACTGGTTACTGGTTACTGGTTACTGGTTACTGGTTACTGGTTACTGGTTACTGGTTACTGGTTACTGGTTACTGGTTACTGGTTACTGGTTACTGGTTACTGGTATTGCAATATCTAATGTCTAATATCTAATTCTTAATGTCTAATGTAATTAAAACATTTCTTCCATCACAGTACTTTGTAAACTACAAACTGAACGTCACGAATGCCTCACCAGCAGTGGACGATTATCGGCATCACTTTCTGTCCTATCTGGGCATTGCCTCCAAGGCGCCCAACATAATCCTTCAAATACTCAACATGTGCTTCAATGCCGAGTAATTTCCCACATCTTGAATTTGGTTCTTGATTTTGATTAGTTACTTTGTATAATACAGAAACGCCAACATTTCACGTCGAATCAGCGTGACACTGATGATTCAAATCATAGTATTCGTACTGATCATAGTGTGTGCCGCAATTGATTTCTCCGAGCAAGCGGCGCTATTCTTTTGGCTCACAATGTGTTCGGTCTGCTGCATGGACATTGCCAACGGTGTCTATCAGGGCTGTGTGTACGGAATTGCTGCTCGCTTTCCAAGTAAATACACAAACTCCATTACGATTGGAATGAACATTAGTGGCACCATTGCGTCCTGTATGACCATCTTTGCCATTGCCGTTTCGCCTAATCTGCAAATTGAGGCATATGTCTTCTTCTCTTTTGCTGCCGTGATGTTGAGCTGCTGTCTGGTGGCGGAGTTCTTTCTGGTTAAGAATGTAAGTTTATTTTGGCCTTTTATGAGGATTCACTTTTACTTTGCCTTATTACCAAACAGGCATTTTACCAATACTATGCTCATCAAACTTGTAGTGAATCCAGTGACAATTCACCACAACCACTACCGAATCGCAAGGATTCATTCTACATGAATCCATCCAAGAAAATAGCCAAACTTGAGCCTGATGTTGAATCCGATACTCGTCATCTGACATTATATCGAAAGTATCTCTTTGTTATACGGCAAATTTGGCCTCAACTGTTGAACGTTATCCTGATTTATGCAGTTTCGTTCTCGATTTTCCCTGCTGTTGCAGCTCGAATTGATCCAATCGATTTCATGATCGGTTCCCGTTACTATTCTCCTTTGTTTTGTTATCTCTTCTTCAATCTATTCGCCACCGTAGGAAATTTTACCGCAGATTACATTCTATGGCCCGGTCCAAGAGCCTTGGCGATATTCTGTGTACTCCGTATCGCTTTTATACCTTTTTTCCTGTACTGCAACTATCAGCCGAGTGAAAGTTGGATTCGTGATGTGCCAGTGGTGTTTGCACACGATTGGATGTTCATTCTGGGCATGGTAGCGATGGCCTGGTCTGCGGGCTACCTGTCAAGTCTCGCAATGATGTACATACCGAGACTGGTGCCCGAACATTTGTCTGCCAACTCGGGCATGTTGGGCTCGCTGTGCATTATTGTGGGCATTTTTATTGGCATCAACAGTTCGCTGCTGTATCCAAAGATGTTTACTGAGTAACAAAAGTATGCAAATGATTGGTTTATCTTTTGAAATATTTATTACGAATCTAATAAAATGTGTCAATTTCAGTACAATAGTTTATGAATGTACAGGACAATTAATGGTCGATTCAATAAGATTGGTACCAGACAATTGGTACTTGGACAAATTATAGTGGTTTCCGTAGAATTGGCGTCATGACAAGTTCAATAGCATCTGATGGAGTGAACATTGAAAGAAAACATGAGCCTAATTGTGCCTAATAGCAGGAGCAGATCAATACGGCCCCCACTGCACCTCAACATCATCCAAAATGATAATAATGTAGAAGTAAATAAAAAAGGCTGCCAGAGTGGCAAACAGCACAAACCAGAGAAACACCAAGTAAACCTGCTCAAAAGTCCATGGATGGATACGTGCACGGCAACGGTCGTCAAACGAACGCCACTTTCTGCTCATCCACTTATTCACTTTCCTGATATCTGGTCTATTGAGATATTCGTCAATTTCGTCACGATAAAGCGAAACGAAAAAGCAAACAAAGATTGAACCAAAAATGGACAGTATGACGGACCATTTCAGGTGGTACATTAAACGGGCGAAGAATAGAGCTTCTTCGATTATGTTACGAACACGTCGGATTCGGCTATGTCCAGTAACGGGATCTGTGTCATCTGTGGAATCGAGGGTTTCGTCGGTTTCGATGTAATCGGTTCTTTGGGTGGGGGCAGGTATTCTCATGTCGGTGGTACCGATAAAAAGCAGCGCCAAAAGAAGGGTCGTAAGATTGAATATGACCGACATAGTGGGAAAATTTCAAGTTTCTTGGTTTAAGAACGGTTCAACACGAGTTCCAAAAGAGAAAAGCGACAAAACTGTCTGTTTTTTAGCGAACCCAGACAGAATTGAACCATAAAAGCAAAAGGTTGAGCTAAAAATAGACTCGGAATGATCTCTGTTCCAGACAGCCGCAGTAATTAGTTCCAGTCTAGTGCGCACCCCACGCATTTAAGATTCTACACTCTTAGCGATCCAGGATGGAATATATAGAATAAAGACACAGCTCTAATGTAACGTACAAACCCAACTGCATTCCTTAATTGCAAATTTCCATTAGCTTGCTAGACACAAGACAAGAATCAAACATTTTGGATATAAGGAAAGAATTTTTATTTGTAATTGAAAATTTGGACAACAAAATCTAGTGACCGAGAATCTAGTCTTAAAGGATTACAAGGTTGCTCTTTTAGAATTAAATAAATGAATTCTATCACAATTATAGAATGTTCTAGAAGCATTCATGCTCATATTCGAAATTCAAATTCAAGATTTTCGTTTTCTAGAACATTTTACCTCAATTCTAGATTATCTAGTACACTATGGATCGCATCAAGCTTTTTTTGAAATTTTAAAGCAATCTCATGTTCATCAACTTTCGACGAACATCACGAATGGAATTCCTCAGACTTTCGAAATCTGGAAACAGATCATTGTTTTGCTCCTGTAACTCCGCAATATCCTCGCCTTCAAAGAAGAGCTTCTTATTGAACAGTTTGAGTATAAACCTTCGTTGTTGATCAATGTTTGTGCGTGCATTTGATTCGTTTGCCTGATCTACCACCTCACCCGCCATTACTGCTTTCATCCGGTTTGGATTCTGTTTCTCACGATACGAAGCAATTACCTCTTCAATTTGATTTGCGTTCAAACTAAGTTTGGCCTTTGGTTCATAGTTGGAGCAGTCAAATCGTGGGAAGGTCCTTAGTGCTTTATCGATTTGCTCTTTCAGGTTTTCGTTGTTTTCTCGGCCTCTGATTTCGGCAGCAAAGTCAATGTAAGCCTGCTTTTGTTGGACCCACTCCAATGAATTGCAGTTCCACCATTCGCTCAGTATTTTGCTAATGTCACGATTTTGAATTTTGTTCAACTCGCACGCTATTGGCCGGTGGACTTTCGTGAAGAGCAGGAAGGAGTTGATGCCTTTTTTGGTTGTTCCAACTTGAGGTCTAGCATCCTCGCCATGATCATCATCGTCTTGGCTTATTCTTTCATTTATTCTTGCTCGATTTGTTCGACTTTTTCTGGGTTCGCTGTCCATTTGGTTAAATTTTCTCCTTTTGGGAACAATTTCGATTAACTGGACATCATCATCATTGTCAGTATCTGTGTCTGAATTTGATGTTTGAGCATCACTTGATGACTTGCTCAACTGATTTCGATAGTCTGCAAAGCCATAGAACAGTGTCTTTGCTGTCTCAAAGTCATCTTTTGTGAAATCTGCATAGAAAATAATAAAAAATTAAATTAGATAAATCAATCATCTCGTGATCGTTATAAACTTACTTTGAATTTCACTTGGCTTCAAAGGACAATCAATAGCGCCAGATTTGATCGAATGCATGTAGGTTTGATATTCCATGATGATTGCTTGATTAGGTTTGTGTTTTGTTGATTTGAATTGGATTTGAAATAAAGGAAATAAAACAAGGATTTTGATTTCACAAGACGATAAAAAATGAACAAAAGAAGGACAAAACAGTTTTGTACAAATCACATATAGACACACGCTTGTCCAATCAATTTATACACACACGCATGCTGCTTTCTGCTAATCCGAAACATTTCGAGGCTTATCACCATGAACAGGTGTTGACAACCTTGAATATTGACCTTAGACATCTAGCATAGGTAAGTGAATCATTCAACCACTAATCATCAAGGTTAGAGTAGAGTAGAGTTGAGATGAGGAAGTTGGAAAATCCCAAGATGAACCTACTAGTCATAAGTGACGCCGTGGGCGTGAAGTCGGAGCGGGAGTATCGCGAGCACTCGTCCTTATCAGTTCAGTCATCGATGAGTCATCACAACACACAGACAGACACACACAAAAACTCAATATAAAGGATACTAGTATTTGAACCAGCAGATGGCATTTTGAAACATTTTAGCTATCATCAACAAAAATAGGTAATGCCGTTGGCATAAAAGTCGGAGCGAGAGTATGTAAAACATCTCAAACCATTTAGTCACATTTAATGCATATTATCCAAGATGCATTTTTGAGTAATTATTTTATGACACACTCTAAGTGGTTTGACAGTTAAGACTCAATGTATCAATTTAATTTGTTTCTTCATCGCAAATAACACATTCATTCATATGTACGCAGATCATCGTTTCAGTTAAAAACCAATTCTTAGCAAAATCCAATTATCGATTTACATGGCACGTCGACGTCACGACTGTGGATCGTGAACATCCCCTTCTTCAAATAAGATTTCTGCTTTCATGATTCAACTCTCATTGCATCTTATTTATTGAGTCCATATGTTCTTGAGGCAAAATGTTATCGTGCACAACAACTGTCGAAGGTCCATAATATACAGATTCAAGTAATTTCCAAACAGTCCAAAATCTTGTTATAACAGTTGTTCGGAAAACTCCCCAACCAGACATGCTAAAAAAATTCGATTGAAACTTATTCAAACCAAAACAAATCGTAAATTGGCACTCGGTTCATAAATAGAGAACCATCTTCAAGAAGAGACTAAAAAGTGCTGACAATTGTGAGATGCTTTGAAATAGCTTCTTTGATCTAGTTGATTATAAATTTCTATAAATTGCGATTGAATAATAAAATTAGATAAATGTCAGACAAAGCTCTCAACATCTGATCATTAATCTGGGGAGTCTTAATGGCTCAAAACTCTTGGGGAAACCTCATAAATAAACAAATTTATTTGACCGCAAGAATAAAAATTTATCGATTACAAATCAATGTTATTCTATGAGAATTTTTTAGAGTTAATAAATGAGTTATGTATAAGTATCAATTAGATTTTCTGTCGCTAATGCAATCGTATGTTGTATCAATCTTTTGTTTTTTGTGAATAGATTTGTATCGAAGATAAAATTATAGCACTAACTAATTTTTGAAAAATATACAATTTTTACTTTTGAATGAAGCATAATACATGAGTAACGTTGGAATAACATTTATTATTTTTCTATAGTGTTTTAATTTTTTAATTGTTTTAATTTAAGTTCATTTGTGATTTACCTTGAGATAATGTGAAATTCGTGGGTAAGCTTTGCTTGATTTATAAAGTCATTTTTATCGATCTTTAAAAAATGAATTTTCAATTTAATTGTTTCCGAAGTAAAAGTGGATAATCCACTGTGGATAGGTGAAAAACTAATTTTGTGTGTTCATTTTAAAAATAATCTGAAAATTATTTCATTTTCATAATCTAAATAATCGAACAACAATTACTAATAAAATAAAAAAATGTTGATCTGAAATAATCTGGGATGCCATTAAAATATTTGGTTGAAAACCACTGATGTAAGCAAACACTCTCACACACCTGCACTCGAGTCAAATGGTCCGCATCCATCTCCTGGACTCACCTTTGAGTGTGCTTGCTACTGCGCATCTTCTTCACGCACAGCGGGCGCGTGAGGGAAAGTGTGCACTTGGCTGTGTCACACTGGAACACACATACAGTGCTGACACTGTCTCCACACATTTCAGTACAAAATTTTAGATTTTTTGAAAAATTGCTACTCCTTTGACCTTTGACCTATATGGCCAAATATCAACACAGCCCGTCATGACCACCACCAGAACACTGTGTTAAATTTTCAGGCCGATCCATACGGTAGTTTTGGAGGAGTTTTGTTCACAAGAAATGACTGAAGTTACATTTTTCTCGGGTATATATCGTCGCTCCTTCACTCACTCACACCTCGGTCGCTACGCTCCCTCGGCGTGAGTGAGTTCAGTCGCTCCTCCAATAATATATAATATAAAGGTTCTCAATACAGATCTATTTAAAATATCACTAATTATTTTTTTATTTCCGGTGACCTTTGACCTATAGTGACCTATTGGACAAAAGGCACAACTTCACCCCAACCAGAATATTGTGTAAAATTTTCAGACCGATCCATTGAACCATGTAGACATAATCCTCTGCACAAGCCATTTCCTATCAAGCGGCGCCAGAGGACTCGTTCACTCACAAACTTACACACTCGCTTCGCTCGAGCGTGAGTTTGTTCGTTCGCTCCTCCAACAATCTCATATCAATGGAATAAATCTATAGAACTGAGTTTCAACTTAACACGTGTGTTTTCCGTGTTTGACAAATGAAAACGACGATACTGCAAAGTGCATCAATGAATTAGTGCATCGTTGTGTAATTTTCCATTGGCATTGCAATATTGGCAATGGCAATCAAAACTGATAGTACCTATGTTGTATCATGTTTGCTCAATTACTAATTGAGCAATAAGCAATTAACATTTAAAAACAATCTCATCTATTAATGTGTATGTAGCTTAGTTTAGTTGTTACATTGTATCTCTTGCGTGCTTGCATAATTATATACAAAACTTTGCAATCAAGCAATCTATTTTTTCTTCTTTTTTGCTTCAAACATCATATGATTCGAACCGATTTCATACTACGAGTTCAGCCTGATAACACCCCTCTCATTGATGCATCTGTTGAACGCGCCATATGCTGCAAATCACAAGTTAGCATAGTTATCAAGTTGCACTCACTGGTGTACGATAACGCACTCTCTCCCGTCGACACTTTTTAGTGATAAAACGCATTCATATACGAACATACGCACTTGTATATGGCATAAAAACGTCAATCTGCATCAATCAATCGTTGATTTCGGCCCTCTCTTCTATCATCTGTCCATCATCATCATCATCGTGAAAAGCTTTGAAGCGAACACGAAAATGGGAAAAATTCAACTCTTGATTGCAACTTTTGCAGCCTTCTTGGTTTTTGTTCAATCAGAAACATCAACCACCGTCGCTCCATCAACACCCCCAACAGTGTCCCTCTACTACGAGTCTCTCTGTCCGGGATGTCATGACTTTATCATGACCCAACTGGCGCCTACCTATCAAAAGTTGGAGTCCTACTTCAAAGTAGAACTAGTAGCTTTCGGAAACGCAGACGTAGAACCCAAGAATGTGATCGAATGCCAACACGGACCGGACGAGTGTTACGGCAATGTAGTACAGGCGTGTCTACTTGCCCAGAAGGGCACCACCACAGAAGAGGAGCTAACCTTCATCACCTGCATGATCGAACAACCAAATTCACAGGACACTCGTGCATCCGCACAGAAATGTGCCACAGACTTGAAACTCGACTGGAACGCTCTGTCAACCTGTGCCGATGGACCCGCTGGCCTGAAACTCATACTCGAGAATGCAAACCGTACCAACAGTCTCCAGCCGGCCCATCAGTATGTGCCCTGGATTGTGATCAATGGGGTGCACACCGAGGACATGAACAATCAGGCACTGGCCAATCTGCTCAAGTATCTGTGTGTCAACTATCTCAGTAAAGATAACATTCCACAGTGCAAAGATGCCGTTTACAAGGAGATGGAAACTGATGGTGGCGCTAAATGTTCGCGGGATGATCTAGAATAATGTCGCATCACTTTTGTATTGTATTGTATAATCATGGCAATAAATTGGTTAACCCTTTCACTCCCTAACTTATCATGTATTTTAGAGTCTAAGAGAAAAAGACTCAAAGGGTTAACTAAGTTCAAAACTAGTAGCTTATCATCTTTATGGTTGGGTATTAAAAGATATATCTTATCATGTCTGACAGTTTAAGTCAATTTGTCTGTGTGATAAAAAACTTTAACCTAAAGTGCATTTTTAGGTTTGTTTCTTTTTGCTTTTATGTTAGGTTAGTTCAGTTAGGTTAGGTTAGGTTTTGTTAAATAAAGTTTAAAGCGGTTAGTGTTTTAGGTCAGTTAGTTATAAGATAGAGTAGATTAAGTATAAAAAAATAAAAAAAAGTTTAAAGCCGACAGCGAGGATCGAACTCGCGACCCCTGGTTTACAAGACCAGTGCTCTTACCACTGAGCTATGCCGACACCTACTGATGGTTTGGCTGATAGCCAACTGTGTATATGAGGCTAATCGAACGTGACTATCATTTAATTCGAATTTAAATTTAAATCAAACAAAACATACAGTGAATCGCCCTTTTTCCCGAAATGTATGAGGAAAACTGCCAGATTTCAACCGAAAATCGATATTCTGATCAAATTTTCGGATAACCCGATTAACGGCCCTAGATATAAGGTCCGAAAATTGACTGTTTAGTGACCTAATGACTGAACATTAACATTGACAGTAGTCAATTAAAGTGCATAAACTTACACTGTAATCTATTTGTACATGACATGTAAATGATATTTTACTGTGTTTGCTCATAAAAAGTGAACTTTTCCACTGTTACTGTCACTATTGGCTTAGATAGCTTACACATTTCAGGCACATCCCCCTTAGATTAATTTTAGGGGGGTGTTTGAATGTCCGTCCGTCCGTCTGTGACTAATTGAATCATTTACCAATTAAAGCAAAACTCGAATAACTCAAAAACTATTGAACATTGAGAAATGAGACAAAAGGCAAAAAGATAGTGCTAATTTTTTCCGATCGAATGGTGTAGGGCATGGACAGGTCCAAACTAAAGAAGTAACTAAAAAATGCAAAATAAGCAAATGATTGTTGTGGGATTGTTGTGAATTGAAGACAACAATTAATTCAAGGAGTAAACTTTCAAGTCAATTTGATAGGCTACGATTATTTTCGACTTTTATATTGTTGGATATATTTGAATACGATGTGTAGAATGTTGGCGTGGCGTTATGTGGTTACGTAGTTAGGTAGTTAGGTGGTTAGGTGGGTGTGGGCGTCGTGAAGGATAGGGTTAGGTTAGGTTTAGGTGGTTAGGTGGGTGTGGGCGTCGGTTAGGATAGGGTTAGGTTAGGTTTAGGTGGTTAGGCAGGTGTGGGCGTCGGTTAGGATAGGGTTAGGTTAGGTTTAGGTGGTTAGGCAGGTGTGGGCGTCGGTTAGGATAGGGTTAGGTTAGGTTTAGGTGGTTAGGCAGGTGTGGGTGTCGTTTAGGATAGGGTTAGGTTAGGTTTAGGTGGTTAGGCAGGTGTGGGTGTCGTTTAGGATAGGGTTAGGTTAGGTTTAGGTGGTTAGGCAGGTGTGGGCGTCGGTTAGGATAGGGTTAGGTTAGGTTTAGGTGGTTAGGCAGGTGTGGGTGTCGTTTAGGATAGGGTTAGGTTAGGTTTAGGTGGTTAGGCAGGTGTGGGCGTCGTGAAGGATAGGGTTAGGTTAGGTTTAGGTGGTTAGGCAGGTGTGGGTGTCGTTTAGGATAGGGTTAGGTTAGGTTTAGGTGGTTAGGCAGGTGTGGGCGTCGGTTAGGATAGGGTTAGGTTAGGTTTAGGTGGTTAGGCAGGTGTGGGTGTCGGTTAGGATTGGGTTAGGTTAGGTTTAGGTGGTTAGGCAGGTGTGGGCGTCGGTTAGGATAGGGTTAGGTTAGGTTTAGGTGGTTAGGTGGGTGTGGGTGTCGGTTAGGATAGGGTTAGGTTAGGTTTAGGTGGTTAGGCAGGTGTGGGTGTCGGTTAGGATAGGGTTAGGTTAGGTTTAGGTGGTTAGGCAGGTGTGGGCGTCGGTTAGGATAGGGTTAGGTTAGGTTTAGGTGGTTAGGCAGGTGTGGGTGTCGGTTAGGATAGGGTTAGGTTAGGTTTAGGTGGTTAGGGAGGTGTGGGCGTCGGTTAGGATAGGGTTAGGTTAGGTTTAGGTGGTTAGGCAGGTGTGGGTGTCGGGTAGGATAGGGTTAGGTTAGGTTGAAAAGGGTTTTATTGAGTTTAAAATATTAATACAAAAATAATAAATGTTTTACGAATATTGTTTCATGAATTTGTGACAGTTTGATCGTGCAAAGCACTTGAAGGCATGTGTCCTGAATACACAGCTGAGTTTATGTTTAAAAAAAAGTGATTTATGAAAGAGTTTTAAACAAAAAGTGTGAGAGATGTTGTTGATACATAATGTTTTACTAAGTGAGATTGACTAAGTGAGTGTGAACGAATTCAATAAAAAAAAATATACAAGGGATGGGGAAATTGGGGTTGAGTTGTGATTGGCTGTGAATGATTATATACAAATGGTGAGACGACTATGTTCATTATGTACATGATATGAAATCGCACACTCTTTTAAATGTTTTTTTTCTTTTTTTTTGTGCATGCGAATCCAATTTGAGTATGTTGTTTAACGGTTGTCGTTGTGTAGTAGAGGGTAGATTTGTGCAATCACTTTCAAGAAGATCTTGTACATTGGTGGAGTTTCGACCAGTTCCATGAGACTGTTGTACTGCCTTCCTGCTCGTTGGTATTCTTCTTCAGTGATGATCGAGTAGCGGGGACATCTCAGCAACACATGATCCACCGTCTGTGGTGTCTGTTCGTCGCAAATGCAGACATCACTGTCTCTCACGTTTACAAAGTCCAGGTATGCTCGAAAGCAGCCATGTCGAGAGAAGAACATGGACTGCACGAAGTCGGTCTTGATGTGTTCGGGGATGAATTTGGCACGAGGAAAGAACGATTTCATTATTTCGTTAGCAGAATCATCGTACACTTTGCCGAACTCTTCCTTAGCCCACTCTTTGGCCTTTCTACGGATGAACTTTTTGTTGTAGTACAGGTACTGAAAGGGACGTGTGGACGAACACTCTTCTCTAGCGGCTGTTCTGACCTTGATGTACTTGTCCCAATGCGAATCGCCACGAACTGGTCGTTTGAATGTGAGCTCACAGTTCAGATGCTTCACCAGGTGCAGTATGTCATGTTCGAGTTCACCCAACTTGAGGTAACCTTGTTCAATGAATCTCGCACACTCGAGCTCGTCTGTAATGATGTTGATTTTGCGAGGATGCTCGATTTGGTTTTGCACTATGAACATTAAGGCCTTTTTGATCGCGAATTGAGTGCCTTGGCTCCTGTCGACAAACGGCAGGAACCGCATGTGATGCGCTTGAGGTCTTACTGAGCTTCCACTGTATAGATGATAGACGACTCCCATTCTAAAGATCGAAACACCGCTTGTAGGACACACACGGACTTTGAGTTTCTTTGCTGATATGTACAGATGAGATTCGGTGTTTGTTGTGCTGGTGAGTTGTGTTGAGTTTGTGGAAGATGAAGTTTGTGACTGGGCTGGTTGGCGAGTTGGGCGCAAGACGGTTGTATTGGACTGTAGTTTGGCCATTTCTGCCGGTGACTCATGGAACGACTTTTCTGGAGCTGGTCTTATGGCTGCAGGCTGGCCTGGTTGTAAGGAACGAGAGAGTGGATTTTCCAGAGTTGGTGTGTCTTGTAGGGCCAAGAATTCAAATCGTTTTCTCTCAAGAAAGATTTTGATTGGTTCAACACGAGACAACGCCTGAGCAGAGACCTTGGAGATGGTTCGGTACCCAGAGACCACTCTGCGCACGATTGAGTGTTGAAAAGTTTCCAAGAGTTTATGAGCTGAGGCTTGAATCCTGTGGGACCATATCTCTGATCCATACGTTAGTGCCGCTCGAATCACCTGTTGGTACAGAATAGATCTCCTTTCCGAGTCAAGTCCATAAGTGTTTGCACAAAAACGAAGAAATGAGCTCTTCAAGGAAGTCAATTTGCTGATGACTTGATCGACATGTAGATTAAACAGGAGCTGCTTGTCGAACAAAACGCCCAGAATTTTCACGGATTTCACAACTTCAATTGCCGAGGAACCCACAGGGATCATATCTCCGACCCGGAGAGAATTTCCCAGTGGCATTACACATGACTTGTCCAAGTTGATTTGAAGGCCAATGTTCTTGCAGAAGTCGAACACGAGTTCCACTGTTTGTTCAATTCGAGCGTTCAACTCCTCTTTTGTTTCGGCCCAAATTGCCATTGACATGTCATCGGCATAGGTGGCGCAACTCCTACCAACACTATTCTCTTCGAGTTTGTGCAGCAACGGGTCGATGCTAAGGTCCCACAGAATAGGAGATAACACTGAGCCCTGTGGACAGCCCCTGGTTTGTTTCTTCTCCACATGAGCATCACCAAAAGTAGACTCAACAGTTCTATCCGTGAAGTAGTTCTTGATAAGGTCAATCATGTCCAGACTGTAGTTTCTCTCGTGCATGATCTTGATAATGTTTGGCCACCAGCAGTGGTCAAATGCTCCTTTAATATCGAAAGAGAGAATCGCCACCAGGTTGCCTCTGTCCTTTGCTTGATTAGCTTCTTCAGTAAGTTTGAACAGTGCATCGACGGTTGAGCCCCCTCGGATGAAGCCATACTGGCTTTGACTGTTGAGTTTGTTCTCAGAAGCAAAGAATTCAAGTCTGTCTTTGATGACCTTCTCAAGAATTTTCCCCAGGTTAGACAGTAGACTGATAGGTCTGTAGGAGCCCAGATGTTGATAATCAGGTTTGCCAGATTTAGGAATGAAAATAGCAGAAGCTTTTTTCCAGATTTTGGGAAAATATTTCATTCTCAGACAGGCGTTGATCAGGTCGAGCAGAATATGTTTGATGTGTTCAAACGCGTGGATGATCATGTTGTTTGAAACACCATCAATGCCAGGGGAGACCTTCTTCTTAAGTTTGCTCACAATGTTGGACAATTCACACATATCCACTGGCTCAATTGGGGCAGAGTTGGTCGAAAACTGTTGACGAGGAGGAGGAGTTGGGACGTTTTGTGAGCGAGTTGTTGCCCTTGAAACTCTTTGTGATGAAGCCAGATGGAAGTGAGGAGGAGGAGGAGCAGTATGGTGATGTGAGTTATCCTCTTCTGGTTGCCATCCGGTTAAGAGAGTACGTTCTGATGGCGGCTGTGGAGATGGTGGTGAGGGCGAATGATAAATGATGGGTGATGTGTACAAATGTTGTGTGAGTTGACTAGAACTATATCCAAGTAGGGCAGATACTGGGATGATGTCTGAGGTAGGCGATGGGGTATATACAGCTGATTCTGGGGCCCTTAATAAGTGAACTGGAACCAGAGAAGTTGATGAGGTGGTGAGGTTATTTACATTTGACATTTGAGCTCGGATTGATCTGATCTGATTCAGAACCATTCCGGATATTTGTGAGTCAGGTGAATGTGTTGGAGTGTGTATTTCAGTGGTGTCGAAGCCATAAAGAGAGCGGACAAAACACATTTCATCTGTGTCTTCATTGATGGCGTCCTCTGGGTAGCACCACTCGAACAAATTAGCCAAAGTTTGTTGTTTGTCGTCAGATTGTTCGAGGATTGGTACTCCCAGACGGTTATTGTTAACGCTTTCCATGAGAGTGAGGACGTTACCGAAGACACTGGTTCGACTTGCATCCGTCAGAAAGTCACGCCAACTTTGCAAAGATTTCGCCTCGCAGACTTGTTTGAGTTGTCTGTTTGCTTCGAAGAAGTTGTGGTGGCTAACTTGTCTCTCCTCTGGATCGACCGCGGCTAGTGCTTCCATTCTCATGGAGAACACCCTTTCATCCATTGTGGGCAGATCGTCAACCATCCACGGGGTATCAAGTTGGATTCTTGCCGGTGGCTCCTTCCGCTTTGGCGGTAGGTTGCCTTCAATGCCCGCATTCATGAGCAGAGAGACAAGTTCGATTGCACAGTCTTCGATGTTTTCGTTGGAGGTGATGTTTCTGACCGATGATTGTAGAGCGAGTTTTCGGTCAATGTCAACAGCGTCACGATAAGTTTCCCAGTTGATTGTGTCTGGCTCTCGAAACTGGTACAACGACTGAAATGATCCTCTGGAACTGGGTGTGCTGCAACTTAGGCTGAATTTGATCAAAGCGTGGTCACTGTTTGAGTTTCGCCAGTCCCTTGCCCAGCTGTGCAACAAATTGTCGGCCGCGCTATTCATTAATGTTATATCAATGGTGCTTTTATGACCAGAGGGATTCATGAATGTTGGGCCTGGGTCGAGAACATTAGCGAGTTGAAGATCGCAATCGTTGATGAAGCTCCGGATCAATCGACCTTTCATTCCAGTTGCACGACTTGTTGAGACAGGATCGTTCCAGCAGCTACTGCGAGCATTCATGTCGCCTGAGATGACAATGGGCAAGTGACTGAAGTTGGAATGTTCTAACAGATCTTTAAGCAGCTCAAGATCTGGTTCAATCCTGTGTGATGGTCTAAAGTACACGTTTACTAGAATGATCTCCTCATCATTGGACTTGACATGTGTGGTGGTCATGTTTTCAGTCGAGAAATCATGAACAAGTTTGACCTGCAGGTTGTGGTTGCATATAATGGTGGCCGTATCGAGGCCGGTGACAGTAGGGCGTGGAGGAAGAAGCTGATCGGTTTGATAACGTTGATGGAAGATTCGTGCGTTGGAAAACTTTAAGATTTTGGACCATTTGGTGATGTAGACATCCTGCAGGAGAATGATGTCTGGTTTGAGCTTCTTGTATCTGTGTTTTAATAACTTGGTCGCTGCCTTTGAGTTTCCTGTGTTTAGTTGGATAATTCTGAGGCCTGTGAATGGGTTGAATGAGTGTAAGTTGATGAGGGGGAGGTTACTCATCAGCCAGCAGCACCCGTTCTTGATCCGGGCAGTAGACAATCTGTTGTTTGATAAATTCGTGCTTTTGACGATATTTCGGACAGTCTAAAGAGTTGGCTTTGTGGGAGTGTGGAATAATTCTTTCTGTTTTATGGATGTACTTGCAACAGACGTAACAGCAAAGAAAACCTTTACAGTTGGAGTGTTTGGTGCCGCGGTTGTAGACGAAGGCGCACTGGGAGCAGGCAGCATGTTCACTCGTGCAATTTGTTTTATTGTGGCCATATCTGAGGCAGATGGTGCATAACTTGACCAAGATGGTTTCTTCTGCTTCTGTAGGACCATTTCCAAAATCAATTTTGAAATTAAGTTTAGCGATGTGTTGCCATAGAGTAGGGGTAACCCCAATGAGCATTGTTTTGTGTGCCCCGTGGAGATGGCGGTTTGGGTTGCCTAGCATTGGGTCGTTAACCCACTTGATTTCATCTGTAAGTCCCGCCAAAGGTCGGCCTTCTTTGGTGAGATTTTGTTTGAGAGCCTCCGAGGTCATCGCCATTGGCACTTGACTTATTTTCAGTGTCGGATAAATCAGTTTTGCGTTTCTGATGAGGCACTTCTTTGAAAGTTCTGGGTCTGTTAGAACAAACTTTCGGCATTTGAACCTAGCCGTTTGAGTTTGAAAGTCCAATGCAGCTCCTGTGTTTGTTTTCCTGATGTGGAGTGGCTTGAGTTGACCTTCCTTGAGCACATGCTTTGCATTGATGATTTCCACGATCTGTTCCGGTGATATTAGTTTCTCGTTTGTGTCGGGTTGTTGTTTCGATTTTATCACGAATGTGAAGATCGTGGGTTTAGTTGGTTTGTTGTTGTTTGAGTTGCTTGATTCTGGTGTTGGAGGGAGGTGCGAGATTTGTGGTTTGTTGATGGCTGATCGAGCAACGTGGGCGAAGGTGTGAGATGTGTCCTTACGTATTTGATTGACATTGAATGAGACATCATCTTGAACTTTGTCTATTTTGTTCACTTTAAAGGAAATGTCTTCGAGTTGTCGTTGCATTTGAGTGATGACGGAAATCATGTTTCCACCGGTAGGAATTATAGCAGAAGCGGGTCTAGTAGATGTGTTCCTGGCTTGTGGTTGTGAGGAGTTTGCAGAGGAGTTGGCAGAGGAGTTGGCAGAGGAGTTGGCAGATGTGGAGTGAGAGGCATTGGTTACAGACTGTGCCTGGGAGCAAACGACAGATTGAGGGTTGTCAATGAAGGAGCGGAAGTTTTTTTGATTCATTCCGCCTGGACAGTCTGGAATGCTTTTTGTTGGTAGAGTGGTAAGTTCAAACACAACATTTGCAATGTCTCTAATGAACTGCCGCATAAGTGCTTTGTCCTTGTAATCGTCTGCGGCATGGACTTGTGTACCGAAATTGATGTTGTAGCCGAGACGGTAATCAGCTTGTCTAATGATATGTTCAGTCAACCAATGGAGGTGACTGAGTCGAGAAGCGGTGGTGGGGATGGAGACAAACTCATTCTCCGTACCTTTGAGAGAATCAGTAAAGGCCTGGAGTTGTTCTACAATGGTAGTAGAAAATGTTCCCGCGATGGGAGTTTCGGGCATTTTGGCGGCTTTGGAGAGGAGGGTGGTGTTGCCACTTGGAATTTGATCGACCGGAATGGTGATGCAACTTTTGGTTGATTTTTTCTTCCCCATTGTAGAGTATCATGAGGTCAGGGGGTTGGCGAAATAATAATAATAGTAAACAAAACACAGCGTATAAACGAGGCACAGTATGAGATAGCCACTAGCAGAGTATAAAGAGGGAACTTCACACGTGAGTGGACAGGAGAATGTAAATAAACACAGCTGCAGTCGAGGTGGAGGCGACGGTGGAGGGCCGTGCGCAGAAACGAGTTTGGTCACATAGAGTCGATTGTTGTTAGTGCTTCTAATATGCACGAGGAGAAGTGTCGGGGGGAGGGTGGGTGGGCGGGCGCTCGGACCACCGAGGAGAAAGGTCGATGATGAATGGTGAGGAGATGACCCGGGCGTCTGGGCGTGATGAATGGCACTAATGGTTCATTGTTGTGTCTCACAAGGCGCGACGGGACACTCACGAGACAGACAGACACATACGCACACACACACACACGATGGCTTAAGGGGAGAGGTGAGAATGAGAGCTGTCTCTCGTGAGAGGACTAGCCTAGGACAAGCTGGCCGCAGCAGATATGTTCTCTCTTCTACTTCTTGTTGTTACTGCTTCGTCGTCTTCTTCTTGTTCGTCTTTGCCTTTCTCTTTTTCTGTTTATTACTTAACGCGGGGGGTAGAAGGGCAAAGGACAAGTGGCAAGGGGTTTCGGATTACAACGGTCACGCACTGATGGTGAGATGATATGAGAAGAGGAATTGGCCAATCAACTGGTGGAGGCAATTTGAATACTCAATACACGTCCAAGATGGCATTGACAAAAACAGAGGGGAAAGACGGGCAGTACGTGTTGGGAGTTCATTCACACACAATAGCGTCACGATCACACGTGCACAGGGGAACAGATTGGGCAGAAAAGTAAACAACAACAACAACAAAAAAAAAGCTGCAGTGAGGCACTGACTGACGTGCGGCGTGCGACTGCAACGATGAGGACGACACAAAGGGCACGTTACAAGATGATGCAATCGGAAAATGAGAACAACACTGATCAAAAACGAAAATAAAACTCCCAAGTGCAGGAGACTGCGCGGTAGCTCGGACCACCGAGGAGAAAGGTCGATGATGAATGGTGAGGAGATGACCCGGGCGTCTGGGCGTGATGAATGGCACTAATGGTTCATTGTTGTGTCTCACAAGGCGCGACGGGACACTCACGAGACAGACAGACACATACGCACACACACACACACGATGGCTTAAGGGGAGAGGTGAGAATGAGAGCTGTCTCTCGTGAGAGGACTAGCCTAGGACAAGCTGGCCGCAGCAGATATGTTCTCTCTTCTACTTCTTGTTGTTACTGCTTCGTCGTCTTCTTCTTGTTCGTCTTTGCCTTTCTCTTTTTCTGTTTATTACTTAACGCGGGGGGTAGAAGGGCAAAGGACAAGTGGCAAGGGGTTTCGGATTACAACGGTCACGCACTGATGGTGAGATGATATGAGAAGAGGAATTGGCCAATCAACTGGTGGAGGCAATTTGAATACTCAATACACGTCCAAGATGGCATTGACAAAAACAGAGGGGAAAGACGGGCAGTACGTGTTGGGAGTTCATTCACACACAATAGCGTCACGATCACACGTGCACAGGGGAACAGATTGGGCAGAAAAGTAAACAACAACAAAAAAAAAGCTGCAGTGAGGCACTGACTGACGTGCGGCGTGCGACTGCAACGATGAGGACGACACAAAGGGCACGTTACAAGATGATGCAATCGGAAAATGAGAACAACACTGATCAAAAACGAAAATAAAACTCCCAAGTGCAGGAGACTGCGCGGTAGCTCGGACCACCGAGGAGAAAGGTCGATGATGAAATGGTGAGGAGATGACCCGGGCGTCTGGGCGTGATGAATGGCACTAATGGTTCATTGTTGTGTCTCACAAGGCGCGACGGGACACTCACGAGACAGACAGACACATACGCACACACACACACACGATGGCTTAAGGGGAGAGGTGAGAATGAGAGCTGTCTCTCGTGAGAGGACTAGCCTAGGACAAGCTGGCCGCAGCAGATATGTTCTCTCTTCTACTTCTTGTTGTTACTGCTTCGTCGTCTTCTTCTTGTTCGTCTTTGCCTTTCTCTTTTTCTGTTTATTACTTAACGCGGGGGGTAGAAGGGCAAAGGACAAGTGGCAAGGGGTTTCGGATTACAACGGTCACGCACTGATGGTGAGATGATATGAGAAGAGGAATTGGCCAATCAACTGGTGGAGGCAATTTGAATACTCAATACACGTCCAAGATGGCATTGACAAAAACAGAGGGGAAAGACGGGCAGTACGTGTTGGGAGTTCATTCACACACAATAGCGTCACGATCACACGTGCACAGGGGAACAGATTGGGCAGAAAAGTAAACAACAACAAAAAAAAAGCTGCAGTGAGGCACTGACTGACGTGCGGCGTGCGACTGCAACGATGAGGACGACACAAAGGGCACGTTACAAGATGATGCAATCGGAAAATGAGAACAACACTGATCAAAAACGAAAATAAAACTCCCAAGTGCAGGAGACTGCGCGGTAGCTCGGACCACCGAGGAGAAAGGTCGATGATGAAATGGTGAGGAGATGACCCGGGCGTCTGGGCGTGATGAATGGCACTAATGGTTCATTGTTGTGTCTCACAAGGCGCGACGGGACACTCACGAGACAGACAGACACATACGCACACACACACACACGATGGCTTAAGGGGAGAGGTGAGAATAGGTTAGGTTAGGTTTAGGTGGTTAGGCAGGTGTGGGTGTCGTTTAGGATAGGGTTAGGTTAGGTTTAGGTGGTTAGGCAGGTGTGGGCGTCGTTTAGGATAGGGTTAGGTTAGGTTTAGGTGGTTAGGCAGGTGTGGGTGTCGTTTAGGATAGGGTTAGGTTAGGTTTAGGTGGTTAGGCAGGTGTGGGTGTCGTTTAGGATAGGGTTAGGTTAGGTTTAGGTGGTTAGGCAGGTGTGGGTGTCGTTTAGGATAGGGTTAGGTTAGGTTTAGGTGGTTAGGCAGGTGTGGGCGTCGTTTAGGATAGAGTTAGGTTAGGTTTAGGTGGTTAGGCAGGTGTGGGTGTCGTTTAGGATAGGGTTAGGTTAGGTTTAGGTGGTTAGGCAGGTGTGGGCGTCGGTTAGGATAGGGTTAGGTTAGGTTTAGGTGGTTAGGCAGGTGTGGGCGTCGTTTAGGATAGGGTTAGGTTAGGTTTAGGTGGTTAGGCAGGTGTGGGCGTCGGTTAGGATAGGGTTAGGTTAGGTTTAGGTGGTTAGGCAGGTGTGGGTGTCGTTTAGGATAGGGTTAGGTTAGGTTTAGGTGGTTAGGCAGGTGTGGGCGTCGGTTAGGATAGGGTTAGGTTAGGTTTAGGTGGTTAGGTGGGTGTGGGTGTCGGTTAGGATAGGGTTAGGTTAGGTTTAGGTGGTTAGGCAGGTGTGGGTGTCGTTTAGGATAGGGTTAGGTTAGGTTTAGGTGGTTAGGCAGGTGTGGGCGTCGTTTAGGATAGGGTTAGGTTAGGTTTAGGTGGTTAGGCAGGTGTGGGTGTCGTTTAGGATAGGGTTAGGTTAGGTTTAGGTGGTTAGGCAGGTGTGGGCGTCGGTTAGGATAGGGTTAGGTTAGGTTTAGGTGGTTAGGCAGGTGTGGGTGTCGTTTAGGATAGGGTTAGGTTAGGTTTAGGTGGTTAGGCAGGTGTGGGCGTCGGTTAGGATAGGGTTAGGTTAGGTTTAGGTAGTTAGGTGGGTGTGGGCGTCGTTTAGGATAGGGTTAGGTTAGGTTTAGGTGGTTAGGCAGGTGTGGGCGTCGGTTTGGATAAGTTCTTTGGTGAAGTCGTTATGTATTTGTTGGGTTGGAGAAGGCCGGAGGGGGTTGGGGGCGCCGCTGGCAGCTTGCTGCCAGCGGTTTCGTACAAGTCCCAAAAGGCAAAACGTTAGTTTTGCGGGACTTGTACGAAATTATCGTTAAGTTTGTGCCCATCTTTAGCGCCCCCAACACAAATAAAGTTAGATTAGCTATATGTTAAGCAAATTCATTTGAAATCAAAGGTTATCATCGCATTTACAATGTCAAACTAAGCTAACAGATAAGATCGAGTTCATGTAAAACGAAACAAAAGTATATAAGCTACATGGAAAACTGTTTTGTATGATATCGTGAAATCTTGATTGCATTTACTGCTCCCTCAAAATGAAAACCCAACTTTTATTCCTTGTCCTCTCCCTAGCGCTCACTTTGACCCAAACAGCGAAACCCAAAGTGGAACTCTACTATGAAACCCTCTGTCCGTATAGTAGAGCGTTCTTTATCGATCAACTTGAGCCCACCTTCCAAACACTCGCCAACTATATCGATGTTGAGGTGATTCCGTATGGTAATGTCAAAGTAGAGGAAGGTCCCGGCGGTCTGCCACTGTTCACCTGTCAACACGGCGCAGCCGAATGTTACGGAAATCGTGTTCAGGCCTGTGTGATTGAATACGTCTCGAACGCCACTGCACTGTCACTCGAGTATGTTAGGTGTATGTTTGCACCCGATACCTGGAAGGATACCTACACGAATGCCGAGGCGTGCGTTGCCGCACAGTTTGGTGCACAGATTTGGCCCGCAATCAATGGCTGTCACGGTGGTCAACAGGGTCTCGATCTGATTGTGCGTAACTGGAAGCGTACTGATGCACTGGTACCAGCACATACTTATGTACCCTGGATTGTGATCGATGGTGTGCACACAGAAGAGTTGCAAGATGCCGCACAGGGCTCACTACTGCCCTACTTGTGTGCGAATCAATTGGCTGGTCAAGATATCCCTGAATGTAGTGCAGCGAAGCTCGTGAAGGTGGCAACAAGAAAGAATGCTGTTACTTTTGCTTAAAATAGTCGTTGTTTTGTATTATAGACATAATATACATTAAATGAGCTTATTAAAGTAAAACTGTACTATTTAATATCTAATGGCAGTTGGATAATGGTTACTCACTAATGGTTATTGGTTTCTGTCTAATGGCTATCCCCTTTGATTAATTTTAGGTTGGTGTTTGGTTGTGATTGGTGTGTCCGTCGGTCAGCATTTGACAGTAACTTTGGCATTTCAACATTAGTTGCTGGTTACTGGTTACTGGTTAATTACTTATTGACTATTGGTTGTTATCCTTTGGATAATGACAATTTGAATTCGGCATTGGCTATTAGTTCTTGGATATTTGCTCCTGTCTAATGATGGCTAATGACAATTCATCATAATTATGCCTCAATTCTGTATGAGTATGGTCAAATAATGAATACGTGATTGCTTTATTATTAAACAAATATAGACATTGACATGTTTAAGCATTACATTCAGCAACATTTTGTCCAGCCAAGTAGTGATTGCACAAGTAATTGATCAAATGACTTCTCGCGTTGGACTGCACATCATTGTTGTGCACACCATTGATGGTGATCCACGGCACGGAGGTCTTCTTGGGCACCAGTGCGTCAGTCTTGTGCCAGTTGGCCTCGATCAGCTTTTCACCCTCTGCCCCATCAGTGCATGCCTTAATCTTGGTCCAGTCCAGTTTGAGTTCGTGTGCACACTTTTCTGCATTCGAGTGTGTGTCCCGAAAGTTGGTCGCACTGAAGCTGCAGTTCACATACGCAAACGAGATGTCTGGTGTGGCTTTGAGGTGCTCGATTGCACAGGCCTGCACTCGATTGCCATAGCACTCGGGTTCGCCGTGTTGACAGTGGAAAACATTGGCGCCCGATTCGTGGGTTACACGAACATTACCATAGGGTACCAACTCAAACACAACGTGCTTGCTCAGCTTTGCATGTGCAGGCGCTAGTTGATGAATGAAAAACTCGTGACAATACGGACACAGGGATTCGTAGTAGAGCGAGATTTTGGGCGCATTTTCGGGTGGAGCTGCACTGACCAGTGTGCAAACGCCTACTAGTAGGACCATAAGGAATAGCTTCATTTTGAGGCAAGAATTGCAAGTTTTTGGACTGACTAACTACTACAACAAAATACGAACCTAAAATGACATGTTATATATTGTTACTCAACAGGACATAATCGCTCAATAAGGATTAGATATTAGGATTAGTTGATTGATTGGTTAAAATTGATTGAATTGTACACTTGACCTAGATCACGTGCTGATTTGCGTAAACAGACACTGTAGGCGTTAAAAAGACAAAGTTCCATTGTATCAATTTTATCAAATACAATCAAGCATGATAATTATTTTGGCAACATTATGATGTTATATTCGTAGTAGCTTCTGACCGATTGTAACTACTCCTTGTCTATAGGGGATCTCTCTGCTCTAGATAGTTCCAATAGTCAATAGCAAATAGTCATTAGTCATTAGTCATTAGTCATTAGTCATTAGTCATTAGTCATTAGTCATTAGTCATTAGTCATTAGTAAATAGTACGGTTTGAGTAGTGAAGAATAAGTAAACTTAAAATGAGAAATTAAGGATTGAATTCCAACGAAATTTTATTTGCCCTTACACTCGTCAACCGATTGTAAATAGTTTTCACACAAAAACTTCTCCAAATGACTCAACGCGCCAGCTTGAATCTTGCCCGTGTGTTCACCGTTCACGGTAATCCACGGAATGAACGACTGTTTCGGATTGAGGCTGTTTGTCTTCTCTTCGTTAGCTTGAATCAAGATTTGTCCTTGACCATAATCGTTACAAATCTGCAGAGCCAAATAATCAAAATTGTTCTGTGTTGCACAGTCCTCAGAGTGGGATTCAAGGTCTCTCCAATTGTCTGGTGTGAACATACAGGTGACAAAATTAAGGCCTTCCACTTCAGTTACTGAATGTGCCAGGGCACAGGCCTCCATTCGATTGCCCCAACACTCCTCGGGACCGTGTTGACAGGTGTACACGGGAATGCCATTCTTGATAGTAATATTCTCGTTTCCAAATGGAACCAGCTCGAGATCAATGTATTGGCCCAGTTTGGCATAAGTTGGTGCCAGTTGGTTCAGCACAAAGTCATGACTGTCGATGCAACGCGACTCATAGTAGAGGGCTAGTTTCACCGCGGGAATTTCCAGGAACGCAGTGAAAACTGGCCCAATTACAGCCAGGACGGTTAAAATGTAAAATTTCATGTTGTGGCCAAAATGTCCGTAAATCATAACAAAACACGAGATTTTATACAGATGTTCACTCAAAACATGTGTGTCTTATCAATTTAAGGTACTTGTGGGACCGTTGCAATACCTTTCGATAACGATTACAACTATCAAGGAACATATTATGACTTGTAACACATGTTTGTTATACATGTTAGAGTGGATTATCTAAAGAAAATTACATATTAAGACAATTGGACGGGCTGGCTCAAATATAAAATGACGTTTCTAGTTGACGAAAATCTTGCTACAAGTATTTGACGATAATCCACGATAGTCCAGACAATTTCATATTTCTCAAATAGGTTCCTAAGTTAAGGAATCCCAAATCATCTCATTTCCAAAAGATTGAACCATTCAATAAGGATATGGTAGAAATAAGGTTCGGGGGTTGTGTCGAGATAGGACTGGGTCGTATTATTGGCGAGATATGGTTTGATTGTGTTATGGGTATGGTTTGGATATAATCGGATATTGTAGGGTAGGCTAGGGTAGGGTAGGTATGGTCAGATGGTCAGTAAGGCAAGTAAATCTCATCCATGTTGTACAAAATTAACAATCGCAACGTTACTACTCGTCACAAAATGTTCCGTGATCACTATCACCGAGGTATTGCAACCACCAAGTACCCATTGACTCAGTAAACTTTGTGTGATAGGGCAGTGTTATGTAATCACGAGTGTGATATCATCAAGATGGCAATAGGTATAAATGTCGCTGTTTATTATTTCTTATTGGTAAATTTAATTTTGCCTCAACATGAAAATTCACCTTTTAACCTTATTGGCTGTGGTCCTTCCAGTTTTTTCCCTTCTGGAAAAGCCGTCAGTGAAACTTGGCATCTACTATGAGTCGCGCTGCATTGACAGTCACGACTTTGTGCTGAATCAACTGGCGCCAACCCATGCCAAACTGCGCGAATACATTGATCTCGAGCTGGTTCCATATGGCAACGAGAATATTACTGTTAAGAATGGTTTCCCCGTGTACACCTGTCAACACGGCCCCGAGGAGTGTTGGGGCAATCGAATGGAGGCCTGTGCCGTGGCACACGCACTCAACCAGGATCAAGCCCTCAGTTTTGTGACCTGTATGTTCAGCTCCGACAATTGGAAAGACCTTCAAGCCCACGCTGAACCTTGTGCAAATGAATTCTTTTTCGATTATTATCAACTTGCAATTTGTAACGATTTCGGAGAAGGACGAGCACTGATTCAGATAAATGAAGAAAAGACTAACAACCTTAAACCGAAACATACCTTCATTCCGTGGATTACCGTGAACGGCGAACACACAGGCAAGATTCAAGCTGGCGCGTTGAGTCATTTGGAGAAATTTTTGTGCGAAAATTATTTGCAATCAGTTGATGAGTGTAAGGGCAAATAAATATTTGAGTTGTGTGGTAATTCCTTACCTCTTCCTAACTCCATTCCGCATTTTGATTTTATAACTGATGTGTCAGGCAGATTCCCTATTTAGATTGATAGTTTCTGTCTTCCAATTGATGAATCAAACTTAACTCATGATACCAAAACAAACGAAATATGATATGTAATCCAAGATGGCAATTGAATTTATTGAACTACAAATGAGTCTTACATTCCACAACATCTTTGAGATAGTTTTGACAAAGATACTGTTCCAAATGAAATTCAGCTCCATACTGGCTCTGTGCAGTGTGAGCTTCATTGATGGTAATCCAAGGAATCCAGGTCTTCTTTGGCACTAGACCGGTAGTCTTGTGCCAGTTGGCTTCGATCAGTTTTTCACCTTCAGCACCTTCGTTACAAGTTTTGATCGTCTCCCATGAAAGTGCAGTTTCGGTTGCACATTTCTCAGCACTGGCATGAGTGTTTCGCCAGTTGGTGGGATGAAACATGCAACCAACATAGTCCAGGGCCTGCTTCTCACTTGTGGCAGCATGAATTGCACAAGCCTCCACACGATTGCCCCAACACTCCTCAGCGCCGTGTTGGCAATGAAAAACGGGTAAACTGTTGGAATAAGTTACATTCACATTTCCGAATGGAACCAATTCGAGTTCGAGATGCGATTGCAGTGCTTTGTAAGTAGGAACCAAATGACGGTTGACAAAATTGTGACTGTCAGGACAGAGAGATTCGTAGTAAACGGCAAGTTTCACTTTGTTTGCCGCTGGAGCTGGGGCGACCTGCAGCAGCACCTGTCCAACCAAGGCGAGAATAGTCACAAGTTGATACTTCATGTTTTCGTTTAATTAATTGAGAAAAACCTAAATCACAAAATGCTTAGCTCGAATTTGTTTATATATGCCTTTAGGACTTGGTCATATCACTTTATTATCGTCTCGTATACAAACAGATACATTTCTGTGTTGATTTGTAACATTTGGCCGCTCATGAAAAATGTACTGCCAAAAGATACGCGACTTATTAGTCAGTAATCTTAAGTTAATATGCTTTTTTGGTTAGACTTTCGTGTACATTAGACTAAACAAAGAATGTGATTGTCTTTGGGTGGAGATCATCTTATTTGGGTGCGTTCGTCCGTCCGAGTGTTGGCACAAATCAGTCACGGATTGATTTAGATAAAAGAGGGAGGGTTGTAGTCTACAATTTGTAGATTCAACTAAAGCTTGATTAAAACGACTTTTGTGGGTCATTAGGGAGATAGGTCACTGTGCCATAATGAGACATAATTAGGTGTAAGTCTGAACTTAAATATGACCTAATTCTGGCATAATCTAACCTAAGTTTAGCCTAAGCTTGAACTAACTTTCAACACGATGGAACGCAAATACTTAGTATGCACTCATCATTTTACCACATTGATCATCACAATTATTAGTGATACAAGTCTCACTACTTCTACATGTGCCCGTTCACTTGTTTAGGCATAAAGTTATTAGTGCCCATCATACAATGTATGTATATCAATAGCTGATAAGCTGATTGTGATCAAGGATTATGTCGTGACTTGTAATCAAGTTGGGCGTTTGTTTGGTTGCTTTTTGAGAGAGAGAGGACATGGATTGATCGAACCACGATTATTTACTTGATGATAATGCCATAAGGACATGTATGGGTCCAGTTTAGGCTCACATTTGAATTACGTAATCGAAATATGGATGAAATGCTTTATTTATTATTTTGCAAACGACTTTCAACGAACTTTTTTACAAACAATTCACCCGCGCATTGAGGCAAATTGAGAGCATTCAGATAGTTGTCACACAAATACGGCTGCAGTGCAAACTGTGCCTGATTTTGCATGTTCTGAAATTGGATATGAGATATTTATTGATTTTATTAATGTTTTACAAATGTTCTTCCGTGAATTTCGCTCTGCACAAACTCTTCACCTTTACACTCGGGTAAATTGAGCGATTTGAGCTGGTTATCACACAAATACTGCTGCAGTGCATACTGTGCCTGGTCTTGCATTGCCTCCGTGTGCACACCGTCGATCACAATCCAGGGCACATAGGTATGCTTGGGTACCAGTGCATCGGTTCGGTGCCAATTGGCAATAATTAGATTCAGTCCCTGTAGACCGTTGTTACAGGTTGAGATAGTGTTCCAGTCATAACCGAGGGTCTTGGCACACTCGGGTGCAGTGTTGTGTGTGTCACGGAAGTAGGTCGGTGAAAACATACAGTTCACAAAGTCCAGTGACGGGGCTTCGGCGTTTTTGACTTCATTGATAAGGCACGCCTCCACCCGATTGCCCCAACACTCTGAGCGGCCATGCTGACACGTGAACATTGGGACGCCATCCGGACCCTTGGTCACATTGACATTACCGAACGGGATTACCTCAACGTCGATGTACGCCTGTAGGCTCTGATAGGTGGGCACCAGCTGTTCAATCACAAACTCTCTACTGTACGGACAGAGGGTTTCATAGTAGAGCTCCACCTTGGGCTTGGCTGCGGACTGGGCGACCAAAGCTACCGCGGACAAAACCAAGAAAACCAATTGAGACTTCATTTTGTTTATAATATACTTTATTAACTAAATGCATGTTAATTTATATACAAATTGGTAAACATTGTCGCGTGTGTGTGGATGTGTTAGCAGATGTTAAATAATTGTGAGTGGTTACATCAAGTACGCAGATTTAAATGGACAAGATATGATTGAATTGTGCTTCAATTGAGCTCACAAGTTTTTGTGATAATTGTCCGTACAATACTTAATAATACCATTTGTCATTGTATTTCAGCATGTGTGTGTGTGTGTGTGTGTGTGTGTGTGTACAAATTAACATATGTTCTCTATGTCGAGATTACTATCTATTACATGATAGGACATCCGTCCAATTTGGGGAAAACTCTCAAAAGCCCAAACAATTGATGGGCACAATGGCTAAATTGTCTTGGACTTTCTATTCGTCCAATTAGGAGGAAGTGTTTAGCAAACTAATTGGTACTGAGAATATATAGATTATGCAGGGACTATGTAAGCAATCCAATTGGAGAAGACTGTCAGACCAAACCAATTGAGTGTACTATGGAGCCAATTGCAGGGACTTTCAATTGGTCCAATTAGAGATAGCTTAACCAGATCAGGTTATGAGAATGCAGGTTATGGGACTAATATTATTACATATGCTACACTATTGGCACTGTGCCTTTGTCCCTGTGTAGAATGCAGCCGATCGTTGTCGAATTCGAAAAGAAGAGTAGAGAACTCAGACTCAAAAGAGATAAATAGCTGTACGACAAGCTTAAGTTAGCAGCGTAATGGTTTGCTCTGGATAACATGATATTCACGAATCTCAGGGTTATTAGTTGAGATCCTGTTGTGATATGAAACATAAGAGAGGATAAGAAAGGTAATAAGAGAGGCAGATCTATTAAAAGCTATGAGATATGTTCACGAAAAGTGAAATTGGCGGAGAAATTGGCAAAGAGTGATTGACAAACTCCCGGAAAGATAACAAACAATACGAGGATTCCGTTGTGCATCCAGGGAGTTTCTTAATGGCAGGTACCTTCTATAGACCCAATACATTTCCAAAGGTTGCGTGAACAGTTCCGCAGGCCATATTGGTCTAACGAATGGGGGCCAATTGACGCCTGTACCTTTTACTAATTACGACACCAATTTTCACGCGATCGCCACCTGAAACCTCGTTGGTCCACATACAACTCAATTTTACCATTCTCTACTTTCCTAAAGACTGCCAAGTCAACAGTCACTCGCCTAACGTGTTTCCACTTTTGAATGATAACATTCTTTATTTCCCTAACTTTGGTTCTCAAACAGTGAGTCCCTCCAATGGCTCGTCCAGTCAAAAGTGTAATCTCGTCCAGTTGAGGGAAAATGTACGCATAAGTAGCCAGTAAGTCTTTGATATCCACAGAGGCACTGCCGTCTGGCTCACGGTTTCGCAGCTTGAATTGATGCTCCAGATCATAGCCGGCCAGTGTGAGTTTTCTCACGTTTAGCAGTTGATTCGCCGAGATCCCCCGTATCCGGTCCTCACCACCAGGGAGATGAAGATCGCCTAGCGTCAGATCAGTGAGTAGTGGCATTCGAGCCAGAACTCGAATCATGTTGTGACATAATGTGCCAGTGCTCACAACATTGTAGTACAGCTGCAGTGTGTGCACATTCTCAAATTGAACGAGCCATGCCCTGAGTGGGCTAAAAGTAGAGTTGATGCTCAGTTGAAGTCTTACGACGCGTTTCAGCTCAGGATTGAGCTCAAACAGACGGCCAATCGTTTGTCCATCAATGGCGGCGGCACATTGAACGCTCAGACTGGTGAGGCCTCTATCGTTGATGCGTGCCATTCTACGGAAGGCATCATTCTTTGAGCCTACTTTCGGTAAATGTCGATTCACGGACGAACAGACGAGCCCCAAATTGCGAGCCAAATGAAGATGGTTAGCCAACAGATTGTCAATTGTAGGATGAGCAGGATGAGCCGACACGTACAGGTCCAATCGTTTCAGTGGAGGCATTGTGAGGCGGATGAGCTCACAGATGATCGGCACAGTCAACTCAGATTTGATGTCCTCACTCATGATGAATGCAAACGAGTGCACTCTAATGCAATCATGCAGCAGTCGGACAAGATTGGCCATATGCACTTCTGTGTCCTCGAGATCATAGTAGATAACCAGAATCTCCACTTGGGGGAAGATACGATAGAATGATTCGACCATCTCGGATGTGAAGGCTCGCTCTTGTACGGTTAGGGTCGCGGGCACAACATTCACCGGTTCAACCCAGTTGGTTTCGAATTGCACTGCTCGCATACTCGGCTTTGGATCCCATCGGTGGCTTGGGTTGCTTTCATCAATCGGCGTATTCAGATACTTTGTACAACTGTAGCAATGAGAGTTGCCGGTGCATAGATTGAAGTCATTCCTTCGTCTGTTTCGCTTCGTAACGTACTTTGATGTCTCGACCGAACTCACTGGTCTGTTGAGGGCAATGTTGAGTCGAACGTACCTTCGTTGGCCAGTGAGGCCGCGCTCAATCGTGAGCTTCCACGGACGACACACTCGACGTGCTCTCACCTGCTCCCAGGTGTCGAGATAGCTCAGAATCCATTCCATTATCTCCTTGGACATACTGTTGAAGTGATTGTTTGCGCCCTCTCGGGGTGGTGCAATGTCCGCAATGTTACGTGGACGACGCTGTCGAAGAGAGTTGGTCAGGATTGACTGTGCATCGAGTTTGGCGAATTGAGCTGCTAGCTTTTTTGCTACTTCAAGTGATTCCTGTTCGGACATTTCCACGAGCGACGATTTGGTTGCTGCTGTTGACAGTTGCAATTTTTCTTTTGCTTTGTTGTTCTTTTTGTGAGTGGAGTTGGGCTGATTGGCGTTGGATTGAACGAAACTGGATGACAGTTGAACACAAATCTTATTTGTTCGTGATGATCTTCGGTGACCGGTGCTCGGTCCTGCTTTCTGCAAGGAAGCCATCACTCAATTGGATCAAGTTTGGGCGTTGGTCCGAGACACGCGAGATGCGAACGATCGATTTGCGAGCGAGCCAGCAAACAACAACAACAAAAACCACTGCAGTGCTCACCCTCTCACTACACCATAGTGTATGTGTGCGCCTCCTCACCCTCGCTCCACTTCAGTATGGCTCATACATTTATATACACAGTACGCATATACATGTACCCAACATTTATATATGCATGACTATTCTCGTACTGCAAGCCGAAAGAGAAGAGAACGAGAGCGAGCTTGCATGCACGCACACAGATGGGGCGCCCGTTTACGAGAGAGAAAGAAATAAAAAAATAGAGATCGCGACATTGAGATACTAGTACATTTACATGATGGCAGACCGATGTACACTTTAACCTTTATGCCCTCACCCTGTGTGTGTGCTGCCGCATCTATCTCCTCCCGGGCCCAACCCTGCCCTCCCTGTCTGGAAGCCCTCGGCTTCAGTCAGTCGGAAGTTCCGAACTGCAGTCGCATACAATCGAGCATGTATCCGTTGCCTCAGCTTCGAGCACTCTGCCTTTGTTCGCTTTGCTCTCCCTTCGCAATCACTACTATGCATGATGCGACTCGGTATGGTGTGCTGATGGTGGTGGTGGTGCTGCTGGCGAATCAAGCACAGTGGTGCTGTGATGATGATGGTGCTGTGTGCTTGGTGAGTGCTGTGCTTGGTGAATGCGTCCGCGCGACATATCCACGAGAGGTGAGGGTTGGAACACGGGAAGAGAGAGAGAGAGAGAGAGAGAGAGAGAGAGAGAGAGAGAGAGAGAGAGAGAGAGAGAGAGAGAGATGCGGCAGCAGCACACACGCACACACACAGGGCGAGGGCATAAAGGTTAAAGTGTACATCGATCTGCCATCGTAACATGTAAATGTATTAGTATCTCACTGTGGCGATCTCTGTTTTTATTTCTTTCTCTCTCGTAAACGGGCGCCCCATCTGTGTGCGTGCATGCAAGCTCGCTCTCGTTCTCTTCTCCTTCTCTTTCGGCTTGCAGTGCGAGAACAGTCATAGGCATAAATATATATGCTCCGTACATGCATATGCGTACTGTGTATATAAATATGTATATAAGTATGAGCCATACTGAAGTGGAGCGAGGGTGATGAGGCGCACACATACTATGGTGTAGAGGGTGAGCACTGCAGTGGTTTTTGTTGTTGTTTTTTTTTGCTCGCTCGCTCGCGTGTATATGTTCTGTATATACGAGGATAACTCGTGCAAATATATCGAGGCGAGAGAGAGAGAGAGAGAACAGGGTGAACACAACTGCATTAAAGGATACTGACAAATCGGTCGCGTAACGTAAATGTACAACTATGTATCTCACTGTAATGATGCAATGCATGCCTTCTCTCTTCTACTTTTTTTTTCTCCTCACTCGCTCTCTCCAACGGGCGACCGCCTTTCTACATGCAAACTTGTCCGTTGTCGCGTTGCAGCCTGCAGCCTGCAACTGCAGTGGCACATGCAACCTATGTAGAGGTGCATTGGCGCACTACTGCCCAATGGGAGCGCAATGCAATCCTATGAGCACTCAGCAATGAGCCGAAGTACTCGGTGGTTGGCAGTGTCCAATGTTATGTTCTGAACACATTGCCCTTTTGACTAATGCAACTATTTTCCTGTGTGGCTTGGCTTGCCGCAATGGAAGCGAATGGCAGCGAGCAAATTCACTTCATTCATTTCTTCACTTCATTCGCACTCACACAGGACTTGCAGGCAGGCTGCGGGCACCGTCGTCTCCGTCCGTGTCTGTGTAGTGTAGTGTGTGTGTGTGTGTGAATAGTTCATTGAGGACATCGAGTCAACGGTTTGATCTCGGGTTTTCTCGGGACTTTGTGATTATTTCTACTGTTTGTCCTCATTTCTGCACTTGAGTGTTTTACTGTCTCATTGAGAAACTAACTTTCACTGTGACATTTCAACTCACGAGCTCAACTCTTCCCATCCAGTGAGTCATCATCTCATCAATGCATTGCATTACAATTAACGCTAATGCATAGTGCATAGGTCACCATTGTGTGTTTGTTCTCCCAAACGTTAATACATCAGACACAGTATGTCTAAGCAAAGTGAGTCAGCACCTACTTCCGAGGGTCCGTCAACGTCCGAGTCAGCACCATCGTCATCCAACCAGCACAGTGGTCCTAGTGGTGGTGGTGGTGGTGGTAGTAAACGGCCACGGGAAGGTGACATCGATCACAACCATCGTGACAAAGTCATTCGAAATGTGAACAGTTCATCGGGTTTTGGTGATGGTAATCAAGTACGTGCTGTTGCTGCTGCTGGTGACAACCCAGTGGTTCGTGATAATCCAGAACAAGCTGGATGCTCAGGGGTTGGTAGCAATCCAGAACGTTCTTCCAATCCTATACAACTTGTCAACCCAGAACAAGCTGGATGCTCAGGGGTTGGTAGCAATCCAGAACGTTCTTCCAATCCTATACAACTTGTCAACCCAGAACATGGTGTAATCTCAAATGCTTGTGGCAGTCCACTACGTGGTGGCAATGCTCTGCGTGGTGGCAATGCACTGCCTCGTGGGTACCCTGTTCGTCGTGGTGGCAATGGACTGCGTCGTGGGCACCCCGTTCGTCATGGCAATTCAATGCGTCATCGCAATCCCGTGCTTCGTAATCACAACCCAGAACATGGTGCAAGCTCAAATGCTGGTGGCAAACCTGTGCTACGTGGGAACCCAGTGCGTCGAGCCAATCCACTGCGTCGTGGGAACACAGTTCGTCGTATCAATCCAGTGCTTCCTAACAACCCAGAACAAGGCAATAGCCCAGATTCCAGTAGAAGTGACAGTAACAATCCAGATTGTGATAAGGAGCCAGTGCCTCGTGTCAATCCAGATCCTCCTGTAGTGGCTGAACATCCCACACGGCTACCATTGGTTGAAGAAGAATTCTTTCTAGAACACTTTGAACTCGATTCAGGATCTAGTACTACTGGACAAGGGCAAATATATAGCCGACGCCCAGAATCACCAGTCAAAGTGCAGCCCAACAAAGCGAGAACAATTGATTATAACATCGCACTGAATGCCTCTAGTGTTAAGGTGGTTAACTTGAAGAAGGGCTATGGCATCTACTGTCCTGCAGACGGGTTATTTTATCACGAATTGGCCGTTAAAGATAAACCCAAACCTCAGCCTATATTAGCAACAGAAGCAGCAGCAGCTCCAGAACGTGATTCCGGTAGTGATGTTGTTGTTGGTGTTGCAGTGTTGCAGCAAAGCAGTGTTGATCTTACAGTACCTAAGGTAGGTGTCAAAACATGTCAAATCATGTTTGAGTCTGGTCTAATGTTGCATGTTGTACTCTCGTAGATTGATCTACCTCAAGCACCGGGCCCGTCCCAAATGGCCGGTCCTTTAGCTTCAGTAAGTGGTGCTAGAACTGGATCTACCGGATCGATGGCAAGTGCTGGTGCTTCATGTGGTGCTCATTCTGGAAGCAATCGCACAGGCGTCCCAGGACCGTCATCGGTAGTGTCTCCATCGACATCGAATGTTGGCAACCCACCAATGATAGGACTAATTGATCCTCGTTCATTGACACCAAACACCGGTCCTTCGACTTCACGTTTGCGTACTGTACGCGTTTGGTCTTTAGCCAATGCGACCGCTTCAAAGTCTTCAATTTCGGCCTTTGCAACTGCAACCCCGTCTAAGAGCGTACAACTTGGATCTCACGGATCGATCTCAACTACTGGTCCATCCGCTTCAAGCGCCCAGTCTCAAACCTTCCAGTTTAAAGTGCCTGGAGCACCCGTACCCAAATCAGCAGTTGCAAGCACACCTGGGCCATCTTCAATGGTCTCTCCTTCGCCATCGGGCACTATAACTTCCTTGGAAGCAAGGCCAATTGAGACACAAAAGACCGGACCTTCAGTTCCTGTCACAAGCACTGAGTGTGCAACCAGTCAGGCTGGTGCTCTTGATCCCCGTCCAGTGGCCCGTTCAGTCTCAAGCTCGACCTTGTCAAGCACAGACTTGAGTTCAACATCCACCGATCAACTGTCTACTGCAGCCAATCAAGCTGATTCGTCTTCATCGTTGGCTTTGGATGTTCCATTAGTGACAGGACAGATTGGAGCAGCCGGATCCTCGTTATGTGTCGGTCAAGTGGCTCCTAACACGAGCGTTCCGTTTGATTCATCGTCCACTATGGAGGAGTTTGTCACTTTGCTACACCAATACGCGCAATCAAGTACAACATCAACATCAGCCCCTGTGACTGAAACAATTTCGGACAGTTCGGATGATCAGTCTCCTCTATCTCAAGAAGACCTAGAACTGGATTCAACCCTGATGCCCGATGCCATTCAGATTGATGCATTGGTCAACCAGGACGATCTGCCAGTTGAAGACAGAGCCGCAATGTTGAATGCTCTTATTGAACCTGATAGATTCATAGATGTTCTTAATGAAGCGAACATGCACATCAACCAGGGCGCCGGTGGACTTGATATGAACACCAAGATCGACCAGGTAATGTACCAATTGCTCACGTACATTTCTAATCTATTGTCTTATTTTGTTAGATTCTCGAACTTGTTGATGACATCACGAAAGATGAACATACGGGCGGGTCCAAACCGACAGTTCCAGCTTATGCTGTGGTCGTTGGACTCGAGGACAAAGCCTTCCATTCTCTAGATGCCTTGAATGTACAGTCTGGACTTGTGTCCTACGAGATGTCAGTAGCACATCAATTTGGAAACCAGTCAAACAGCAATGTTATGCTTCGATCTGTGCCAGTTGGTTCGCGTATTTTGATTTTGCCTCCTGTCAAACAAGCCCAATCGTCGAGCCCTGGAATGTTGGAACCAACAAGCAATTCCAGTGGTTATGTGTCCGGTGGAAACCAATCAAACGAGCCACCGCAAAAGGATTCCTCGGTTCCTGAAGCAACTAAACCACCGGCATCTGCAGGACCCCCAGCTGCTGCACAACCGCTGGCTGCTAACCAACCCAAAAATGTCACTGATTCGGAAGTGCAACCTCCACCGGGTGGTAGCGAGATCACTGGCTCTTCCGCTTGGGGAAAGCAGTCTGTGGACCTGACTGCATCAAATGCAGGAAAGCTGCCTGCAAGCAGTGATTCCCTAGTTAGTGGTGAACAACCAATGGACCAGTCCAGCAGTGTACTAGATGATCTACTGTCAATCGAACCATCGATTCTTGAATCTCCCACCACTGAACAACTAAAGAAGCTAATGGAAGAACAACGTGTCGCGCTCAATGATCCAACTCTGCCTGACATTGAACTACCACCTCTAAGTCCAGTTGCTGGTCCATCAGGCATGCAGGCAGCAGCGGGTACCCCATGCCCAAGTGGCCCTCCGCCCTTACCATCTCGCGGAAAGCAGCTCGAAGCTGCAATCCCAGAACTGATCAACCTGTGCAGCAGTGACGATGAAAACGGTGAACATGACAATTCAGAGCTCCAGCTGCTAGATCAACCAGAGCCAGATCAACTGATGAATCCATACAAGATAAGACCTTACAATCAGCAAATTCGACCATTTTATTATGGAATGCTTAAATCATTGAATGTTCCAAGACCAATAGAACATAGAAAGAAGCTTGAGGAAATGACATATAAAGCAAAACAGAAAAGAGCACGAGAAGCGAATGCGGAGTGGGCTCGAGCAAAGCAGGCACAAAGAAATGCAGAGCAACAGCAACTACCAGCTGCCGTGCAACCTCAAGTGGACCAAGTGCCACAACCTCCAGAGGTTGTTGAAGAAGTCAATGGCGCTAATGAGCAACTTCAAGATGATCTTGAACCACCTCAACGAGCTCCAAGACAAGCAAGAGTCGTTGCACGAGCACGGGCTCGAGCCGCTCTAAGGCAACCTCGAATCGTTGCAGGACGACAAGCTCGAGCTGCTCAAAGACAGCCTCGAGTCGTTGCAGGAGGACAACCTCTGGACGCTCCACAACAACTTCGGGTCTCTCTACGACAGCTTCGGGTCGCTCCTCTACAACCTCTGGACGCTCCACGACAGCTTCGGGCCTCTCCACGACAGCCTCGGGTCGCTCCTCTACAACCTCCGGACGCTCCACGACAGCTTCGTCCACGACGACCTCGAGTCGTTGAATCAGAACAGCCTCCTGTAGAACAGGAATTAGACGAAGATGTTCTTGAACAACTACAGGACGCTATTGAACAAAATCATGAAAACCAAGAACTACCGGCACCTCCACCTCGCATGCTAACACGAGCTTCACTACGACGTGTTCCTGCTTCCGAACGAGCTGCTCCTGTACGTGATGAACCTGCCCGTCGAGTTCCAGTCCGTGAAGACCCAGTACCAACTCGACAACGTCAACATCAACCCGGTCCTAGTGGTTCTGGTGCTGTCCAGGCCAATGCAGCACCTTCCCGTAGAGATCGCATCTACACACGTCACTCGTGAGCACAATCCACTCAGTGACAATCAGTACATTCGTCTCCAAGATGGTCAGCGGTTTAAGTTTCGATTGTAAGTACCGAGGGACACTAAGTACCAAACAAGCAAAGTAAGTCATAATACCATCAAGTCATCATTTACGCAACAGTAGGGACCCAATTCATTTTGCGCTGTAAGCAAAAATTGTTCATTTCAACCGCCAAGGCGGATATCTTTATAACTTTGATCTATCTTTATTTATCTTTAATCGTTGCCATATCAATGATTTACCACTTTTATCATTCTATGTCATTGTCTCTAATTCAACATATATATTCTGATCTCCTTTGATCACTTTTGAAACCATCAATTTGATTCAAAGCAACCTTTTTATTCTTTATTTGTGTTCACGACCCAACCAAACCCCCCAAGTCCACTTGTTCTTTCTAAACCACTTTCCCGCTACTTTTGAAATATTTTTTTATTTGATTATATGTTTTGTTCCAAAGTTTTTTCTATTTCTCCACTACTATACTTTGTCCCCTGTTCAAATTATGAATTGCCGTTCAATAAAGTTTATTATAATGTTTTTGCGTCTATTTATGGGTAAAAATGTGTTTGTGGAATGTTAGGGTCCAAGGTTGATTTCGACGTTTCTCAATTGCATCATCGTTGCCTAAAGGTGAGTGTTGATTTGAAATTGCAAGGTTAGTTGGAGGCGAACCACAGCTGCGCTAACTTTGCGCAGTTTGTACTGATTAGCATGTCGATTGGTGAACCTGCTTGTGACTACTTTTGATTAGTCGAACGCGTTGAAGTACACTTGACTTGCATATAAACAACAGACACGTTGGTCTAGGTTATCAGAACCTCATAAGCTTCGTCTTCTTATTAAAGTCGTCTTCTCTTGAGCTGCGAAAAACATCAACTTTCTGTACGAATCTTGCATCGTCACCTGAAACTTTTTTCTCGTCTTGCAACAGCAACTATGGATCTCAATCTTTTCAAGCGTAATCTCGAATACAAGAAACGTCTCATTGAAGGGCGTCTTCATCGACGTGTCAGCGATGGCCTGGACAAACTAATGGTCGATATACAGATGGGCTTGAATCGAACTGCAAGCAATAAGCAGAACATTGAAGAAATGTTCAATTCTGGTGCGGAACAACTCGACCTGATTGAAAAGAGTGTTTGTGCTCTTTTTCCTACGACGAGTACGAATCCACTTCAACCGCTTTCCTTGGTTCAGAATCCTCCTTTCTCGTTTGACCAAATGAACAAGCAGATCCAACAAGAAGCAATTGAAGATGAAATTGAATTGCTTGACATAGTTGGTCCAATGGCAAAACCACAAACAAGCCCACCCTCTCAAAATGAACCATCTTCGGATTCTCATAAGGAGATGACTGATGATGAGGACATTGTACTGGTGGACATAGTTCCACCAATGGCTAATCCTCAAACCAACGCTCAACCTCAAATCGAATCCACCGCTCCTCTCGTGATTGTCACTGTAACTCCAGATGGAGCAGAAATCAAGGAGGAGCAAACCGAAGATAGCACTGAGCGGTTGATTCAACTACCAACGCCACCAGTGATTGAGCAAACGAACACTGTTTCTGTTGGAATATCCACTGCCGAATTGCAAACCAACCCTCTAAACCTGGCTCGTGCTCTGTCCATTGAGGCACCAACTCGCCGATCAAATCGTCAAGCACCGAAGCGATCCTTTCCATTTTCACCAGACAACCAGTCTCAACGCAAATCTCAGCGATTGACTGGTCAAGCTCAACCCAATGCTCAACAAATTGCCCAGCAACCCACTCCCCCAGTCCGTCAAATACGAGAGGCTTCTCCCGTGCCAGTGGTACCAAATCGCCGACGATACTCTCGCAAAGAGCCAATCTTCTGTACGGAATGTGCGAAGCCGTTCATTCGTAATTACGAACTGGTGAAGCACATGCGGGTGCACACAGGGGCCAAACCGTACAGGTGTACCTGGGAAAACTGTAACTTTGCTGGAAATGATCGATCAAATATGGTTCGACATGTTCGAGTAAAGCACCTCAATTTGCCTTCCTCCAAGAAGTTGCAAAGAGAGAAACATATTGTGGATGACAGAGAGGAGCAGAACTATTTTATAATGGTCGGTCCGAATCAAGTTGATTGACCAGTATTTTAATTTTTGTATTCATATTATTAGTAACATTAAAAATAGTTGTCATTGAAATTCACGACTGTCTCAAATACTGATCAATTCATTTAGATGCATACTCGGTAGATTAAGTCTACCCAATACGGACCTGTACAAGTAAATTGGCAATATCACAGATTGAACAGATCAAATTCAAACACACAAGTCTACCCATTACAGACCTGTACAAGTAAATTGGCAATATCACAAATTGAACAGATCAAATTCAAACACACAAGTCTACCCAATACGGACCTGTACAAGTAAATTGGCAATATCACAGATTGAACAGATCAAATTCAAACACACAAGTCTACCCATTACAGACCTGTACAAGTAAATTGGCAATATCACAAATTGAACAGATCAAATTCAAACACACAAGTCTACCCATTACAGACCTGTACAAGTAAATTGGCAATATCACAAATTGAACAGATCAAATTCAAACACACAAGTCTACCCATTACAGACCTGTACAAGTAAATTGGCAATATCACAAATTGAACAGATCAAATTCAAACACACAAGTCTACCCATTACAGACCTGTACAAGTAAATTGGCAATATCACAAATTGAACAGATCAAATTCAAACACACAAGTCTACCCATTACAGACCTGTACAAGTAAATTGGCAATATCACAAATTGAACAGATCAAATTCAAACACACAAGTCTACCCATTACAGACCTGTACAAGTAAATTGGCAATATCACAAATTGAACAGATCAAATTAAAACACACAAGTCTACCCATTACAGACCTGTACAAGTAAATTGGCAATATCACAAATTGAACAGATCAAATTCAAACACACAAGTCTACCCATTACAGACCTGTACAAGTAAATTGGCAATATCACAAATTGAACAGATCAAATTCAAACACACAAGTCTACCCATTACAGACCTGTACAAGTAAATTGGCAATATCACAAATTGAACAGATCAAATTCAAACACACAAGTCTACCCATTACAGACCTGTACAAGTAAATTGGCAATATCACAAATTGAACAGATCAAATTCAAACACACAAGTCTACCCATTACAGACCTGTACAAGTAAATTGGCAATATCACAAATTGAACAGATCAAATTCAAACACACAAGTCTACCCATTACAGACCTGTACAAGTAAATTGGCAATATCACAAATTGAACAGATCAAATTCAAACACACAAGTCTACCCATTACAGACCTGTACAAGTAAATTGGCAATATCACAAATTGAACAGATCAAATTCAAACACACAAGTCTACCCATTACAGACCTGTACAAGTAAATTGGCAATATCACAAATTGAACAGATCAAATTCAAACACACAAGTCTACCCATTACAGACCTGTACAAGTAAATTGGCAATATCACAAATTGAACAGATCAAATTCAAACACACAAGTCTACTCATTACAGACCTGTACAAGTAAATTGGCAATATCACAAATTGAACAGATCAAATTCAAACACACAAGTCTACCCAATACGGACCTGTACAAGTAAATTGGCAATATCACAGATTGAACAGATCAAATTCAAACACACAAGTCTACCCATTACAGACCTGTACAAGTAAATTGGCAATATCACAAATTGAACAGATCATATTCAAACACACAAGTCTACCCATTACAGACCTGTACAAGTAAATTGGCAATATCACAGATTGAACAGATCAAATTCAAACACACAAGTCTACCCATTACAGACCTGTACAAGTAAATTGGCAATATCACAAATTGAACAGATCAAATTCAAACACACAAGTCTACGGATAATCGAAACGATTAGGATTATTTTGCAAAAGATTATGATTCTCATTTATTAGTAATTTTGATAGCAAATAATATAAGTAACATTAAGATCTCTCGCCCCAACTTTTAAGAAACAAGTTGTTTCGAAACCATTTTTGGGTAAACCAACCCAGTGTTGATACCCACCAGAATGCCCAATATAATAATAAGGGCACCCAACATTCCTGCAGTGGCAGACAATCTCGGTGGGACCAGCTGTGGGATGTACATCATTGCGAGACTTGACAAATAACCAGAAGACCATGCCATCGCGACAATACCCAAAATGAACATCCAATCGTGCGTAAAGAACATATCCACAGTACGAACCCAGTCATCACCAGGCAAATAGTTACAAAACAAAAAGAAGGGCACAAACGCCAATCGAGCCAAACAGAACACAATCAACAAATTCGGTCCAGGCCACTGTACGTACTGAGCGGTGAAATTGCCAGCAGTTGCGAAGAAATTGAAAAATAGAAAACAAAACACAGGTGTGAACCAACGCGACCCAAGTAGATTGTCCGTTGAATCAATACGAGCCGTTACTGCTGGAAAGATCGACAGCGACACAGCATAGATTAGGATTATGTTCAGTAGTTGAATCCAAATCTTCTTGAAGACAAACAGATACTTTTGTGTGAATGTCATTTCTTCGGGCTTGGGTTCGAAGTCGCTGATTTTTGCCGATTCATCCAAATAGTATATGTCATCGTCATGATGGTTAAGGGACTGCTGTGGTTCTTGTTTAGGTTGGGCATGAGCATAGTGTTGGTAGTATGTCTGTTGTATGAAGAAAAATTGGAAAATAAATAACAGAAGGTATGGGATATGGGATATGGGATATGGGATATGGGATATGGGATATGGGATATGGGATATGGGATATGGGATATGGGATATGGGATATGGGATATGGGATATGGGATATGGGATATGGGATATGGGATATGGGATATGGGATATGAGATATGGGATATGGGATATGGGATATGGGATATGGGATATGGGATATGGGATATGGGATATGGGATATGGGATATGGGATATGGGATATGGGATATGGGATATGGGATATGGGATATGGGATATGGGATATGGGATATTGGATATTGGATATGGGATATGGGATCTTGGAATTGGAAATCTGGTATTTTTTATAACTCCCCTGCGCAGACTTACATTCTTAACCAGAAAGAACTCAGCCACCCAGCAGGCACTCAACTGCACGACCGCAAATGAAAAGAACACAATAGCCTCAATCTTTGCATTGGGCGACACCGCAATCGACAGTAGGGTCAACAGTGACGCGATCGTACCACTAATGTTCATACCAATCGTAATTGCATTCGTGTACTTCATCGGGAAACGAGCCGCCAGTCCATACACACAGCCCTGATACACTCCATTTGCGGTATTGATAAAAGCTGCAGAGCCCATTGTGATCCAGAAAAAGGTCGCGGGCCAACTAGATGAGTCGACTGCGGCGCAACCGATGATGAATACAAAGACCAAGATTTGTATTATTAGGGTTATACTAATACGACGTGACATATTGGCATTTCTGAAATGATTAATGATTAGATAAGATAATTCAATTATACAATTCAAACATACTCTGCATTGATGAACATATTGAGTATTTGGAGTACAATGTTGGGCGCCTTTGAGGCAATGCCCAAATAGGACAGAAAGTGATGCCGATAATCGTCCACTGCTGAGGAGGCATTGGCGACGTTCAATTTGTAATTCGTGAAGTACTAAGGACAAAAATGTTACTACATGAATGGCATATCGAATCAGATTAATCTTACATTATCAGCATTGATAAGCATATTCCAGGGAAAGAGGGTTCCAATGCCATTGAACAGGAATATTATGAATACAAGATTTAGTCTGTTGTGAAAAAGGGATATGATTATCGTGAGTGATACGTCCAACGCTCCGACTAACATTTCCAAAATTTTCCATTGCAATTAAGATTTTATCACAAAAATGTCCTCCATTAGTACAAAACAACAAACCATATTGTACCTTCGATGTCTCATTTTGTAAATCACATGCTGCCTGTGCGTGTCACACTACGTGCATATGTTTACATTTACATCATTTACAATGCAAAATGTATTCTATTTTAAAATTAAGATGCGCCTCGCTTAAGGTCACTTCGATTCGCTAAAACATAAACGTAAATGTATCATCGTTTTGATTTGCGTTCAAACTAGTGTTGTGTATGGGTATGGGTTGTAATCACGAGACGGCAAGACAATTAACGTGTTTTGCTTATCTTGTACTCCGAGATTCTATTTATAGATATGCAACGCGCAGTATGATCAGTATGCATGTAAGTAGGTATGCAAAGGTGTATAAGTATTAGGGTAATCAAATCTGTGTTTGATGTCTTTGAGTTTAGTTTATATGATATGAGTTAGAGTGCCGGCTCGATAGATGGGACAAAATTGGAGCTAAAAGTAAAATAAATTCTATACAAATGGGAGTTTTTACGGACCAAATAAGTTTTGACGTTCTTCCAAATTTGATTACAGGTTCGCAAATTTTTAAGTAAAATGGTAAAATTATGTAAAACTTACGTATCTTTTGGGCCAATGCCCTTGGTGACACTTTCGACAAATGTAGAGAAAGCAGCCATATTTTTCTTGGAATGTCGGAAAATCAAAGTTTTGTTTCGTTCAGATATATGAGATCAGGTAAAATGACACAAGTCACATGTGAATCGTGTATTTAGCATTTGCACAAATGAATGCTAAAAAATCAAAGCTTTGTGATTTGTGCACACGTTGCTTGATTGCTTGCATGCACACACAAACGTTTGGAGACAAGACAGAGAGCAGATGAATTCCTATGTTATCGTGGTGCAATAAGAACGTCATACAATAGGTGGTGGGACACAACGTGGGAGATGTCACAAAGTGTGCAGGTTTAAAGCACAAAATTTTCGATTAGTAATGATTTATGATGTGCATCCCTTATACAGTCATCGGGCAATCTGGGTAGTATTGCTCATTTGAGGCATTGATTATCTTGCGCGATTCAGGCTTTAGCTTATTTGGCATAAGAACCACTCAATGGGTGCCTCAAAGTGTGAAATATATACGAGAGATAAATGACAGTGGACCCGAATCAGATCGGCACACTTATAAAGCATTGTATCCATTTGCGCGCTGTGTTACACAACAATCAAGTCACGAGAATAATCTAATTTAAGGATATGTTTAATATATCACGTATCAGTGGTACAGTTAATGACACTTGAGTAATGATAAGGGGCAAGCAGACAAAACACATCTGTGTTTAGTCGCATCAATTTTTTTTTAGTTTAAGTGCCTGTCCCAGTGTACGTGTATATGGTATGACAGTGAAACGCAGAGATAAGTTGAGCAATGACAAACGCAATAAAAATGCCATTTTTGATTTATGTTTAATGATTGGTCTATTGATTGGTAACTGTATTAAGTTGTTGGGGCAATACCTGCCTGTCAGTGTGAATGTGCATTCCTGATTGATATTGATATTATTAGTTACTAGGTTAGATTAGTAGGTACAATTAGTACAACACTTGTGCATACTTAACCTTGATTGGAGGGATTTAGAGTTTTAAATCGGAGCAGACAAATAAGTATTTCAGACAATTAGCCAAACAAATTGTCTATTAGATTAGAGGTAAGTTAGAAAGATAGTCCAAACAATTTTTCGATCAAATAGTGGCAACACATTTACTCAAATAGGTAGTCCATCCAATTTGTCACAGTTACACCGGACAATTAGTAGTCGGTCAGATAGTGGCTACACATTTACTCAAATAGATAGTCCATCCAATTGGTCACAGTTACACCGGACAGTCAGTGAGACACAAACTCCAGACTATTTAATGAAGAACTAACTTGAACATGGACAGATAGTCCGGACAATTAGTTTAGCACAATTTTTATTCGAACAGTCTCATCATCAATACACCGAAATGATCTCCTCCGTCAAAATGCACTCTTCACTTTCATCATCCTCTTCAACATTCTTCGAAAACTGTTTGAGCATAAACTTTTGTATGTCATAACATTTTGCACTCAGATCATCCTCAACATTTGGGTCAATTCTCCAGAACGAACCCATACCAGGAAAACCATTTCGCGCTATCTTAATGAACTGCTTCTTCAGTGAGAGATTGTGTCGAATCGAGTTCTTCCAACTGTCTTTGTGCTGTGCAAAGTAGTGGTACGTACCTTGAATCCAGTCGTAAATCTCATTTAGTGTCCGTTGACGGTCTCGAGAACTTGAGATTGCTTGGACAATGAGTTGACAGTAGGAGAAGGGCGGTCGTCGTACGGGATCGTTGTATCGACTGGGTTTTAGTTCGTGTTCGGGTATGCTCGATGGTTGTTGGAACTTTATGGTCGGGATTGTTGTTATCTTCTGAAGGAGTGACTTTTGCTTCTTTTTGGGTGCACCATTTGACTGATGGCTGTTCTTTGATACCGTTGGCCGCTTGCGTACTTTCTTGGGAGCTGGTTCCGGCGATTCTTCTTCAGACAGATCGATTATTTGATGGTTTTCTACTTTCCGCTCATCCAGTTGAAAGGCATTTGGAGTGGAGCATCGTTCCAACGGTTCACATATTGCTTCATCGGTCAGTAGCTCAAAGTTTGAATCGGGCACAAATGGTTGTGCATCATTTAACAGGACTGTTACTTTGGGTGTTTGATACAGAATGTCGCTACGAATCGGAGCTAGTTCCAGGTTAGGTTCATGATTTGATTCATTGTTAAATTCTTGAGCATTTTCTTGATTAGATTCTGGAATAGATTTTAGATTGAATTCAACCGGAGGAACAGCAGCAGCAGCAGATGCCTCAAGAACCGATTCAGTAAGCAGGGGAAGACTTGCGTTTAGTTCAGTTAGGGCCTGTGCCTCTGGTTCGATGATTCTATCCGTTTCGACCTTTGGTTGTTCATCAGCATCATCCACTTTCACCGGTTCCACCACATTCGCCACCATCGAACTGAATTCCACCCGATAGTGGGTACAGGGGAAACCAAAAACACAACTACTTGGCAGTTGTACAAAAGTGGGAGCCGCTGGCAGGAAGACTCCATTTATGAGGACACCATTTTTGCCCTTGACTAGTGCCCAAAAGTAGTCCGGCGGTTGAAAGTGCAACTCCAAATGTTGATGTGAAATGTAGCGTGAGTCGCCCAGATGGAGGTTCACTTTGGAGTCGGGTTTGTCCGATGTGTTACGACCAATCACGGTGCGGAACTCACGGATGATGTATTCGGTTCCGGTTTGGACGTTACGGAGAATTGGTGATGATTGAAAGATGGTAGACATTTTGTTTGGCGTTTGTTGTGTGTCTGTTTTGTGTACTTAGCACAGGAAATGGTCAGAAGTTACAAGTTATAAGTGGGTTTTTACAAAAAGTTAGCTCATAAAAACAGAAACCTACACTTTCAAGTACGTTTTGAAGTTCAATCAAGATAAGCACAAAGCTTTGGTTTCACATTTTGATCAGCACAAAAGTCAAATAGTTTGATTTTTGTGCTTTCAAAACCTAAGCGCAGTCCTGTACTTTGCGTTTCATACATTGACCTTTGAACTGTTCAAATGCATAACGTACAGATGTTTCGAGCAAAGCCTATTTGCATGCACATTTCCATTTCAGTGCCTTATAGAGTTTACCTTTCACCTCGGATTAAGTCGATGCTTTTCATTATATACATTATGCTACGTGACATGTATCATTTCATCGTTCTTCTACGAATGTACCTTATCGTAGAAACGAGCGTCACATAACGCACAGATGTTCCGAGCAAACTTTTCATGCACAGTTTCATTTCATTACCTTACCAAGTTAACCTTTGACCTCACATTAAGAGGTAGAGGCGCCTTTTAATATACACGATGCTCGCAAATTCTACTGTAACATCCTTGACTTCATCGTTCCTCTAACAAATATCTTAACCTTATCAAGAAGATGTGTCTTATCACAGAACACAGATGTTCGAGTCAACTTTTATTTAAAAAAGCACGCTTTTATCTTAGTCACTCTGTCACAACCTGCTTTGTCCTTACTTTCTGACATCAATTTTTTTCGGTTTCAAACCACCTGCTTGTCTATCTGACAATTCGGTATACAAGAATCATGAATTCCTCAAACACCAACCCATCAAATTGCTGTATTTCGACTACTGTTTCTGATGATGAGTCCTCATTTCCCGATGTCGACGACAACGACAACAGCAACAATAGCATCGGGAATGATAATGGCTTCCGGTGGCAGAGTCAAAGTGCGCTTCCAGTGGAGGCATCACACTCGAACTTTTTAACTGCTAGTTATCCACCATCGGGTTTGATGTACCAAGAACAGGGTCCGATTCCAACTGGAATCTACCCCTCACTCTATTTTGGTAAGATGTTTATTGTATTCATTTGTATCCTTAATTTGTATCATTAATTTGCATATTTTATATTTTAAAGAGCCTCAACCATCTTCAAGTCTTGGTTCTTGTTCTCAAGAGCAACACTATGCGTCAGCTCCGGAAATGTATCCAAACTGTACATATCATATGAGTGGATTCATTGCATCAAATGATATACTCAATATGCCCCAACCACAACAACCCGAACCAAGTACCAGTGATGATGTAGACGGGAATGAAGATGACAATTTTGGGGATCCGGGCTTTGCTTGGCGTATTCTGGCTACAGTAGGCTTTAAGCCTGGTGACTGGCCGTTCGTAACTCCGCAAAGGATTAATCTTACGAGTAGCAAGAAAAAGGCTATATCACAGGACTCGGAGCACAATAGGGCGAAACAGACTCGAACCGATGCCCAAAAGGAGGCAAACAGAATACGCGAGCGTGCGCGAATGCAATCAGTGAAAAATGTGCTGAATGCACTGAAAAAAGTGGTCGGTTGCGAGGATAAGAAGATAAAAAGTAAGATAGCCGTCATTGAGGAGGCATGTAATCTTATTAAAGTTTTGGAGCGAAAGGCTGAGGAGAAAAGATCCCAAATGCAAGCGGGACCGTCTTCTTCGTCAAATTCCTGATTGCTGCCTCAACACTCGCACAAAGCCTCATGAAAGCCTAAATCCACAACACACAAACACACACCGACACTTTGCCATTGAACACAAAACGCCTCGCCGCATTCAACACGGAGCACAGATGCATGATGAAAGTCAATGATGGACATTAAGTTGGGTTTAAAAAGTCGTTTGACCGCACATTTACACATTGTCCACTGGACACTTAACTTACTAATTTAATCTAAACAATAAAATGAGCTTTATTTGTCTGAGCGTGAGCGAAGACTATCCCGAATAATAAATCTTGACTTTTGGTCGTTTTTGTCGATGATAAGGCTCCGAGGTTTCTTAATCGATTTTGATGAAATTTGGCAGAGATGCTTAAAAATATGTGAATTTGTGCATGACGTGCTCAGAAACTCAAAAGTTGTCTCCAAACTATACCTGCCATGAAAATTTCACCTAGATCATTCTTCTGTCTTAGGGTCGTCATTTTTCTTTGTACTCAACAATGTGTCGTGTAGGATTGGGTTTAGGTTAGGATGTAAGGTAGTGTAGTCGTGGTAGTTCAAGTGGTCTCAAACTAAGTCTAAAGACCACAGATATAATCCTTGGTCTTTCTTATTACATTTAATAAGTTTAATTTCAAATTTAGCAGCCGCAGGGCCCACTAGTTTTAGAATATCAAAGGGTTACACAGATGTTCATAAACTTGTTTGTTTGCTATTTAGGAGAAAAACAAAAGATAAGATATAGAGTAAAGCATAAAAGCCGGAACACACTTGCGCAAATTGCCACACAACTTTACCCATCCAACTCAAATAGTCGATCTCGGAGTTTCTTCCAACTTTTAAACTCAACCAAATTTCTCCCTCACAATCTGTCATCGTAAGTCATGTACTACTCGACTTTAATGGATCTGGCTCGTTCATAAGGGGCCATACTTTAATGACGTCATCAGCATAGGGGGTATGGGTGTATTTGAGTGCTGATGACGCTTTGATGACGGTGAGAGAGGGGGTGCTTAGCCCTCGGTGACGTCATCTAGGTTTTTTAAAAGTAAAACATAAAAACTCAGTGAAAATACAAAATTTAAATTTTTGTATTCAGAAAATTGATCTACCACAAGGTATGTTAATTTAACACATATATAACTTATACACTACAAGTCCGCGGTTGATCGCTTTTTGTCTCATGGTCAGACTATCTTGAACAACATAAACAACAAAACCATCTCACCCAAGGCCTAGAAACGTGGGCCAGACGCGCTAGAGCTTATCAGTGAGGAATCGCGTTCACACTGTTCATGCACAGCACGCCAAATGCTAAATGCAGTGCCAGACCGGTGAAAGAATTATTTCGTCCCCTAGGACATACCGTTGCAATTACCCAGCGCTAATCGGCAGCCTTGTGCACCACAGTTGGCAAGACGAGTACGCTTTGAAACTACAAGTCTTGCATTCACCTTCAATTTATGTCATTTTGTTGGCAAGACGAGTACGCTTTGAAACTACAAGTCTTGCATTCACCTCCAATTTATGTCATTTTGTTGGCAAGACGAGTACGCTTTGAAACTACAAGTCTTGCATTCACCTCCAATTTATGTCATTTTGTTGGCAAGACGAGTACGCTTTGAAACTACAAGTCTTGCATTCACCTTCAATTATATATAACCACTAAATATAATATGTTTGTCTATGATGACGTCATTTTTAGGGGTGTTTGTATGGGTATGTCACATGATGACGGTTTGATGACAAGGGTGTATGGGTGTATCGAAACCCCCAATTTTGTGATAACGCCATTAAAGTATGGCCCCTAATAGTGGTTGGATTGTTGTCAGATAGTGCAGCTCCTGAATAAGACAAAAAACAGTTTCAATTGCACAATTTCCAAATTAGTTCACAAGGCTATGTTTTATTGGTATTGTATTTGAATCTTATCGAGAAGTTCTACCTATCTGAGCTAGGTAGATGCTATCCCCTATAGAATAATCTAATAATCGTTAATTTTGGACAGCGAATCGGATTAATTTTAAACATCTAGTATATTTTGTAGTACTTAGGTGGGAATGATACCTTTAAAATCTAATTAATTTGATACAAAATTGAGTATCTTCTTCGTTGTTCGTCAAACCTTTGTCCTAACCTCAAGCAGTGAGCCTTGCAGATGTTCGTCTAGCAAACTTTCTTTTTGTATGCACAAACAGAGGTTACAATCTTCTCAAGTGCAGCCTTACCTGTGATGTAGAATAAGAACAAGATCTGTACAACTTGCAAATAAATGCTAGCCCTACTTTGTACCTTGGCCTTATCATGAATCATTCATTATCACAACATCACGCACAGATGTGCGAGCAAATATTTTGAGAAGACTTGTTTTCTGTCTTTGTCATACTAAATGCTCAACTACTTTGTTTGATATCTCAAACCATCAAGTCTGATTTTGAAACTTTTATTGTTTTAAGCTTAAGTCGAATTGAAACTTCTATAAAGAAATCCATCAAACCAGAAAAACATGAATCCAGACAAGAACAAGAACAAAACTAACATATTCAACAACTCCCTTCCGATTTATGATGGCAACAACAACAACAACGTGAATAGCTTTATCACTAGTAGCTATCCATCACCGGCAAATACTTGGGTCCATCCACAAGGTCCATCATCGATGTCTGCTGATGAATCGTCCATTTCATCATTTTCGTCGTTATCATCATCGTATTCATCAACGATTTCCTATCTAGCCCATCAACAGTCATCAGACAGCGGTAATATTTTTCAAGATATACAATGGACTTCACAACAGTCAGTTGTACAGCAGCACTACTATGGTTCCGATCCGACATTGTGGAACACAGCCCAGCACACATTTCCGGAACAGATTCCTACAACTCCAATGGTGTACTACCAACAAGCACAAACAAGCACCAGTTCTGGAGTAGAGAATATCACTAAGCAAGATCACGAGCTAGGAGAAGATGCTCTGACGTTCTTTGCTAGGGACATGAATTCATCTTCTGTTGAAGTCGAAATGGAACCCAACACCAAAAAGGTTAGTCGAAGAAGGCGTGCGGCATCATCGTCCGGAGAAAATCCACCAAAACCGACTCGAACTCAAGCACAGAGGGATGCGAACAATGTTCGCGAGCGAAACCGAGTAGTGATTTACCAGAAAGTGATCAAACAATTAAGGGAAGCTGTGAATGCACCCGAGAACACAACCATCATAGATACTCTTATGTTGGCTATACAGAAAATTACCAAACTAAAGGCAGAGTTCGGTGAGAATCAGCAAACGACCGTTGATCAGATGACTGTAACTGTTCTACTCGCAACTGAATTCCACACAACTCCGGGTTTGTACAACTCGCCACAATTATGTCATGATTGTACCAATGATTCCATCTGCAAAGCAGATTGCATCTGTTCTGTTAGATATTGATGTTTAGCTCACACAGTCATCCATTAACCTAATTTATTTAAAAATTTGTTAAATAATAGTTGCCAGTTTCAAAGATAGAAACCATCCACTCAGTTGTGAGTCTACGTCCAAGTCCAAGTTTAGTGGACTTAGTCCACTAATTGGGAAGTTATAATCCATTAAGTTAATGTTTTGGTCTACTTTTACTGTATCTTGTTTCGCTTTCAATTACATATCACCATTATACTTTCAATAATAATATAACAAAAATACGACTACACAGTCGACACCTTGTGGCGGCCAATGAAATTGTCGTAGTGTTGGCTCATTAAATCAAAATGGTCGTTGCCTGTGTATGTGTGCATCACGGTGGCAGTTGTGTGTGCTCACTGGCTGCCTCTGAGTGAGTCGCCTTCTCTCCTCTTTCTCTCCACTCTCGCCGTCATTGCCAGGCCAACTAACCACCACCACCACTGCAGCCGCACCATTTGTCGGTTCATTTAACTTGTCGACTGAATGCAATCGCCTTTGCATTGCACTCCACTTCGTTAGCCATCGGAAAATATCAACCAAAATCTGCGCAGCCAGCTCACTGATTTGATGTTCGTCATTATGTGAATAGATAGATACTGACGTGGCATCACTTTGATCGAGTTGCTCTTTGCATTGTCATGATTTTTTGTCACATGAGGCAAACAGCAGTTGACTTTGTGCCCACAGTGACCAGCTCTCCACTCAACTTACTCCACTTGCTCCACTGACAGCTCTGTACAACTCATCCTATACAAGATCTGATATCCGATATCGAATCTCTTCCCAAGACCGAATTTCCGTACGTTCACTCTCGAACCTGGTCTGATTGTCCACCTGCTGTCACTCTTGCTGTACGTGAATCTCTCTTAGATTCACTTTCCACCCGTTCCTCGCTTAAACATACAGTTTCGTAAATCACTTCACAAACAAAGCAGCAATCATGGTTAAAGTGCGGTCAAAATCTCCAGTGCCAAAGGCAACACAGCCGCCTAGAGTAGACTTGCTTCGTAGATCTGCACGTAGATCCTCAGGCAATGTCTTGCCCGAATCATCATCAATTTGCACCACAGTTTCTGCTGGCAACAAACGCGCCCGGCTCTCCGAACCTGTGCAAGTGGTCCGCAATCGCGTATCCATCAAAGACCCGATCAAACGTCGACCACCCGCTCGTTCAGCCCGCAATCACATTAGCCGCTTGCCCACTGATGTTTTTCGGATAATTTTTGGTGTATTCGAACTGGCCGAACGTATGATGCTACGAGGCGTATGTCATCAATGGAAGCGCGACATTGAAGATCTATGCCTCTGCTTGCAGTACGTGCGAATCAATTTGACTGATCGGCGAGTGGCAAAGGGCGTGAAACTAGCTTCTACCTGGAATCCTCAATTGTCACTACAGCGTTTTCAATTTGAACTCACTTGGGATAAGCCAGTTTTGGACTCTTACGCCAAAGTGAGCCTCACTATTCGTAAGAAGTATTTCACTGATCACACAATTGAGTTCCTGGGTCGTATGCTCTCGAATGTGAAAACTCTTGTAATCTACAACGATTTGCACAATTTCCGAGATAGTAACGTGTCCAAGTTTGTTCAACTACTGCAGCAGTTCCGCAATCGAGTTGATTCACTCAGCATTGTATGGTCGAACGAACTTAATCAGCGCCTGTCGATGCCACTAATCTGTTCTGCAGTTGAGCAGATGTCGACCTCCTTCCGTCGACTCGATCTGCTACTTCCCGATGTCAATGTGTATGGTGATGCGCCACTTGAGTTGAACAACTCACTTCGACTTGTGGATCACTTTAGCATCTCGTGTTATGCATCAAATTTGGGCACAATCATGCAAACTATTGGCAGTCGTCATGGCCGAATGCGTTCCTTAACACTCCCTAACCCGTACAATCATGGACTCACCAGTTTGAGTATTCATTGTAGCTTCTTGAAAGAGCCCGAATTCCCAGCAGCTTTCGCTAAGAATCCTCAAATTGCACCAGTAAGACGACTTCAACTTTGCTGTCCTCCCAACGCCAGTCAACTGGGCAACTATCTTGACCAATTCCCAAACGTCGAGCAGCTACAACTGCTCTACTGTCACCATGACAAGGTTACTCTTGGAGTGGATCTGATTCGAATTTTGTCTACGAAAACCAAGTTGACCGAACTCACACTGATGCATCATGTACTGGACCTAGAGTCTCATGACAGGCACAATTTGTCCGTGAAAAGTGTCAAAAAGTTGACAATGTTCAATCACGATTTCGTTGATCTATTAGTAGATTTGAATACTAATACGGTGAACTATGGTTTGTTTGCACGCATCATTGCGAAGCAGTTTCCATTGGTTGAAGAGTTGCGAATCGTGGCGGGGGAAACTGCAGGCCCACTCGTTAGTAATGAAACACTTGAGGCTCACCTGCGAGATGAGTGTTCCAAACTGAAACGAGTTCATGTGAATTTGACCGATGCATTCTTGGCTACGATTGAGGAGGATTAAGACATTCTAATCTTTGGCTAACGCTAAAGTCCAGATACATTGGATTATATTTATTCACTGTAAGCTCAGTTGGACTTTCTTCTTTCGATTATCGAATACCCGAATTCCCCCCAAACCTCCGATATATGTTTTAATCAACGTTAACTTTCTCGGTATTAGACAATAATTTATAGTTTCTATCTATATATTGTTCTACATTATTAATTTGTATTCTAAATTTTAACAATAAAGTATTTACAGTATAACAAAAGGTTTGTTTGACTGTGTGGTGTTTCGATTGAGCGATTGAACATGTCTCCAAAGTGCTTTATGCCAATTGAATGTGTGTACTGTAAAGTTGCTTGACGCTGGTTACAAAGCAGAAAAGCAACTACAACTCACAGACAATAAAAACCATAAAACGAGGACAAACTTTATATTTGATTATGAAAGTGACAAGTGCAAGTATACTGGGATATTCAATAAGAAACACAGAAATACAAATAGTGCACGGACATACAAAGGATAGACAAAGGACTCGATCGCCACTAGATATGCATCGATTGTGAGATAAAACCAAGATGCAAACTCAACTCTTTACATGAATTCTCCTGGTTCATCCCTAGTGGTCGCCGACTAAAGTACCAAATGGTGTTCCTGGATGCGATGCTTTTTGGACATTTTCTCGATTTCATTTGCGACATACTGCATGTGTTCTGTCTGTTTGTGAGGGATGGTTTTAAGCTTGCGAGCTTCTCATAGACTTGCTTGTGTTTAAAGTCATACCACACGCTGCTCAAAAGTGAGCTTACATCACGATTCTCTTGACCCGGGAATGCCTTGGCAATGAACTCTCGATTTGCTAGTGAAAAAATCATGAATGAGTTTATGGCTCGTTTCGGTACTTGATCAGCTGGCGCAGGCTGCAACCTCTCTTGTTTGTTCAGTTGCATGTACTTGTGGTTTGGGCTCCTTTGGAGAATGAGTCACTTTCTGCTGCAGCTGTACACATAAATGTGGTTTACGCTGCAAAACCAATTCAGCCAACTGATCGAACGATCTTTGAAAATAGTCAGATGAAATGGTGTCTTCTGCTTAGGAGAGCGAACTGGCAGGACATACCGAATCAGGAGAAGTGTAAGCATATCTTGGTGAGCAAGCTCCGAAACAGCTGCGTTCAAGTAAGTTTTGAACTTTACTTTGAAGTTTGATCAAGATAAGCTTGGTTTCGAAGTTTGATCACCAAATAAGCTAATTATTTTGATTTTAGCTTTCAAAAACAGCAAATTCAACGCAATACTTTACTTTCCTTTTTCATACTTTGACCTTTGAACTCTTCAAGCACATAACTCGAAACATCTGCAAACATTTTTGCATACAAAGTTTGACTTCTGTGCCAAATCAAGTTTACCTTTAACCTCGAACCTAAGTGGAGGCTTCTTATAATATGCACGATGCAATAGCACAATTCTACGTCACATCATTGACTTCATCATGTATAACTCTAGCCTTATCAAGAAGTTTGCTTCATCACATCACCCACAGATGTTCAAGCAAACTTTTTATTTGAGTCCTAGAGCAAGAAGACACTTTTCTGTTTTCTGTGTTACAACACGCTTTCCTCTCTACTTTATACAACCTCACTTTTTCCTGTTTCCGATTTCAAACCTTAGCAGGTTGCCTAACTGAAAATTCCGGCCCACACATTTCATATACAAAAGAACCATGAATTCCGTAAACGAACGTAAACGTACGAATCCCATCAACAGCTGTATTCCAACATCTGTTCCCGACGCTATTCTCTCCACATTTCCCGATGTCGACCACAACAACAACAACAATAGCGTCGAGAATGTTAGCCTCCAGTTGCAATGTCAAAGTGGAGTATGCGCGCTTCCAGTTGAAGTCTCGGACTTGCTCGCTGCAAGCTATCCGCCGCCGGACACCAGGTACCTGCCAGCTCATAATGGATTGTACAATCCATCGTCATATTCTTGTAAGTTGTTCATTCCTATGTTCTATTGTATTCCTAACTAGCTGATTTGTATTCTTTATATATTGTAAAGTTGGGCAGCCATCTACAAGCGCCGGTATGTGTCACCTGTCTCCGGTGCAACACTATGCTTCTGCTCCGACACTGTATCCACTCTGTCCATATGATATGACTGGATTTATTCCAGCAATGAATATGTCTATTTTGCCGTACCAGCCCCAACCGCCAAGTACCACTAAGAGTAAAGACTTACTTGAAGACAAGGACTTTGCTTGTACAGTCGATATCGAAGACGAGAATGTTGCTCTAGATGTCCTCCATAAGGTTAACTCTGGTGAGCAGATCGACACTCATCTGCAGGAGATTGATCTTAATAGTAGCAAGAAAGAAGCTGCACCAGTAGGCTCGGAGCCTAACAAGAAGGCCAAACAGACTCGAACCGAGGCTCAAAAGGAGGCAAACCGAAAACGCGAGCGGGATCGAATGCAATCAGTGAAAAATGTTTTGAATGACCTGAAAGCCCTGGTAGGTTTTCGAAATAAAAAGAAGAGCAAGATTGCGGTAATCGAGGAGGCTTATGATTTGATCAAAGTTCTGGAACGAAAAGCTGAGGAGAAAAGGAGAAAGCAGAAAGCGATAGAGCCCCCACAGATGAAGAATGAACCTGATGACTAGTTCTTACTAGAACTTATTCACTCACTCAAGCCTCGTGAACCTCGAACCACACAAAACACAAACATACACCGACACATTGTCATTGGACACAAAACCTCGCCTCGCCGCATTCAGTAACAGAGCACAGATGCACTCAATGATGCACATTTGGAGTTGGATAGACAAACATATTTGAATTGTTTGTCGCACATTTTTAAGTATTTCGACACATTGACATTTAAATCTAATCTAATCTAACATAAACAATAAAACGTGTTAAATTTATTTGTATTTTGATTGCTTTGATTCATTTGATAGTGGTTGGATAGTCTGATTGGATGGAAACATAAAGGTTCTTGAAGTTTTGCATCATTGAACTTTGCAACTTATAAGAGACTCGCATGATATGGCGCAGATATAAAGCTAGGGTTATTCTCTAAATGATTGCTCAGTGAAATGCCCAGTGGAAGGCAACGTACACTGTGTTAATTTTGTAGGGATTGCCCAAGGATTGTGCAGATGTTAACGTACTTTGTTTAACTAACTTTTAGTGTCTTCTTTACTGTAACCTTTGTCCTCATAAGGAGTGAGGGCTTTCTACATCTAATTTAGAGCTACCGTCTAATCTACTAATCACGTACAGATGTTCGAAAAAAACTTTGTCGTATAAGTCACATATGCACAACTAGAAACTTCATAATCTTATCAAGTAAAGTCTTACCTGTGATGTAGAATGTGAACTTAACATCTCCAAGTAAGTAAGACGCATGTTGTAAGAAGCAATCATATGCTCTCTCCACTTTGTACCTTGTGACCTTATCAAAAATGAATGCATCATCACATCATCGCGCACAGATGTTCGAGAAAACCATTTGTGAAAACTACTTTTCTGTCTGACGCATACTAAAAACGCTTACTCTCCTACTTATTTGACATTTCAAATCTCAAATTTTCTGTCTAGTCCTATTTTTAAAATTCAATTATCTTTGAACAAAATTTTGAATTCTTCAACCCCCAGAACAATGAATTCCAAACGAAAAAACATCAACATCTTCAACAGCTCTCTGCCGATTTATTATGGCTCAAACGACCACGCAAATAGATATCCATCTGAGCCGGCCAACTGGAGTCAACCACAAGGTCCACCATCGATGTCTGCTGATGGATCCTCCGTTTCATCGTTAACATCATCGTTAACATCATCGTTTTCATCTTCCCTTTCCTATCTAGTCCAGCAACCATCAGAAAGTGGCAATATTTTACAAAATGTGCAATTCACATCACAACAGTCAGTTTCCGTACAACACTATGGTTCCGATCCTACATTGTGGAATACCCTACAGCCATTTCCGGCACTGAATCCCTCCACTCATCCTCATCCCTTAGCTCTAATGGTCAACTATCAAGAGGCACAACAACCAAGCACCAGCAGTGCTTGGATAGATGACATTCCAATGCAGGATGTCGAACAAGGACAAGATGCTCTGACTTACTTTCCTCAGAACTTGAATCAAGCTCCTGCGGTTAACCAACCAAACGCAACTTGCAAAAAGGTTAGTCGAAGATGGCGCGCGACATCATTATTGGGAGAAAAGGCGCCAAAACCGGTGCGAACTCAGGCTCAAAAGGACGCAAACAATGTTCGTGAGCGATCACGAGTTGTACTTTTCAAGCAAGTTATAAGCAGATTGAAAGCAGCCTTGAATTTGTCCGAAGACACAACCATCATTGACACTTTTAAGAAGGCTCATCACAGAATTGAGGAACTGAAGAAAGAACTCGGAGAGCTCGGAGAACCAGATGAGCAACCAGCTCCGTGATCCTACGACCCATCCGATTACTGAATCGGCAGCTGCCTAATTTTACCGCAGAATTGCACTCAACTCTTGGTTTGTACAAATTTTCACTGTGATTTCATGATGATGTTTATAATTTAATCAGAAAATATTTATATATACTCGATATGACATTTACACATTCACACACATGAGTTTGGCAACCGAATAGTTTTGTCCGCCAAATAAGCGTTTCCTGTTTGCTACAAAACTAGAATTTACAAGTTTTTGCAATAATTTTGGTATTTTATTTAATATATCCATTGAATAGTTGAATACAGTTTCAAGAATATAATCCATAATTAATTTTGAAATCTAAATTTTAATAACAATAAAGTATTTAAAGTAATAAAGAGTTTGTTTGGTTGAGTTTGGCTGTGTTTTTCGATTGAACACACTTATTATAGCCCAAAAAGTTTAATAAAGCTTAAAAACATTATTTGACAATGTTAAATGAGAGTACTGTGAGATCAAATTAAATAAGAAACAGGAAAATGAACACAAACACACACACACAAAGAAATAGTGTACATGTAGTAGAGTTAGTCAGAGCTGACCTTTCACCTCTGTCGTGCTTAGTCTCATTAAAGTGCTAAGCCTTTCGCCCCCTTGTATCGTTCTTTCCCCTGTGAGCAAGCGCGGTTGCCACATGATGGAGGCGCCACCGGGATCCGTGCATCCCCTGACGTTGGTCAAGATCGTTCTAAACGCCGATGGATCGTTATCACAAGACACCAAGACCAAGCTGTACCACCGTCGTCGGGCACTGCATGGAGTCATCGAGTCATGGATGAGAGTTCTTCGCTTTGGTCGCAAGCCGAACTACAAGGACTACTGTGCGACCGTGGACGAACTGATGGACCTGGATCGTTTGCTCGAAACTGGTCACAACCTGGTGGCTTCACAAGAGTCAGACGCCATCGATGCCAAGATCGAACATATCTTCGAAGCTTGCCAGTTCACCGATGAGTTGCCGATTGGAGCTGCCAACCAAGTGAGCACTCTGGCATGCGACCGATCTCAGAAGGTTTCAACACCAGAGGGAACGGTGGTTCGCCCAGAGACGTCTTCATCGGAACGGCAGACATTCGATACGTCCTCCCAAGACTCCACGCTTCTCACTTTCGAACGTCCTGAGTCACAGAGTTCGATCGAACCGACTCACACTGGTCCACCAAGGGATGACGAGGAAGACTCCGCCGGTCTCTGTCTCAAGGACATACCACTGCCTACGTTTGATGACAAAGTCCACAAGTGGCTCACCTTCTGGCCGAAATTCGATGCTTTGGTCCACACGAACAAGAAAGTGTGTTACCTCGAAAAGGGTGTCCGACTCGAGCAGTGTTTGGTGGGTCCTGCTACTCGCTGGGTCAAGGATCTCATGCCTACCAAGGCGAGTTACCTTCAAGTGATCGCTAACCTCAAAACGTACTTCGAAAGTCCGCCCGTTCAGAAACATGCGTTCAACGAGCGACTCAAACAGATGTCCAAGATCGACGATCGCTTTGACGTAGCAGCCATGAGAACCCTGTGGTCTACTGCCAGCAACACGCTCACCCAAGCTCGGCAGCTTCAGATCAACGAAAGCTACGTCAATAATGATGTGATGCCCCTCCTCAAGCGCCTACTTCCTGGGCAATGTCAACAGACAATTAACATGAAACTTCCGAAAGTCGAGAACCTTAAAGACTTTATTTCGGAACTGTTAATCCAGATAGAAAGTACCGAGCAATACCTAGCGGACAATGGACATCTCCGAGCCTCTACCTCCGTCAGACATGTACCCGCCCAAGGCCGGATTCCAGAAGTATCCAGATACCTTCCAACCGGACGTGTGACTCATGTCAACCAAGCAACCACAGCGAACCATCACATGGGGGATCGAAACGTTTGTGTGTTCTGCGAGGGCGGAAACCACTCGTCCGCACGGTGTCCTCTAGACCAATTCGACCGAGAGGCCTCAGTGAGACGCAAGCAACTCTGTCTGGCCTGTTTAGTTCCAGGTCACCGGTGGACGAACTGTTCGAAGTCTGATTTGGTGTGCACTCGATGCAATGGTGGCCGACACCTGAGTTTCATGTGCCAGATCATTCAACAACAGCACGACCGACGCCAGCGAGCTTTGTTCCGAGACCAACCACATCGACCAAGCAGTGACGCGATGCCACCACCAGTTTGTCCGTGGGTGAATCAGCGTAATCGCATGTCACCACCAGGTCAATCTCAACATCCACATCAAGACCAAGTACCACAAGGCCCCGCGAGTCACGTGTCCAGTCCGCATATTCCAGTGAGCAACAACCGGGCTTGTGTCACTGGCACTGGCGCTCAGTATCAAACCTTGCTAGCCCGAGTTAACAACACGATCGTGAGAGTGGCTTTTGATTCGTGCGCGGGTCATTCGTTCGTCAACGAGAAACTGGTGCAACAGTTGAACCTCAACGTTCTTCAAGCTCCCCCATTGGGAATCAAACGACACGCAGAAGAGGACTTCAGCTCAATCAACACCCAGATCACGTCATTTTGGTTATCTTCGGTGACAAGCGACTTTTCCTTAAAGATCAACTCTCGGGTTGTCGAATCTCTAGGTGACACCATGTGGAAGTCTCTACCAGTTGGACTTGTGACCGAACTGACGAAGCAAGGCATCGATTACCGTGATGATGAGTCCAAACCCGTTGACCTAATTCTCGGGTTGCCGTATTATTCAAGATTAGTCACTGGAGAGGAGCGAGTGGTCACTGCTGACCTTACAGCTAAAGCCTCCAAACTTGGATGGCTAGTGTTTGGTGGCCCAGAAGAACCAATACCGGTGCAAACGAACTGTCGATCTGTCATTACTACTCAAGAGTCGTTGGACAGTCTCATGACCGAACTGAATGGAACCTCTAAACTCCTAATTGAAAAGCCGTTCAACGAAACTTTCAAGAAAAATTTTTATCCGTTTCGATGGCACTCGTTATATCGTCAAGTTACCATGGGTGGATAACGTCAACCTGTGTCGAAATGAAGGAGTGGCAATTGGTCGACTGAATGGTCTCCTCAGAAGGTTGATGCGAAGTGACCGATTACAGATTTACCAAGACCAGATGGAAGACATGATCAATCAAGGATTCGCGAAGCGAGTGCAACGACAAGATCTGAGTGGTCGGGTGTACTTCATGCCTCATCACGAAGTAGTACGAGAAGACAAAGAGACCACCAAGGTGCGCATCGTGTTTGATGCATCGGCGTCGTCAGCCAATGGAAAATCGTTGAACGAGAACCTGTATAAAGGGACGACCACTTGGAATGCCGGAGACGTATTGGTCCGATTTCGACGAGGACAAGTGGCAGCTACATCTGACATCGAAAAAAGCATACATGATGGTGGGAGTAGAACCAGAAGATCAAAGTGCTGTTGCATTCGTATGGAAAGCTGGACTGAACAAACCGCTAGAATACTACAAGATGGTCCGTGTTCCATTTGGGACTGCGGCAAGCCCTTATATGCTATATTCAACAATCGAACGACTATTTGACGATTGTCAACAGGAGTACCCTCAACTTGGAGCGCAAGTAAAGAAGTGTTTCTATGTGGATGACTGTCTTCCCTCAACGGACACGATGCGAGAAATGGAAAAAATTCACGAACAACTCGTAATGGTTATGGCTCGAGCAGGAATGAACCTGCGCAAGTGGCGATCAAACAATCCGACATTGGATACGAGGTGGGCTCCAAACGCAAAGGAAGTGGTCGAAACTCTGGGACTGAAATGGGTGGTGGCAACGGATGAGTTGAAACTTGGAAGCCTGCAGTTGCCTACCCAAGTGGAAACCAAGCGGCAGTTGTCGTCTATCATCGCGTCAATGTTTGATCCATTGGGCGTGGTACTTCCGTACGCGGTTGCCTTTAAGCTGTTGTTGCAAGAAGTGTGGGACTCGCAGATTGAGTGGGACGCCCGGATGGACTCAAGGATTTTGCGACAACTTCGACGCTTGTTACAAGAGATTCCATTATTGACCCAAGTTAAGGTGCCACGATGGTTTGGTGGTACTGTAGGAGGTGAATACATACTACATCTGGTGACTGATGCAAGCAACAGAGCATTAGGCGCAGTCGGGTATTTGGCCACCGATTCAAAGACCAAACCAGTCTTCGTTCAAGCTTACTCTCACTTGGTCAAGCCAAAACGAGGCACACGGACGTGGGATGAACTTACGAAGGAAAAGGAAACTACACCTGACTTGGAACTCAAAGCAGTATTGCTCGGAGTAAAGATCTATAAGAAAGTGGTGGACGCAGTGAACATCAAACAAGTGATAGTGTGGAGTGATTCGAAAATCACTGTCGATCGGTTCAAAATGCCAGTAAATCGACTCGATGCAAAAGTGACCGATCGCGTATAGAACATCAAACAAATCCTGAATGCTGAGTACAGATGGATTTCAACCAAAACTAATGTCGCTGACATGCTAACTCGTGGAAAGCGGTTGAATGATCTAGTACAAGACGACGGGTGGTGGACCGGGCCAACCGAACTGTCGGAGTACAAGTATGTGGAACCAGTAGTCACCGTGGCACGGGTGATTAAAGAGACCGAAGTGCAACCAAAGATCATCGAGTTGATGGGACGCAAGCCTTACTTGGGCGAATTCATAAACGAATTAAAAGACAAGTCATCTGCAGAAGCTTTGTTATATCTAACCAAAGTAAGCCAAGCAATTCGATACCCATCAGAGATCCATGCGATACAAGCCAATCGACCGTTACCCATGAAGTCGGAGCTCCGATCAAACCCAATCTTCCTGGATGGTGATGGACTGATGAGGGTGAGGACAAGGCTCGGACATTCCGAGGAAATGACGGAGAATCAAAAGTACCCGATTGTACTTTCACCGGCGTGCGGATTTACGTGGGCACTTACTACGGACGCTCATCAGCGGGTCGGACATATGGCTGTGAGCACCACTTTGGCCGAAGTGCGCGATCAGTACTTTGTCAAGCGAGGCCGTCGGTTGGTCGGGCAAGTGATCGCTGCTTGTACACCTTGTATCATGCTCAGAAAGGCGTTCATGAAGCCACCGATGGCTCCTTTGCCGGATTTCCGTGTCAACACTCCACCAAGAGCCTTTTACAGCGTTGGAATCGACTTCTTCGGCAGACTGGACATCAAAGTCACCCCGAAAGCTTCCTATTATGGCGTAATCGTAGTGTGCGACCACACCCGGGCAATCGAGTTGGAACTGTGCACTTCCGTGAGCACCGAAGCCTGCTTCCAAGCCCTAATGAATATCTTCTACCGGCGAGGTGTGCCAGCTTTGATCCACTCGGATAATGGGGGCCAGTTTTCAGTCAACAAACAAGGTCTTCGCCGAGCTGTATCAGATGTTGGCTAAAGTGCAAGACCGGTGGTGCCTCCATCATGTGGCAACCGCGCTTGCTCACAGGGGAAAGAAGGATACAACGAGACGAAAGGCTTAGCACTTTAATGAGACTAAGCACGACAGAGGTGAAAGGTCAGCTCTGACTAACTCTACTACACTAATCACATGCCCAAAGAAGGCTCAACAGGAGTGCCTTAAATAGACTCGCTGGTCAATGGTCGGCCAATCGTTCGATCGAACTCGCCTGTCACATTCGATCTGTGACAGTACAGACAAAGGAAAGCCAAAGGAATATAACGAGAAATATCCCAGACTAGACAAGCATCAATTGTGAGACAAACCCAAGATTCAAGACCAACGTAAACCAGGAACGATCACGTTCAAGAAGAGAGAACAATTCGTTTGTCCTTGATCTCCTTCATGAGACGCTGTCTCATTTCGCGCATCTTGATCTTGAGCTTCTCCTCAGCCGACTTCTCCTGGTCGTCTTCAAACAGACCTTGATGACACTCGAGAAATGTGTCAATGTCTTGCTCTGTACATAAAAAGAATGGTAAAAAGGTTTGATCTTGAAGAATCGTCTGAGTAGAAACTACTTACTGTTTGGATAGAGTCTAACCTTGGTAAAGAGACCCATTATTTCGCGTCTTTGGTGATCGATTTTTGAGCGCTGAATTGAACTCGGGTCAAGTGGATCTTCAGCATTGGCCAACTCGACACGTTTCGAGTTTTGCTTCTCTCTGTACATTTGCACAAATTTTTCAATGTTCTCCTGACTCATCTCCAGTGGTCGTCGGCTAAATTGCAAATGGTGGTCTTGAATTCAATGTTTCTTAGGCATTTTCGCGATTTCATTCGCAACATACTGCATGCGTTCTGCCTGAGAAATGGTTTTAAGCTTGTGCGCCAACTTTACATAGACGTGCTTGTGTTCAAAGTTATACCATACACTGCTCAGGGGTGAGCTTACATCACGATTCTGCTGACCCGGGAATGCCTTGGCCATGAACTCTCGATTTGCTAGTGAAAAGATCATGAACGAGTTCATCGCTCGTTTCGGTACTTGATCTGCAGGCACGGGCTGCATCCTCTCCTGCTGGTTCAGTCGCATGACTTGTAGTTTTGGCTCCTTTGGCACCTCAGTCAGGTTCGGCTGCTGTCCGAAATACTGTTGTCCACGCTGCAGAACCAATTTAGCCAACTGATCGAACGAAGTAGAAGCAGACATAGGTGCACTTGAACGTGACTGTGAAATCGAGAACAGAATGCATGCAGTCTCAAAGTCTTCCTCTGTGAAGTCTGTGAATAGACAAAAAAAACACAATTAAGTTAGTTTAAAGATTAAAAATATTAAGAGTAGGAATGAGGAATGATTGTCATGGGACGCGTACCTTTGAGATCCGTTCGGTTGCACGAACGAGCCAGATTCATAAAAGTGAAATAGTCCATGATTTGACTGTGAGCGTGACTGTGAATGAGTTGAGGTTGAAGGTTGGGAGAAGGCTCAAGTCGAGGCTGACCGTTCGTGTTGGCAGTCAAAAGTTGAGTGGTGAGTTGTGCGAATGAGCTCGGACTTTTATGCCTGAATGTGACTGACTCATTGCACTAACTCAAGGCGTGTTAATTAGCAAAAGCAAGAAAAAGCCATTAGGGACTTTGATTTGGCTGCATGGACAGGTGTGTAAAGTGTAAAGTGGAGAGTTTAACGGACAAGTGCAAACATAATCCTTTGGTCGATGCACACATTTAGCACAGTGCACAGTGTGCACACAGCTCACAGTCTAGCTAATCAAACCTCCTATGGTTTGTCGTTTTCACGTGAATTAGCTGCATGTGGTCTTTTTGTCTCTTTGTCTCAGTGCAAAAGAGGCCTTTTCCATTCTCTAAGGCCCTTAACCTCTATTAGCCATCCAGTCGAGTCAAGTCAAATACGCGAATAGCCAACTAGGCATATGGAATTGATCATTTGGTGATCTATTGAATTTAAACATAAAGTTTTGTAATTTGCACAAACTTTAATTTAACTTTTCACTTTACAAATGGCACTTTATCGTGTTCAATTAAATCTTCCTTTTGCTCGTTGTTGATTAATTAAGAAAGAAATTTTTACTTTTGCATTTAGATAGGCGTGCATGTGCATGTGTTTAATTATGTGCCTAAGTGATATGTCCAACTTTGTAATTTGCCTTTTAGTTGAAGTTCATTCGTTAGAACGACACCTGCCAAACTAATGCTAATTCCCTTAAACTTTCACTTGACTTCAGCAAAGTAAACTTTCGAGAGGTCAAAGTTCAACTTTAGTAAGTTAGTGCATACTCTTTGCACACGTTAATTAACACCAGTGAGATCTCTCTCTCTCTCTCTCTCTCTCTCTCTCTCTCTCTCTCTCTCTCTCTCTCTCTCTCTCTAACACACAAACACACACAACACCTATCTACCTTTTCACGTATATCTCCTATGGTTTTAGCCTACCGAGCTTTTTCCGAGAAAAACCTACATGAATTTTCTTTTGTTTATTCTGTATGCTATTTCGAATGTTTAACATGAGCAGCTCCATACACCAAATGACCAATTTCATATGCATAGTTCTTTTAGCTATTGGAACATTTGACTTGCCTAAACTTGATGGCTAATAGAGGTTAAGAATAGAGAATGGACAAGGCCTCTTTTACACTTGGACGAAAACCAACGCAAAGACCACATGCAGCTAATTAGCGTGAAAACGATAAACCATAGGAGGTTTGATTCGCGAGACTGTGTGAGGCTCTGTGTGTGCACTGTGCTAAATGTGTGCATCAACCAAAGGATTATGTTTGCACTTGTTCGTTCAACTCTCTACTTTACACTTTAAACGTGACACCTGTCCATGTAGCCAAGTCAACGTCTCTATTAGGTCTCCCTAATGGCTTTTACTTGCTTCTGCTAATTAACACGCCTTGGGTTAGTGCAATGAGTAAGTCACTGTCAGGCTTAAAAGCTCGAGTACATTCGCAAAACTGACCACACAACTTTTAACTACCAACTCGAACGGTACGCCTCGACTTGAATTTTCGGCCAACTTTCAAACTCAACCCAACTCCACTCACATTCTATCACATCATGGACTACTCAACCTTCATGGGTCTGGTTCGTTCGTTCAATCGAACAGATCTTAAAGGTAAGTGTCTGTCATTCTTCATTTCTACTCTCATTATTTTCCCTTATCTTTATACTTATTTACTCGTGACTTTTTGTCTATTCTCAGACTTCACCAAGGAAGACTTTGAGACTGCATGCATTCTGTACTCGATTTCACAGTCGCGTAGAAGTTCACCAAGATCTGATTCGCCTTCTTCTGCTTCGGTTAGTCCTGTGACTTTGCCCTCAATGTCTCCTATGTCAGAAGACACCATTTCATCGGACAATGTTCGAAAATCGTTTGATCGGTTTGCTGAATTGATTCAGCAGCGTGAACGACAGTATTTCGGACAACAGAAGCAGAACCTGACTGAGGTGCCAAAGGAGCCCAAACCACAAGTCATGCGAATGAACAAGCCGGTGAGGATGCAGCCTGCGCCAGCTGATCAAGTAGAGAAACGAGCCATGAACTCGTTTCTAATCTTTTCACTAGCAAATCGAGAGTTCATGGCCAAGGCATTCCCGGGCCAGGAGAATCGTGAGATAAGTCCACTTCTGAGCAGTGTGTGGTATAACTTTGAGCATAAGTACGTCTATGAGAAGCTCGCTCGCAAGCTCAAGACAATTCCCCAGACAGAACACGCGCGGTATGTGGCGAATGAAATCGCCAAAATGCCCAAAAAGCATCGCATCCAGGAACACCATTTGCACTTTAGCCGACGACCACTGGAGATGAGCCAGGAGAACATTGAAAAGTTTGTGCAAATGTACAGAGAGAAACAAAACTCGAAACGTGTCGAGTTGGCCAATGCTGAGGATCCACTTGATCCGAGTTCGATTCAGCGCGCAAAAATCGATCGTCAACGACGCGCAATCATGGGTCTCTTTACCAAGGTTAGACTCTATCCAAACCGTAAGTGTTCCTACGATTTTTGAGGTTTCTTCAATATCTAACATTATTCCTCACTTTTTTTTGTGTCAGAGGATGACATTGACACATTTCTCGAGTGTCATCCGGGTCTATTTGAAGACGACGGAAAGTCAGCTGAGGAAAAGCTGAAAACCAAGATGCGCGAAATGAGACAACGTCTCATGAAGGAGATCAAAGACAAACGAATTGTTCTGTCATCTTGAACTTGATTCTGTTTCTTGTTTAAGTTGATTCCGGGTTGCATTTTTGTTTCATCTCACAGTCGATTAAATATCTAGTCTCGATCATGTTTCTTTGTCTCACCTTTATTTTTCCATGTGTGCGTGTGTCCTGAATTGTCCTGTTTCTTGTATCATTTGACTAACTCTATTCTCACTTGTTTTTTTCAATTAAAGTTTGTTCACTTTTTGGGTCATTGATTTGTTGATTGAAATGTATGCGATTCATATTGAAAAGTGTTCTTGCTAACAAGACTCGAATGATGTTTGCTCAAACATCCGTGCTTGATATAAATAAGGCACACATTCTGGCTTGTTAAGTCAAGGTTTGAAGAAAAACGAGATTACATATGCACTGCATTTGAACTTTGAACTGACAATTGTGAGTTTGAAAACATTCGTTAAAAGAGAATCTAATTCTTGTCAAGGATATGCATTAGCATTGTTGCTGTTCAGTCAATTGTATTGGTGTGTGCCTAAAGTGCATCCGGGGGAATCCAAAATAATTTATGCTTTTCCGTTCAAGAAACTAAAATCGTCAAAGCTAAATTTTTGTTTTATTAGACTTTGTTGTTCACTAGAACTCAAATTGCATATTTGATTGCATTATTTTGGAACTTTATACTTAAATCAGGCTTAATTAAGAGTGAGTGCACTAGACAAATAAATGAAACGAAAGTTATAAGTTTGTACATTAGCTTTCCATTAGGACATTTTCCATTAGCAACTACTTGCAATTTGCATGTCATACGTAAATCAGGCCCTAATTGAAAGTGTTGCACTAGACATGCTAATGAACCAAAAGTATCGCTGTTCCGTCTAGATACTACAACATTCTGGTGCACTAATGTACGAATAGTGGTACTTTTATCGGGTAGGGCTTGGTTAGTGCTGCATTCCTATATAGACACTGCGGAAAAAATCCAGACAGAGTTTGACCGACACAAAAGAAGTGTGCGTAGGTTTGCGGATCGTTAAACACTTTGAAGTTGGTGACGAGTCAATAAAGTCACCGAAGTCCAGAATAACACGAACAACAGCCAAAAATGGATCGACAACCAATTCCTCGTAACTTGATTCATCGTTGCTGTAACCAGACAAACTCAACGGCACGAGATGTCGAACTTGGTGAGGGTATTCAACAAGGGCAACAAGCTCTCGAGCCCGAAGTGAACAACGTTCAACGACGAATCGATTGGTGCGCGGTTGCTCTAGCTGTTATCATGACAATCATCATGATTATCACCTTCGTCTTCCCTGGAATCGTGATTTTTCGATACTTGATTCGTTAATTCATACAAAGATTATAAAGATCAATACATGACATACACATTTTAACACAAACTTTAAATTGCATTGATTGTCTAGACTCTAGAGTGTAATGATCGTCCGCCTTTTAGTTAGTCACGAATTTATGCACGGCGAGACAAGCACATTACTATCATATTTGTTCACTTAGATTAGTCGATTTGATCAAAGCCTGTGCAAAATTGACACTTTCACGGCTTGTAATCATTCATAATCAATGTAAAATAAACTTTCCGTTAATGAAACCTTTAATGAAACAAATATGGAAACACAAAATGAGAATCAATATTGATTCTAATCCACTTTGACAAAGTAATTCGCCTCTTCTCTGTCATCTACAAGGCCCTGTTCTCTTTGTAGCTTCTTGGTGGAGGGCAAATTGAAGTGTTTCACTCGAACATGTCTCATCATGTTGGATCGATCATTCGAAGTGAAGCCACACCTTTCCCAGGTACATCTGTATGGCTTTGCACCTGTGTGCACCAACATGTGCTTCACCAGTTCGTAGTTACGGGTGAATGGTTTTGCACATTCTGTACAGAAAATCGGTCCTTTGCGTGAGTATCTACGAGGATTTGGAACCCTGACATCAGGAGTAGCTTCCCGAGCTTGAACGATTGGTCTATTTTGTGGACAGTTTTGCTGCTGTTGGATTGTAATAGGTGTTTGAGCGGTCAAACGTTGAGATTTGCGTTGAGCCTGATTGTTTGGTGAAAAGGGAAAAGACCGTTTCGGTGCTTGACGAATGGATCGACGAATTAGTGGTTCAATTGCTCGATTCGATCCATGTTGGTCTTGTCGATTTGGCTCAAAGGCTTGAACCTGCTTTTGAACATTGTGTTGCAGGATCACATTCGATTCTCGTACAAGAGGAGTGTCGTCTTGTGCAGGGACTTGCGCAAATTGTGGTAATGGCATTTGAATCAACCGTGCGGTACTCTCTTCAGTCTGTTCCTCCTTGATTTCCATTCCATCAGGAGTTACTGTGACAATCATCAAAGAAGGAGCATTTGAGGGAGGTTCGATTTGAGGTCTTTGAGTTTGTGGATTTGTCTTTGGCTCAACTATGTCAACCAATACAATCTCTTCTTCACTTTCAGTTTGTTCTTGTTTGATTTGAGGAGCAACTTTTGCGGGAAAAGGAGAAGGTGGTGGAGGAAGAGGATTATGAACCGATGGAAGCCGTTGAACCAGTGGTGCAGGTGCAGGAACTAGTCTGTACTCTGCAGTCTGACCCGGTACAGCAAATAGAGTTGAGACTTTCTTTTCAAATTTGTCGATCTGAGTCGAACCAAAACTGTACATCTGTTCGATAATCTGTTGCCGTTGCTGATGATCTCCAGAAGCTTGATTCAAGCTATCTTGAATGTCATGCACAAGTTTGTCCAGGGCATTGCTTACGCGTCGATGAATTCGTTGCTCGACGAGGGCTTTCTTGAAGTTGAGATTTCTGCGAAAAATGTTGAGATCCATGATTGAAGAAGACAATGAGGTTTGAGAAATATTTGGGTTTCAGTACAAAAATACAAAATTCGTATAGAAAGTTTTTTTTCAGCACAGGCGTAGAAGAAGATTCTAACAAGACGACGCTTATGAGGTTATGATAACCTAGACCAACGTGTCTGTTTATTTTATGCAAGTCTAGCGTAGTTCAAAGCGTTTGCTTACTCCAAAAGCAGTTTAACTCAAAGTATGTCTGACTTTTGACACGCTTATCAGTACAAGCCGACACAATTTCCTGCTGCGAAGCTCACAAGTAAGCTTTTACTTCCAACTAATCAAACGTTTTAAACACGCGCGATTGATATACAATGTCAGGAAAATATCGAGAAGAATCATTTCTCTTACAAGCTTGTTACTTGTTAGCCCTAATTACCCAAATCCTCTTTTATACAAGCATGACACAAAAACTTAATAGTGTAACTTTTATTTATTAGCACATTATTAACACGGTGAATCGATAGTTAATCCTTGACAAAATAATCCTGCTCTTCTCGAGTGTCCTCAATGCCTCGTTCCTTTTGTATCTTTTTGGACGAAGGCAAATTGAAGTGCTTCACACGGACATGTCGAACCATGTTGGATCGATCGTTGGCTGCGAAGTTACAACCAGTCCAGGTACATCTGTATGGCTTTGCACCGGTGTGCACATGCATGTGTTTCGCCAGTTCGTAAGGGCGAGTGAATGGTTTCGCACATTCTGAGCAGATAAGTGGTTCTTTGCGAGAGTTTGATCGTCTGCGATTAGGAATATCAGGTACTGGTGAAGCCTCTTGTATTTGACGAACTGGTAGATTTTGCGGTGGGACAGATTGAGCTTGATCGGTCAAACGCTGGGATTTTCGTTGGGACTGTGTGTCTGGAGAGAAGGGAAGGGATCTCTTCGGTGCTTGACGATTTGATCGGCGAATTGGTTGCTCAACGGAAAGATCTCGAGCCTGGGCTTGGACATTAGGTTCCAAGACGACATTTGATACTCGAACAGGTGAATCCACTTGCTCAATCAGTTGCGGTTGTGGGGAAATTTGAAGCAAACGTACAGTGCTATCTTCAGTTTGTTCCTCTTTGATTTCGGCTCCATCTGGAGCGACTGTGACAATCACTAGAGGAGCAGGGGAGCAAGTGGGTTCGATTTGAGCACTTTGTGTTTGTGCATTTGTCATAGGTTGAACTTCATCAAGCAACACTACTTCTTCCTCTTCGATAGATTCTTGTTTGATTTTCTTGTTCACGTGTATTTCGGTGGAAGTAGGTGCAGGATTTGGAACCAGGGGAATTGGTGTAGCAACAGTAGTAGCATTCGGTCTCAGCGAAGAAAAAAGGGTAGATACTCTCTGTTCAATATTGTCGAGTCGATCCGAACCAGAATTGATCAACTGTTTGATCTTTTGTGGATTTTGGGATGCTTGATTCAAGTCCTCTTGAATGTCGTGCATCAGTTCGTCAAGAGCACTGCTGACACGTCGATGAAGACGTTGCTCGACAAGTCGTTTCTTGAGTTCGAGATTGCTTCGAAAGAGGTTCATGGTTCAAGGAGACGGGAATAAGTCGGTTTCTGTACACGAGTCAAGAATTGTTCTGTTGTTTGGCGTTTTTTACAGCTCGTGAGATGACGATCTCAAGAAAATGAAGTAAAAGTTTATGAGGCTCTGATAACCTAAACCAACGTGTCGAAATCTTTTATGCAAGTCAAGCGCTCAACGCGTCCGTCTATTCAAAAGTGTTTCACTTGAAGCAGGTTAGATTATTGATTACACGCTTATCAAAGTACAAAGTACGCAAGCTTCACACTGTGCAATCACACATCTGTGCAAAAACTATTTACTCATCAAACGCTGCCTTTTAGTTAGAAGATTGTGATTGTGACGAAAACCAAATCATAGCCCTACCCCCTTCAATTCAAAATTTAAACAACCAGAAAATTTTATCCCACAATGCCACAACAGTTCTAGAGGATTCCAAAATTGGTTGTTCTGGTAGTGTCCCAGTTTATTAACCAGAAACAAGTTCAGAGAAGTGAAATTATTGCATTTACAAAAAAGCTTGTTTTGTGTCTGCCTTTCATGTAATGTACCATTCATTGACTTGAATAATTCGAGATGTACACTGTAAAGTGCAGCACTAACTGAAAATGTTAGCTTTTTCCGATCTGCCGATAGGCATTCCTACATTGTACGCATGTTCAGTTGGAGTCTTCTGGTCTTTTTTTTTTGGTTAAACCTCAACATGTGCATGTACAGAGTTAAGTAAAGAGTTAACAGCATTCTCTTGTTTATAAAATGAGTTTTGTCAAGTAGAGTTAGTTAAGTTTGGACATTCAAATGAAGTTGAAAGTATCGCAGATCCGTCCAGAAACTCCGTCCGTCGAGAAAGGGCAGCATTCTGGGAAGCACTTCGAGACGGTTTGTTCGGATAGTGCCTAATTGAAAATGACGCTTTACAAACGTGAAACCATGGGTAGCACTCAGACGTACATTAGTTTTCCATTAGCACAATGAATTTGTTCTGCTTTGTCTGGAATTGACTAGAAATGTGTCCAACTTTAGCGTGAAATGCATAGTAAATTTGCATGTTGTGTAAATCAGACCTAATTGAAAGTGGCGAACTAGACATGCTAATGTAGTTGAAAGTGCCGCAGTTCGGCACAGAAAGTACCACAATCTCGAAAGCATTTAGGTATGTTTAGTACACCGTACGGGTAGTGTTGCATTTGGACCACATTCTGTATGGAATGCATGAAAGCTTGCTAGAGTATCGCTTGGCACATTAGCGCTCTAGGAATAAGTTCAATTAACGCTGTTTACTCTACGTATATCAGAATGCCAAATTAGAAAGAACACTTTGCAAGCATTAAATGGAAAAGTCTGTGTGGGCTTTGCACTCAGACATCAGACTTGCATTAGTTCTGCCTTGGTCTGAAATTCCCTAGATTTGCCATCCAACTTGCTCTCTAAAAGCACAGTCAATTTGCATGTTATATGTAAATCAGGCTTAATTGAAAGTTGCACTAGACTTGCAAATGGAGCCAAAAGTTCCAACCGCTCTACATTTTGACGCACTCTGACATTATACATGCAAATGAAGTACGAGTACGTGTAGTTCCTTCTAGACACTGCAGTATTATAGAGCGCAGTAATGTACGGTTGTGTACTCTGTTTGGTTAGTGCTTGGCTAGTGCCGCATTCGCCTAAATGGGCACTGCGGCAAAAACCCAGACAGACTCAGTGAGACAAAAGGAGAAAAGGGCGTAGGTCTGCGGATGGTTATAGTAAAGGCATCAGAAGATGCGCCAGTAAAGTCAGTGATTCCACACATTTCCCCTGATTAACAAACGCAAGGTTTAACCCAAATTTTAATCGTGTTCTTCATTGCTTCACGCGTTTCGCGGTGTATCGGAAAGTTGCCCGACTACTACGACTTTTAACGAGAATGGACCAACAACAACCGAATCATCCTGATAATTTGGAGAATATCCAAATTTGGGTAACCAATCCCGAACACGCTGGAGCTCGAATTAATGCTCCGCCGACCGCTGATTCCGAGACTTCTTGTCAAAAACGCATCCGTAAGACTATCGTTTATGTTTTACTGGTGCTTTCTAGCTTGATGCTGGTTGCGGGTGGTTTGTCATTTGTCATGGGACCAACTGGACAAATTGGACAACCAAACGGACAGATGATTTTGGCTAACCAGAGCGCTGTGACTGAGGTCACTACTGAGTATGCAACACCCGTGGAACCTACCACCGAGAAGCCTGAGCACGTCAACAAACTCAATCCCGAACGCATTCCTTGGTCAACTGTCCTGTTGTCTGCTGTCAATCTGGCTGCCATGGCTGCGCTATCCAGCTATGTAGCGTTGACTATGGTTTGGTTTGGTCGTAATCGGCCCAACCGTGCGTCACAAGATATCGAACTGGTTGGTAATTATTTACAGAGTGGACCACAGCCACCACCATCAACATCACCAATGGAACCACCAGATTTGCCCCACGAAACTGAAGAAGAAGAAGGTGATGAATATTCGCCAACCAATGATATGATCTTGGTCATTGTGTTTGGTGTTTTGATGGTGATTGCACTCTTTCTCATCGCTGTCTTTGCACATTGAATGAAACATGTATTGATCAAAAAGATCATTAAAACCTGTCAATTTGACACACACATTTAAACACACATTCATTTCATTGCTTTAATTGTCTGAGCCAGAGTGTAAAGGAAGCTCACGGCACTAATGAACTGTCCGCCTTTTAGTTACGAAGGCATGCATTGATGCATGGCGAGACAAACTCACATTATCTTCTTGTTCACTTAGATTAGATTCAATTTGATCCAATTGTGTAACTACACACTACAATAATCTCATTGTTTCAGTACATAAAACGAACTGTAATTGTGTACAACTTGAATTATGAAATAAAGATATTTCGGAAAATGGACATTAAGTTGTTTCTACTACTTTAGAGCTTCACACCAATACATTGGGCACAAAGGTATTGATTCAAATTTTGACACATCGCGATTATTAGTGACAAGGGTTTGCCAATGCGGCACTAGCGAGTCTTATCTCTGGTGACTGGTGATTGCACATGATGTTGCGGTTGCTTGATTGATAAGTTATGGAATGCTTATGTAATATCTTAAGTAAATCTTGAGTCTTGCTGGTCACTGTAGACCGTTTCTTGGTCTTGATATTTACTTCCTTTGATTAAATCCATTCTTCCGGAGTTGCATTGGAATAGGACAACTCCGAAATTGTACTACTCAGATTGATCTTTACGTTAATTAAGTTATAGGTACTTTAAAGAACGAGTAGGCAATCTAGTGAAAAGATTGAAAGCTTCGATTAGGTATCCACCAACCAAACGATTGTACGAGCCAAAGTGCTTTCCACCATTCTTCAAGATTTCTGAGATTCAAGATTCACTGAAGACGAAAACTTAAAGGAGGAAGTGCTTGTGTTAGAATGCACAAGTTTAGAAAAACATTTAAAACAATAATGGCGATTTGGGTCGTAGTAAAGGTCTTTTTATTAAAACAAAATTCCACTTGGAATTCGAACTCGTTGAATCAATGAAAAGATACAAACTCGAATTTTGATTTTTTATTATTAAGTTATCTTCACATTCATTTACCAAGTCCCAAATGAGCCAACTTTCTCAGCACCCCAGGACCCCGCCAGTGTCCCTTCAACATGGCATTCCAGTACAAAGCAGGCAGAGCATCCCGTTTCAGCAAATACGAACTAATTCTTTCCTTAGACTGATCAAACGGCAATGTCTCCAGTGGTTCTTGTGTATAATCAAATTCTGCCATAATGCACCGATTGAAACCGGTGACCAGTGGACAACTAGTGTAACCATCATATGATTCGGGTAATGACGCTGCTGGGTCATGCATAAATGAGGCAAGATTGCGCGCAAGAATGTAGTTCTGTGATGAAATTGCTGCAGCAGTTTTCGATGTTGGTAGAGAGGAACAGTCGCCGAGTGCAAAGATGTTTCCAAATTTGACATGTTGCAGTGTCTTTGGATCGACTGCCACGAAACCATTGCTGGTAGCAGTTGCTAAGGGTTCCAGGAATTTAGGTGCACTCATGGGTGGCGTTACATGTAACATCTCATAGGGTAGTTCAATTGGAGCTTCGTTTGGGCGATCGAGAGGTTGAAAGTATGCAGACTTCTTGAGTGGATCAATTTGAATCAGATTGGATTGAGTTTTGACTTGTAGATCACGTTTTGCGCATACTTTCCACAAGGCATCGGCATAGTGTTTCGATACAAACAGTACTGGAAGTGCAGTGTGGTACTGTAGATTTACCTTAGATCGAAGTCCTATGTAAGAAAAAGTTGTCAAGTAAAAGAAATAAAGTTGATGAAATTCTTTAGTGAAACTCACCATTCTTCCTTAGAAACGCATCCGTCAAGTACATAATTTTCTGTGGTGCACCACCACACTTGATGGGAGTGTTTGGATAGGTAAAAAGTGCGTTACCCGACTTGAGCCGTCGCATTGCATCAAAAGTTTTCGGTGCAGTCACCACCGAGTAATTGGAACAAACGGCCGGATCGCTCTCCAACGCATCCGTCATACCCTCAACCTTGTTCCAGTCCAACTGTATTCCTGCTGAAACCACTAAATAGTCATACTTGATTGCAGTAGTGCTAGAGCCAGATTCTATTCGAATGCTCGAGTTCGCGGGATCAATCTTAACACAACGATTACTAATCCAATCGACGTTCGGTGGTATGAGCCGGGCCATTTCACGAGCAGATTCTTCAACACGTTTGAGACCGGCACCAACTAGTGTCCAGAGGGGTTGATAGTAGTGGGTGGTTTGTGGCTCGATTAGTGCAATTGAACGTGGTGTTTTGAGTGTACGAGCAAATCGAGCGGCAACCGAAATGCCACCAGCACCGCCACCGATTATAACCAATGGATAATGATTTCGGGGTGTGGATGTTGCATGATGCGATGTTGTAGTTGAAAACAGACAACTCTGTGGAATACGCTTGGAAATGGCAATGTTTTTGCCAACGAGCTTCCCAATTTGCATCATCTTGGAAACAGTTTTCACACAATCAATAGGCAAAGATAGACCGAAACAAAACTAAACACAAACAGTTTGTGCAAAAGGCAAAACACAGCACATAACATACACAACGTGACTTGTCAAAAGATGCACTTGAACATAACTAAACACGACAGTATGTACGTAGTATTGCAGTGCAACGATTGCTATTTATAAACTGCGACTGCAATGCCAAGGCTGTCTGACTGCTTTTATGATGATGATGATGACAACTTGATGGAAGATTACGCGTACATGCATGCATACTACAAACACAAAACAAGAAAGTGGCATCCTCCACTGTTTGCACGACAGACATACTAACAAGAAAGTGTCCTTGATACGATGGTTAACAACCAAATTAAAATAAATGTTTAATTGTGTATCTACGTTATTTATGCTAACGCTAATTCACAACGGTCGTTAAATACGCGAGATAGTGACGATAGCATAACGCTTTGTGTTTGGCTTTTTCTGTTCACTACATGTGTTGCATGCCGAATGCTGTTGAGAATGCAGACACGGAGATTGAATTAATATTAGACATCAAATGAATGTGCTGTACTAAAGGCAATACCTTGCAAGTTGCATTGAATTGACAATTTTTATTCGGACAAAGGTGTGATGTACATAAACATTGAGTTAGAATGATAAACATCCAAGAAATGTGCTGTTCACGAGAATAAGCTACTTTTGGTTGCCAACAGCCTCAAAGAATTGACATCACATCCAAGTTATTTCAGGATTTCTAAAACAAAATATCATAAATGGACAGTCTGGTCAATTCATTTGTGCACAATCCACTAGCTTTTAGCTGCATAGTGGTAGAGACAGACCGAGACAGACAGAATGTACTGTCAAAATGTGTCTCAAAATTTATTCATTATATCTTTATTCAAGTTAGAGACAATTACAATTTTTATGGGTTCATTCATTGAATAGTGAGTATGCTGTTGTGTGTCGTGATGTCGATGTTATGTATTGACTTGTCTGTGATCTTTATGACCACTACAAGTCTGCTTCAATGACTACGATAAATTTTCATGATTGTAGCGATAAAGAAGATGAGGAAAATGATGATCACAATGACCAACACTGCAACAAATAAGGCCAAATCACCGACTTGATGATGATGATGATGATGATGATGATCATCTTCTTCTTCTTCTTCCGACTCGTATCGCAATTCTTCCAATGTTGGTTGTTCTCCCGCTTCTGGTGATCCTTGTCCACCAATTTCCGAATCAGCGCGTGGCACATTTGTTTGATCTCCTACGTGTGGGGGATTCATTGGTTCCAGTGGGATACCTTCCCAAACGCTTTGAGGAACCGGCTGTCGATCCATTCGGAAGTATCTGGTGGTAAAACTCGTTATATGCTTGCAAAGCACGAACGCAATTATATTGCGGGTTGATAAGATTGCAAAAGGAAAAGTTTTTGCGTGTTTGGGGAATTACTGCATTTGCTGACACTTCTCAGGCCAAAACTCTATCTAAACTTTATCTAGCAACCTACGCACACAACTCCTGTGTCCGTCTACCATACTTGGGTTTTTGCGGCAGTGTCTATATAAGAACGCGGCACCCTCTGCCTAAGCTAATGTACGTGACGTCTCAATGCAAATCAGAAGACAACCAACTTTCTCATTAACGCTAGTTAATTAGCTTTTTCAATTAAGCAGCCGTTGCAGACAGCGTTAATTGAGTTGTTACCGATAGTAACGATTCTTCTTTTTAGGCTGGCACAAGTAGAAGCTTTTGTATTAGCGGAATTGGGCGGAATGAGTTAACGGAATCACTGACTACACTTAATTGTCTCAGGCCAACAATTTAATTTTTTATACCAAACCCATACCCACACATATTCTGTGAGTCTGACTCTTCGTTTTTGTCTCAGTGGACACTTTATCTATGCGGCAAATTGGCTCAACCCTAACTGTACAACGCGTACATTTCCTATTAATTTTGTGTAGGCCTGAATGCACAGTTTCGGCCGGAACTGCGGTACTTTCTGCACATCATTTGCATGTCTACGAGACAATGTCATGTGCTAATTCAATTAGGGCCTGATTTATGTATAACATGCAAATTCTCGGCAAATAGTGAAAAAGATGCACTTCGATTGCATCAAACCCAAACCGCACCCAAATGTAATATGCCCTAATGGAAAGCTAATGTACGGACAGAGTCTGAGTGCTAACCAGAAGACAACCAACTTTCTCATTAACGCTAGTTAATTAGCTTTTTCAATTAAGCAGCTGGTCCAGACTGCGCTAATGTACGTTACGAGTAAATGACTAAACTGATTTGTCTCACAGGCCAACACTTTTCTCTTTGTCCACCAACCTACGCATATATCTTCTTTGTGTCTGAATCTTGGTTTTTTTGTCGCACTGTCTATATAACGATGCGGCCAAACCCTAAAAGAACTAACTGTACAACGTATCATAGGGAAGGCCAGAATGTGACAGTTTCGACCGGAACTGCGGCACTTTTGTATTAATTTGCATGTGAACTTGACATTGTCTTCTGTCACTTAATTAGGCATGATTTACGTAGCGTAACATGCAAAAAGAAATTCTTCGTATTTGGTTGAACGTTTAATTTCGATTGCATCAGACTCGAACCGCACCCTTTGAGTGTAAAGTGCTGCAGGAAAGCTAATGTCCGGACGTCTGAGTGTTAACAAGCAGACTTTCTCACTAACGCTTGTTAATTTCTTTTTTTCATTTGACATTCTGATTTACGTATTTTAGACAGCGGTAATTTATTTGTCTTGAATAGTAACGATGCACCTTAGTGAACTCAATTCGGAATCAACAAACAAAGAACATTTTTTATTGAAACACTCAACAAAGATAAACAACGACGTACAAGAACAAACGAAAACAAAAACAAGATAGCATCAGATAGATTTATACTTTATCTCTGAGATCTAATAGAAGAAACGAATAGCAAAGATAAGGACCAAAAGGAAAGCGGCATACAGGAATCCAAGATGCATAGTGAAAAGTCGGTGGCCCAAAGTGCCTCCAAAAGGATCGCCATTTTCGACCTGTTCTGCTGTTGGATTCTCCTCCATGATCAACGGCCCGATCTCGGCAGTCTCAAGTTCTTGAACTTCTTGCATTGGAATTTCTTCCAACTTTCTACCACCAATGAGAGGAGTAGCCTCAGAGGCCGACAGTGCTGAGGTCTTTATTGCGTCCATTGGGTTGAATTAGGGAAAAAGTCTCTTTTTGGGGCAAATGCAAAGTACAACTCAGACTTTGAAAGGATTCTTACCGCAACGGACGATGTCAACCGACTGACTAAGCTCGTTTATGGCAAACTCGCCTATTAATAGGTAGATGAGACAGTTTCCAGTTGTGAGTTGGTGTGTGTGCGTATTTGAAAATATACGTGGGCGATCGCTAATTGAATAGCGCCGAACGAATTTGCCCGATATATTCTATACTCATTCATTCATGCATATAATAGTGCACAGGATACTGCTGATTTAGTGCTGCTCGCATTTTAATTAAGTTAATTAAAAGAGAAATTTAAAACTATTTTTAGGATGACTCCCAAATTCCTGGTGGGTCGCACAAATTTTAATAGCGCCCATTGTATTCAATGGTATTTTATGTTTGTTTTTGAATCCAATTTAGATAATTCGATTTTGTTTTGCATTGATTTGATTCTTCAAAAGTACTGTATCCATATCAAGTTAACGAAAGTATCTTTATTTTAGTTGGACACAATTACAATCTGTTTGTGTGCTCACAGTGAATACAGAGAATAATGTGTCGTAACAGAATTTGATCAAACGGACTAATCTAAGTGAACAATAAGATAATGTGTTTGTCTCACAGTGCATCGATTCATGCATTTCTAACTTAAAGGCGGACGATCATTAGTGCATTGAGCTTCCTTTACACTCTGGCTCAGACATTTAAATAAATGAAAATGCGAGAAAAAACGCAAATTAATGTGAGCGTCAAATTGACTTATTTCTGATCGTTATGATTACTAAAAGTTGTATTCAATGTCTACGGCGAATCTTCAAGATTGTCGTAACGAGGATGACGGAGAAGATGATGATCACCAAGATGATAGTGCCCAACCCTGCCACAAATAAAGCCAAATCGCCGACTTGATTACCATCATCTTCGGACTCGTGACGCAATTCTCCCATCGAGGGTGGTTGAGGCAGTCCATGCAGATAACCAAGTTCGACATCTTGTGCTTCATGGTTTGTCTGGTTACTGGTTATCAGAACCATAGGTACGGTCACCGTGGATATCTCCACAAAGGCAGCATGACTGAAAGAAGACTGAAAGAGAGATGCCCGGAGGTTGCCCTCTGACTTGGTCTTGTTGACTTGATCTGGCAGCAGGTTAATAGGCTCCACGAATGAGAGATACTGGGTAGTAGTGACCTCTGGTACTGATGCCTGCTCGATGATCCCCTGTGTCTTGTTATCTGTTAAAGTTACCTGTCCAGTCAGTTTATGTCCAATTTCAGTTTGTCCCACGGCAAGTAAGTAACCGCCTGCAATAGCAATCAAACCAGAAAGTACCAAAAGAACATAAAGAATTATCTTTCGGAAAATCATTTTCCGTGAAGTGGCTTGAGATTCCAAATCAACACGCGATCCATAAGCTGGATCTTCAAAGTGTTGCTGATTCATTGCCTCCAGTGGAATTTCCTCCTCCTCCCAAATGACACTAAGTCTCGATTGTCGATCCATTCAAAAAGTTTCACTTTCAGAGCACGTAGACTATTTGCTTTTGCCAATGGTTTAGACTTGCACAAGTAAAAGCTAGTTAATGCTCTCGGATTCGGACGGGATGCGTTCTCGGAGTCATAAGCAATACTGAATCGTCTCAGGCAAACACTCAACTCTTTATCCACCAAACACGCATCTTCAGTGTGCGTCTACCAGACTCGGGGGTTTTGCCGCAGTGTCTATATAAGAATGCGGGCCACTAACCAAACCCTAAAAGAACTAACAGTTCAACGCACAGTAGTGCGTAGTGTAGGCCAGAATGTCACAGTGTCTGCCGAAACTGAAATACTGTCGCTACTTCACTGGCATCTCTTCTAGATTCTCGACACAAATTCTCGACAAAGGGATGCATTTCGATTGCATCAGACACAAAACCGCACTATAACGTACTGTCTTGATGGAAAGCTATTGTATGGTGACGTCTATGCACGCAAACCAGACGGCCAACTTTGTCCTTAACGCTTTTAGAGAAAATGTCTCTTTTTGTGTGAAAGTAAAGTTTAGCTCAGGCTTTGAAAGGATTCTTACCGCAATGGATAATGTCAACTGATTAACTGAACTCGCTCACTTGAAAGCTTGCCTATTAATAGGTAGAGACAGTTTCTAGGAACTAAGTTTGTGTGTGGACCTAATTGGAAACTACGTGGGCGATCGCGGATTGAATCTCGCAAGATTGATTCATCTAAATTCGCCATTATCGATTCAGAACTATCTTCTAATGCACAGAACACTGTACTACGTGCTCCTCTCAATTTTGTTTAATTTCAAAAAATTAAATTTTCAATCATGACGCCCAAACTCTAATGGCGCCCAAACTCTAATGGCGCCCATTACATTCGATTGCTGCAGCTAATCATTTGAAGTTTGATTTTGAAACTAAATATAAAAGAGTTATTCTTGTTTTGATTTGATAAAACGCGCGTTTCACTAACAAAATTTGGCTTTAGGCAATTTATTACTTGCCTGTAAAAAATAATTTTGTATCAAACATTTGAAAAAAACACTTTTTTTAACAAAGAAATTATATATAGAGAAGCAAACACCAATTCTAGTTATCAGATTAAACCTGATCATCATCTGATCGCATCACAGTGCCAGAATCGTGTTAGGAACATGTTCGTTAAAGGAATTCTATTTGGAACAAATCCTGTTGTCGTTGTTGCTGAATATCTCTGAGTTTGAGTGTTTGAGTTCCAATAGAATTCCAAGTACATGTTCCGTTATTATCCCCGACTAACGTACACAGAACAAGATAAGACTCACTCAAACCAGAGAATTCAAACTGAGATTGTCCGTGAATTGAACTTTGTCAAATCGGATTCTGATTGAACCGAGAAATTTGCTGAATCCGTTGGTCGCACCTGAAACTTTGTCGCAACTGGGATTTTTACTTCTTCGATAACATTCCCCGCTCTGATCTACACCTACCAGTCCGTACCCCCATCCGTGAAGCTACTCTCAAATCGCGGAACATACTCCAAATCTGCTTCTAAGCCTGAAAATGTCCCAAATTGCCAACTTTCCTCACGTCATCCTCTGGACAATTTTTGACAAACTCCCGATCGTTGATTTGCAAAACGTGAAACTGGTCAATCGCTATTGGTGTCTTACCCAACGTGATGCATGCAAACGTCGTCGAGTGCTGACACTATTCATATCAGAGCATGAAGCTGAACAAAACCTGATCAAAAAGTCCAAATTTGTGAATCCATTTGCAAACTATCCTGTAAATAGGCCGCCAAGTTGGTTGAAACTGTCCAAGTTGAATTTTTTAAATGTGCTCAAAATCAAGTCAACATTCCCACAAATAGCTCGACTTGAAATATATGAGGAACAGCAGTCGATGCCCCAAACTGCTTGTATAATTTTTCTGCTCGGACATTTAGCCCTAAAATTGGTCCAATTAAGCTTGTCCATCAACTATGCCTACGACAGTCTTGCACCACTGTTCAACCTGATCAACAACTCAATGCCGCAACTTTGTGCACTTCAATTCGAGTGTAAATGTTTAATCCCCGATCGGCAAACTTTCCGACTCACTCATCAAGGGCTAAAGCAGCTGAACTATGCAACAAACAAATCCGAACCTGAAATGTTTCGTCAAATGCTGAGTTACATCAAGTCGAATGTGAATCTCCGACAAATCGATTGTAGATCTTTGGTCAAAGATGGAGGATTGCGTCACTTTCTGCAAGCTGACCGTTCGATTGCATCGAGATTCACTCATCTTCATGTTTACATTTACAAAGATTTCGCAGTACTGAATGAATTCTGTTTCAAATATCGCAACCTCAACTCACTTGCACTAGCCACCTCAATCGAAATGGCCGAACTGAGTCGAGCACTGTCCCAGCTGAAACAGTTGACCAATTTGAATCTGTTTTACTCAAACATGTCTCAAAAGGCACTAATCGCAAAACCAAAATCGTCCCTAATCCAACTACCAACTGTCCGGCAACTTTGCCTTCGAATTGATACTCACTTTCTTCTGGATCTAGAAGCGTTTCAGTTGGAGTACACTTTTCCGTGTTTGCAGTCGATTTACTTTGAAAATGGTTTTGATTGCAAGGTTAAATTGGAAAAGGAGAAATGTACAAGACGATTCTTGCAACCACTCAAACCATTTGCAGTGAGTTCGAGGTTGCGTGCAATTGTGCATCTCAATGGCGGTGGCTCGCAAATGGAACCGAATTGGTTAGTTTAACTCTAGTTTTATCAAATTACGTAACCTTTATTGCATTGTTTTTTGTAAATATTAGTTTATTAATATTATTTAATTAATATTTAATTAATAAAAGTTTATATTTATTTGAATATGTTGAAATACAGCGTAAAAATAAGCGATAAGAGATACACATGATAGATAGCATGAATTGATAAATCACAATCTGTCCACTCTGATAGAACAGATTCACTAAGCTAAAGATAAAGAAGTGTTGAGAAAGTAGGGAGATTAAAAGGGAAGTATTGAATAGTGGGATTGGTAGGCGTAAAGTTGAGTTTGGATACAACAAATGCCAAATAGTAAAAGGGGCACTGTTGAAGACTTGTCAGTTGATTTGCTGTTTTGTCAAACTGTTTGTACAGTTCTCGATTTGTGTTTTATTCACAACCCTCTGCCTAGATGCCTTTGTACTGTTTATTGGTGGTATTTGCATTCAGGACGCTACGATAATAGATTTAGACCATGTCTTGTTGATCCTTCATGTCTTGCTCATCCATCAAGTTCTGTCCATCCTGTCCATCCTGTCCATTCTGTTCATTCTGTTCGTTCTGTCTATCCTGTCCATCCTGCCCATTTTGTTCAACCTGTTCATCTTGATCATCCTTTTCATCCTCTTCATCCGCTACATCCTCTTCGTTCTGTCCATCCTGTTCATCCTGTTCATTCTGTTCGTTCTGTCCATCCTGTCCATCCTGCCCATCTTGATCATCCGCATCATCCGCATCATCCGCATCATCCGCATCATCCGCATCATCCGCTTCATCCTCTTCATCCCCATCATCCGCTTCATTCACTTCATCCTCTTCATCCCACTCATCTTCTTCACCCCATTCAACTAGTTCCGCCTGTCCACCATTCTGATTCAGGTGTCGGTCGAGAAGTCGTACTACATCAACAGCAGCAGCATCAGCCCTATTTCCGCCGTATATCTCAAAAAATCGATTATACCGTTCACGCAATTCCTCAACATTTCCATTAGGTTCATCCTGCTCCTCGTTTAGTTGCTCAAAGATAACTGCCGTTTCTGGAAATCGATTCAAATAGTACTTGGCCAACCGATTGACCTCATCAAGATCGTCATCTGAAGTATCGATCACGTTCTGGATAGGTGGCCAACTGTCTATCATGTCAACACTCTCAACTGTGGCTGCTTGAGCGAGATAGTCACTGTACATCACTGGGTGACGCAGCTGAACGTTCACTTGCAGTCCTGCCATCTGTGGCAAACAGAGCCGTAGTTTAGTGCTGATGTCCCGCTCTATGTCCTGCCAAGTAGTTCGGGCAGTTTGGTGTTGAACACTATCGCCCGACCATAGATTCACTTCTTCCAAACCAGGAAATTGAGCACCTATAGTATGGCCCAAATGACGGGGATCAATCGAGGGCATAAATGAGCCCACAAATGGTTCACTTGCATCCTTTCGAAATTGGCTGAACAAATCATTGGATGCAAAGGTCAACTTTCGAACTCGATTCAGGCTTTCAAACTGAACATTTTCATTTTCGGCCATTGCCAGTGTCAGGAAGGCCAACTTGAAATTGACCAGTGTCAATTCGGTCAAGTGTGTCATCCGTTGCAGGGTACGAATCCAATTGGAACCAAATTTTTCCTAAAAACATGGAGAAAAAGCTCTTAATTAGTTAACTATTCCCTGGAACTAGTATTGGAGACAGGGTTTTGCTACTATTTTGTAGGGGTTTAGTAAGCCCAGAAGGTTAAAATTGAACCGAATTGGATCTAATCCTCTAAATTGGCGAACAGGAAAGATCTCCAGATGAAATTGAATGATTCGATAGCGAAATTAACGGATCGGGCAAATTCTATAACCCCTACCGAACCCCCTCTCCAATAGCACATCCCACTACAAGGTGAGTTATAACTTACCTTCGATTCTTCCGAGTCTCTTTCCGAGACCAGCATCAGTTTTCGAACATTTGGAAAGAACGCCACCAACTCGCCACGAATCATTTCCAATTCGACAATGTCAAACACTATTAGCCGTGTTACAGAGGCAAATCGAGTTCTATCTCTACTAAAAGCTTCTCGGATGGTAGTGAATGCCACAGCTTGAATTGTTAAACTATCCAAATTCATACCACCCAAAACGTCAAACAAACACCAGGTGGCAGGCATACTGAAGCCCGTGACGCGCTTCGTGATCTTGTCCAGCACGACAAGAGGACGAACCTGGTACAACTCTCGGTGGATTTTCTCCAAGAATTGATTGCTTAGCGCCGACACCATCAGGTGTAGCTGCTTCAGTGGAGGCCAGTGTGTGTTGATTGTGGAACAGATTCGGGTAAAGGTCTCAAAGTTGTGCCTTTCGCCCGACATGATGAACCCAAAAGTGACCAACTCGCCAAACTTGTGATTCAACAGCACAATCAAATTGTCGATGCATCTTCTACTGTCACGGATGTCCCAGTAAATGATCAGGGACTTAACGCGCGAGAACATACGACCAATTGCCAGGGCGGAGTAAAAGTTGAATCCACACACACACAGTGAGATGTTTGCCTGTTTCGATGGCTCAATCACCGGTTCCGGGCAGATGAACTCGAATTGCATTCGACGTATGCTCTCATTGGGCGAAGAGCATTTTCTCACGCACAAGTGTTTCTCATCTCCACAGGGTGGCCTCTCCGATTCATCCGGCGGCTTTATGTTGAGCTTCAAACAGTCTTTTGGCACTCGTTGGAACAGAGATTCTATTTCCTGCTTCCAACGGTGGCAGACTCGCCTCTTGGCGATCTGTTCCCACAGTTCGAGCAGGTCTATGATCCGGCAGAGTATTTCGTTTGGTAGCTTGTCAAAGTAGTTTGGTAGTTCAGTAGCTTTTGGGTCCATATTGGGCACTTTAATAGCTTGTGGATCCATATTTGGTAGTTCAATAGCTTGCAGATTCTCTGTTTTTGGATCCATATTTGATAGTTCAATAGTTGGTGGATTCACTGATTAGTTAGCATAGAGTCGTTTAGATTGACTGAGATAGTGAGCTTTTGTCATTGCTGGAGCAATTGAGTAAAGTGGTACGAGTTCAAGATGCACTGGCGTGTGTTTGCCTCACTGGAGAATGACAGATGCACACAGAGTGGGCAAAAATATGTCACTGGCTCGATGAGTGAGTGCACTGAGCCACAAAATCAATTCACTTTTGTATTCACTACAACAGACGAGTGTTTGTCACAAATAGACGAGGTGAATGAGATCTTGAGATAATGGATGAGATGATGAGTTGCAACACAAACACACAAAGTACCGAGATCATTTGGTTAACACCGAACTTGACTGTGCATTTATATGACGCGCCACCGCCCTTGGTTGCAATGCACACGCACGCACACGCACACACACACAGTATGTAGGTATGTGCGAAAGATTGAAATGAGAGCAGACAGGCTGACTGGCCGTGACTGACTCTGTACAGCCAAATACACCGTCGATATGATGCAAACCAGTCACAATAACGAGTATGGTACCCAATTAGATGATGGACAACTGACTAGACTGGTCAAAAATTGACCAGCGTAACTTGAGTGCACTCGCGTAGAGGTCAAATGGAGACAGGACAAAAGACGCGAAATGCAAGTGAACATACAACGCACCGATCGGCAATCTACTTGCCTTTGCCTTCTCTCCTCTCTTTCTGTCGCTCGCTCGTTCGCTCACTCATTCGATCACTCGAATAGCAACAACAACAGCAGCAGCAACTACATCTGCAGCAGAAATAAAATTAGCCCAAGCGGTGGCGAGCTCTACTGGGCTATAATCAAACTATTTCATCATAAACACATGAGAATGTCCACAATGTCCCATCTAAATGATGAAAAAATCACAGAAACAAAGCGCGTTTTGCAATTATAATGTTTTATTGATTAATAGAGATTACAGGTAGATGATATAATAAGATAATAGATACATTAGATAGGATAGTGTGAATAAAATATTGTAACATTCTACGATTTGCACGCAAAGTTGATGTAGTACTTGAGAACATTTGTTTGAGAAATAGAGGGATTGAATGCAAATGACTAAACAATGCTAAAGATTAAAGATAAAGTGTAGTGTTGAGAAAGTGTGAGCATTCTGTATTATTAGATATAACGAAGATGTCAAATAGATGTGACGTGTGACAAACAATCGGTAACTTGGTTGTTACACAGTCCTCGAATCTGAGAGAAACAGTTTAACGTTTTGCTCGATCGTTTGATACTTTAGTCTGTTTGATCGTAATCTGCAATTGTGCACAATCCTGTATTTAGCTCAGACGTGTGCCTCGATGCCGTAAATCTCAAAGAATCGATTATAACGATCGATCAACTCCTGAACATCCTCTTGAGGTATCAGTCCATCGATTAGCTGCACAAAGATTGCGTTCGCATTTGGATTTACCTCCAAATAATAGTTGTGCAACAATTCGGCCACAGAATTGTCATCAACAGGAATGTCTGCATGATACTGTGTGAAGTCAATGTGTGAAGCACGAATTATGTCCGGAAGATCGAAATAGTGCTTGTACATCACTGGATGACGTAGTTGAACGTTCACTTGCAGTCCGGCCATCTGTGACAAACTGAGCGGCAATTCTCGATTGAGTTCCCGCTCCACCGCCTGCCAGGTGCTTTGGCCTGTTTTGAGTAGATAACTATCGCCCGACCATAGATTCAGCTCTTGCAATCCGGGAAATTGAACACCAATAGTGTGAGCCAAATGACGGGCCTTAATTCCAGGAAATAGTGCCGCTTCAAATGGTAGAGTGGCAGCATCGAATCGAAATTGATAGAACAGGTCGCAGGATGCAACTGTCAACTTTTGAACGCGATTCAAGCCTTCAAATTCGTCATCATTGCCTTGTGCGAGTTCCAGGGTGAGGTAGTGCAGCATGAAATTCACCAGAGTCAGCTCGGTCACCTTTGGCATAGTCAGCCTGAGTGCACGAATCCATTTGAAGTCGAATATTTCCTATATAAAGATGAGAAAAGGCTCTTTATTAGTGGACAATTCGAGACCTAGTTAAATTGGCCCATTGGTGGACAAATCAAACCTTGGATGGTGTCGAGAAGACCAACATCAGTTGTTCGACATTGGGGAAAAACATGAACACCACTACTGCGCAGGCTAAATGGTCAATGTCTAACATTATTAACCGTTTCACAGAGGTAAATTCCTTCCCCTTGCCCCTTCTCCCCAATTGTATGGCACTGAATGTATTTCCCGGAATGGTGAAGGTGTCTGCAGAGGTTTTGTCTAATATTCCAAACAAACCCTCGCACATTGGCACATTGAGGTTAGTGACAGCCTCAGTCACCTGATCCAACTGGATCAACCTGAATCCAATTGGAGGCAGTTCATTTTCCGTTGCGTCGAGTTCTCGATTTTGTGTTTCATCGTCTACAGGCACCATCAAATGAAGTTGTTTCAATAGAGGAAAGTGTGCGTTGATTGCGGCACTAATCTTGGGCAGCGTCGCTGGGTCGGTCATTCGGCCAGACATGATAAGCCCGAAAGTGGTCAACTCGCTGAACTGCTGACTCAACAGCAACACCAAATTGTCAATGTACTCCTCGTCATCGCCAATGTCCCAGTAGATGAGCAGTGTTTGCACTCGCGAAAATATACGACCAAACAGGTTAGCAGTGTACTGGTCGAGGCGACACTCGCACATTGAGATCTGTGCAAGTTTGGATGGTGCAATCGCCGGTTCCTGGTATACAAAGTCAAATTGCATTTGGCGTATGCTCGCACGGGGTTCCCATTTTGTTGCACAGTGATCTAGTGTAGACTCTTCCGTTTCAACATCCTCAATATGAAGCCCCTTTACGTTGAGCTTCAGACACTCTTTTGGCGATTGGTCAAACAACTTTTCAATTTCCGTCATCCAATGGCGACAAACACGTCTCACGGCGATCTGATCATACAGTTCGAGCAAGTTAATGATTATGCAGAACAGTTCAACTGGCAAGGAATTAATGTTTTTCGGTAATTCCGTTGCTCGTGGGTCCATATTGAGCAGTGCAATAGCTGGTGGATCCATATTGGGCAGTTCAATAGCTGGTGGATCCATATTAAGCAGTTCAATAGCATGTGGATCCATATTGGGCACTTCAATAGCTTGTGGATCAATTCTGGGTAGTTCAATAGTTGGTGGATCCATATTGAGTAGTTCAATAGATGGTTGACCCATATTGTAATGATAAATAGCTGGTTGACCCATATAGTATAGATAAATAGATGGTAGATCCATGTTGGGTAGTCCAATAGTTGCTGAATCCATATTGTACATATCCATAGCTGGTCGATCCATATTGTAATGTAAAATAGTTGCTGGACGCATATTGGGCAGTCCAGTAGTTGGTGGACGCATATTGGGCAGTCCAGTAGTTGGTGGACGCATATTGGGCAGTCCAGTAGTTGGTGGACGCACATTGGGTAGTCCAATAATTGCTGAATCCATATTGTATTTATCCATATTAGATAAAGTTCTACTTGCACCTCAGAAAGTAAATTGTAACTCGTTTAACGTTTTACGTTTGGGTGAGGGAGCCACAAGGTGACAGTCGATTGGTTTGGTCGTTTGATTATGCGTATGGAGCGCGTATTGGTTTGTTTGTTTGTTCTTAGTTTCGAGTCGTTTAGATTGCCTTAGATTGTTCTAATTCAAGTCACAAAATTTAGGATGTCCTGGTGAGTGTGCCTTTTATTGCACAACATGCAAACAGAGTTTGTGACAAAATGTCACAGACACGATGAGTGCACTATTACCAAAGTCAATTCATTTTTGTGTTCACAGTCCGACGAGTGTGTATCACTCTTAGACGAGGTTGATGAGTTCTTGAGATGATGAATGAGATGATGAGTTGCAACACAAACACACAAAGTACCGAGATCATTTGGTTAACACCGAACTTGACTGATTGTGCATTTATATGACGGGCCGCCGCCCTTGGTTGCACTGCACACACACACACACGCACAGTATGTAGGTATGTGTGATAGATTGAAATGAGAGCAAAATACACCGTCGATATGATGCAAACCAATCCCAATATTGAGTATGGTACCCAATTAGATGATGGACAACTGACTAGACTGGTCAAAAATTGACCAGCGTCACTTGAGTGCACTCGCGTAGAGGTCAAAAGGAGACACGACAAGAGGCACGAAATGCAAGTGAACATACAACGCACCGATCGGCAATCTACTTGCCTTTGCCTTCTCTCCTCTCTTTCTGTCGCTCACTCACCCGAACTCGGTTAGCGACAACATCAACTACATCTACAGCAGAACTAAAAATAGTTCGAGACGGTGTCGAGCCCTGTTGGGTTATGATCAAACTAATTCATCACAAATACATTATGTCCATAACTGAATGACCGAACAATCACAGAAACAGAGCGCGTTTTGCAATTATAATGCTTTATTGATTAAGAGATTACAGTTAGATTATATAATACGATAAGAAGAACAAACTTTATTATGAAAATTAACAAACAAAGAAGCTTCTCACTTACAAGTGAGTTGCCTTACGACACAACATACGAGACATACATAAACTAATTGGATGATAAAAGCTGCTAGATATAGTTTGGACAACTAAGACTAGAAATTGCTAAAGACAAACACACACACAAACTGTTCAAGAGTGTTATTCAAAAGCATTGAAAAGGTCAGGTTGTGATTCATATAGATACTTTACAATACGATAATTTTCTTTCAACTGCCGAACTCCATCCAAATTCTCTGGTACCAAATTTCCGTTTAGTATTGCAGTGAAACAGTCACGATGACCAGGTTGTAGTTTCAGCCCATAGCACAACATCTTACGACAAACAATCGCCCGAGTAGCGTCACTTTCCGTGAGAGTGTTCAACAGAGTTTGTCGAACTTCAACCGGCACAGTTACGAGATGGTCCTGGTACATCGCCTGATGACGAAATTGCATGTTCACTCTCAGTTCTGGTAGCTGTGGCAAACAGAGCGGTAGATCACGATTGATGATCTGTTCCTCGTTTTCCCAGGTACTGTCTGCTTTTTCATGAAAATGACAATCGCCCGACCATAGATTCAGCTCACGTAAAGCGGGAAATTGTTCACGAATTGTGTGCACAATATGATAGGGCTTGAGACCGGGAAGGTATGGTGGCTTGGTGAGCATTCGCAATTGGTAGAACAGATCGTGCGTAGCAATTGGGAGCTTTTGCACTTGATCCAAGCTGCTAAAGTTTTCGTTCAACCGTTTGGCGATATCCTTGGTCAAGTAGGCCAAATTGAAATTCAACAGAGTCAATTCGTTCAATTTTGGCAGCCGCTGGAGAGTGCGAATCCAGGCAAAATCAAATGTTTTCTGGAAAGGGTTGAAAAGAAGAGTAATATTGATAGAGTAATATTGATAGAGTATAGAGGATAGAGGATAGAGGATAGAGGATAGAGGATAGAGGATAGAGGATAGAGGATAGAGGATAGAGGATAGAGGATAGAGGATAGAGGATAGAGGATAGAGGATAGAGGATAGAGGATTGAGGATTGAGGATTGAGGATAGAGGATAGAGGATAGAGGATAGAGGATAGAGGATAGAGGATAGAGGATAGAGGATAGAGGATAGAGGATAGAGGATAAAGGATAGAGGATAGAGGATAGAGGATAGAGGATAGAGGATAGAGGATAGAGGATAGAGGATAGAGGATAGAGGATAGAGGATAGAGGATAGAGGATAGAGGATAGAGGATAGAGGATAGAGGATAGAGGATAGAGGATAGAGGATAGAGGATAGAGGATAGAGGATTGAGGATTGAGGATTGAGGATTCAAGGTTAGGGTTTTGCGAACTCTTGGATCTCTTGTCACTTACCTCTGATGATCGACATAAAGTCAAATGCAATTGTTCCACATTGGGAAACCCGTTCAAAATGTGTTTAACATTTTTCCGTGTAATGACCCCGATGATTTGTAATCGTTTCACTAAGGCAAATTTATCCTTTATATCGCCTAGTTCATTTTTAGTGGACTTCAAGACAGTATCATGAATGGTCAGGGTGTCCAAACCAGTACACGATGAATCTGCAAGTCTGGGAACAATGCTGCTGAGAATGCTAACCACTGATGGGTTCACACAAGTCATACTGAGATTGGTTACTGACTCAATTACTGCTCTGTGCAACTCGACACTGCCATGCCAGCCAAGAGTTTTTTGATTGTGTGGATTGATTCGCTCAATACGACTGGGCACAAACAGATGCAGCTGACCCAGTGGGGGCATGTGTGTGTTGATTGCCGCAAAAATCTTGGGCAATGATGCACTGTTGGCCATTTTTCCCGATACTATCAATCCGAAATTGACCAATTCATTGAACTGTTGACTCAACAGCAGCACCAAATTGTCAATGTTCCCTTCAGTGTCGTCTGCATCCCAATAGATGATCAAGGTCTTCAGGTGTGAGAAGTTACGACCAAGGGTCTCGATGAGATCCGGGCTGAAGGCTCGATCCCAGACGGAGATTTCAGCCTTATTTGAACAAGAAGAAGAAACAATCACCGGCTCCTTATACACGAACTCAAATTGCATTCGACGTATGCTTGCGCTCGGTTCCCAGGATCGCAAGCATCGGAGCTCATCCAATTCAGTGGCCTTCTTTACATTGAGCTTCAAACACTCTTTTGGCATGGACTCAATTTCGGACAGCCAGCTGCGAGAAACACGTCTCATCGCGAACAGATCACACATTTCTAGCTCGTTCATGATGATGCAGAACAGTTCGGCTAGTGGTGGATCAAAGTAATTACGTGCTTCCATATTCCATGATTCGGCCTGTTCCACAGTAACAGGCTTGTTCACATTGGTGTGACTAGATGGTCGTGCAAGGGGGACCTTTGAATGACGTTTGGTTCTGAGTTTCGCATGTTCCTTCTTAGCCAAGATTCGTTTAAATCGCTTCAGAGATTTTGGTTTTCCCATTATCTTATAGAGTTAGTATAGATAGTTTATCGTAATATTGTCTCGCGTTCAAAAAATTTCAAATGTTTTTGGTTAGTTTGCTTCACTGGAGTATTGCAAGAACACAGAGTTGGCGACAATATGTCACAGACACGACGAGTGAGTGCACTGTCACAAATCGATTAACTTTCGTGTTCAGAAGCATCTGACGAGTGTGCCCCAACACAGACAAGGTTAAATGAGATCGTGAGATAGGTTGACACACAAAATTCCGAGATCAATAGGTTAACACACACACACAAACACTGAACTATGTCGGTTGTTCCGTTGCGATTTCCCTTGCGAAGGTGACCCAGTGCACAGTGCTGTCTTGTGCTCTCTTGGATGCACAATAACCATTTTGCTCTACTGCACAACCGAACCAAACAACACGACTTGGTTTGTGTGCATGCAGACGTATGTATTCCGTTGGCACGACAGTGTAGGTCTGTGTGTCAGTTGGCTGATCAGTTAACTATATAGAGTGGCCGGTGCAGAGCCAAATTACGTAGTTGATGAGATGAGCGAACAAACAAACAAAAAATAGTCGAGATAATTAGTTTGGCAGGCCAATTAGACTGCTTGACAACTAGATAGACAGTGAATGAGACTTGAGAGCGCAAACAAACAACAACAAACTCAACCGAGAGACAAAATATATAGCGGGCACAAGCCTACGAACGTTGAATGATTCTCTATTTGCTTACACTCTCGCTGAAGGAATATTTTAATTAAAAAGTTTTTTTGATGCGTTTAGCCGTTTTCACTAACGGTTGCAGTTTGTACTGCAAAGTGGCTTGCAAAGGAGCGCCATTCAGAATGCATACAGGGTGATCCGCACACACACACACACACACACACACACACACACACACACACACACACACACACACACACACACACACACACACATTTACGTATATACGTTTTCATCATAAATCAACGGACGCTTATTTTTGGGAGCACCAGGTGCACTGCACTCAAAATAGATTGAAAAACGAATGAATGTATGCCTCAGAGATTGTATTTGTGCAAGACACACTCGGTTGGATGGCATATCTACTTTCCAATTTGGACCAAAGTGCAGTCTTGTTTGTGTACCCTTAGCCACTCATAGCATACACCGTCGAGTGTGCACCGTCCTAATTGGTAGTGCCACTCGACTAATTGGTTCCTTTGATGCTAACATAATCTTGATATGTTCTTTGTAACGGTTGCAGAGGGTGAGAGAGAGAGAGAGAGAGAGAGAGAGAGAGAGAGAGAGAGACAGAGAGACAGAGAGACAGAGAGAGAGAGAGAGAGAGAGAGAGAGAGAGAGAGAGAGAGAGAGAGAGAGAGAGAGAGAGAGAGAAAGCGCGCGAAAGGCCAACTTTCCCCTCGGAACGGTTGAGTCCGTGCACATATGGTAGAGATCGTGCACACTTTAATGGGAGCACAGGAGCGAGAAAAAGAGAATTATTTGTTCCGATAGACGAGGGGGCAAGAATGCACCAATGATGGCTTTATTGCTTTTCATCCCTCTTCGAACAGATGCGCGCAAATCAATTCGAGTGTGAAGTGTAAGGACGAGAAGTGCAGTGAGAGCAGAACAACAGTAAAAGACATTATTATTTACGATTATGTGTCTGTGCCTTCATCTGCATGCTCTTCCAAAGTGCCCCCAACTCATCCAGGTCAGGCCAGTGCACCATTTGCCATTTGGACGCATCATATTTTCGGAATTACAAGGGCGTTGGCTGTCGTTAGTAGTACACTGCGGCACGCAACAACAACAACAAAGCAACTCGTAACTCAAGCACACAACCAATTGGACATGGCACTGTGCACAGTGTGCAGCGTGTGCCGTGCACTGTCTCCCGATCGGCAAGGCCAGGACAACTGGGCGCACAAACTACACTCACAGTGAATGAGACTTGAGTGCAGAATAACGGAAAAAGACCAAACGAAACACACGGAGAAATAAATATATTGCGGGCACAAGTTCGCACAATCGTGGAATGATTCTCTCTCTCTCTCTCTCTCTCTCTCTCTCTCTCTCTCTCTCTCTCTCTCTCTCTCTCTCTCTCTCTCTCTCGTTCGTTCGCACACGATTCATGCCATTGGATCGATCGGTTAGTAACAAGCAAACACAGAAGGACAAAATAGTGATTCAATGACGCTGGTGGTGGTGCCCATTGCCAGACAATCGAACTAATATCTCACGATAAATGAAAAACAATGTAACAGTTCGGCTATTTAATGAACAAGCTATCAAATACAGAACAACTTTTTGAAGATGTAATGCTTTATTTATTGAGATTACAGATTGATAATATAATACGATAAGAGATATAATGGAGATAATGTAAAGGAAGGACAAGGGAAAAGTTCACACACACACACACACACACACACACACACACACACACACACACACACACACACACACACACACACACACACACACACACACACACACACACACACACACACACACACACACACACACACACACACACACACACACACACACACACACACACACACACACACACACACACACACACACACATACTACAGTACAAACAAATCAATGTAAAAGCAAAATGTCAAATGTCAATGAGATACTAAACGGACAATGAACAAGCACACTATGCGTTCATGGAGAACTAGTTCTGGTTGATGTTGAGGATTAACAGATTAGGGTAGGCATTCCTTAATTCATTCAATACTTGCAATGGTTGAGCACGAAATAGAGCCATTGCTTCATCTGCTACTTGTTGACGATTTTGCGATCCAAATGGAACACCATTTTGAGCCAAAATTTGAATTTGCCTTTGAAATATTGCTTGAAATGCAATGCGACTAATTTCCGGGAATATGCCTCCGATTGGGTCCAATGGAAAGGTGAGACGGTATCGATGTTCAATTGCAGTGTTCATCAAAACAAAGTTTATATCCATTTTGCGTGCATTGGATGCTGCCATTGCATTCCTGATTTCCCGTACCCTAGATGGCTGACAGTGATATCCGTTGTACATCAACGGATGACGAAATTGAATGTCAACACGTAGCTCAGGAAGCAGTGGCAAACTGAGCGGAAGTACATATTTTATAAACCGCTGCTTAATTTGCCAGGTACGTTCGGGTGTTTGGTGTATCTCGCAATCGCCTGACCACATATTCAACTCTTGTAAGCCAGGAAAGCGCACGTTAATCATATTTCCTATGTCTTCGGGTTGGAGCTCGGGAATGAGTGGAGAGGTTGCTTGCAATGGATTGCTCGCCTTACAAATATGGAAGAACAGTTGGGGCGCTGCAACGGTGAGCTTTCGCACTTGATTCAAGCGGACAGCTTGGTCAAGTTGTCTATCAAGACTACAAGTTTGGTAAAAATTCCAATCAGACAGAGTCAATTCGGTCAACTTTGCCAAAGGCATCAGGACACGAATCCAAAATTCCATTCCAAAATTTTCCTAAAAAGATTGTCATTGACGATTAGATCCAAAATTGTTTGCATGTCCAAAGTGCTCAACTTACCCTTGATGGTTCATTGGACCGTAAGAACAGTTGCTCCACATTGGGAAAGTACACCAACAGCCGTTCCAAAGCCAAACGTTCGCTGATGTTCCCCAAAAGTAATCGTTTCACAAAACTAAACTTTTCCTTATTCCAGTCAAGAGCTGCCAAAGTAAGTGCTTGATCTGCTTCATTAGAACAGAATTGAATACTCAGACTCTCCAGTTTAGGGCGCACTGTAGTAGGACCCGGTACATCTGTAAGCTTTTGGCCAACGCTTTCAAGAAGGCTTTGAATGCTCACGCCAGCAGTGAAACTAAAGTTGGTGGCAAATTCAATAGCCTTGTCCAACGCGACAGGATGAGGATAATTCTTAAAGGTTAGCACTTGTTCTTGTTCTTGTGGATTGTTTGTTGAATAAAGTATTGGTTTGTTGAAATGGATTCAGGCACAATTAGATGCAGCTGCTTAAGGGGAGCCAAGTGGGTGTTGATTGCGGTACAAATCTTGGGCAGGCTTTCACTATTTCTCAATGCGCCAGAAACAATCAACACGAAAGTGGTCACCACATTGAACTCATCGAATTGGCTCAACAGCACAATCAAATTGTCAATGCTCTCTTCACTGTCGTGAGTGTCCCAGTGAATGATCACTGTCTTCGACTGATTAAAGATACTACCAAGGGCACGGGCAGCGTCTGTGTTAAAGGCCTTATCCCAGATTGAGATCTGTGCCTTCTTATCAGGAGTAATCTCAGGCTCCTTGTAGGCAAAGTCAAAGAACATTCGACGTATGCTTTCACTCGGTTTCCATGTTTGTACGCATCGGGGCACCAGTTCATTAGTGTCTTCTTCACATTGAGCATCAAGCACTCTTTTGGTAGCAGATTAAACATGACTTGAATTTTGTCCTTCCAGTTGTGACAGACACGTCTCACGGTGAACTGTTCCCATAGTTCGAGCATGTTCATGATGATGCTGAACAGTTGGATTGGCAGAGCAGCAAGGTAGTCGAACTGCTCCTCAATTGGCGGTTCTACTACTCGCTCCACTTGGAGTTGCTCCTTAGCCTCGAGTTGAATAGATTGTGGGGTTTCCATTGTCTTATCGCAATAGGTTCAATTGTAATCAATCAATGCAAAGTGATGAAGTAGATGTGAAAGCGAATGATCAATGACGCAATTGGGCTTTAGTGACGAAAGGTCACAGGCGGCGACGATGAAGACGACCAGGAGACGACGAGTGAGTGTCACACCAGATTCACCACACACGTTCACTGTACAAGCACGTTTAATTGTCAACAACAACAACAACAGCCAATGGTCACAGGTCAAACGATCAATGAGCACGGAGCAAGAGAATTGTGTCAATTGCTGTGCATACACAAATGAAGTACAAGTCCAAGTTGAAAGTTCTCAAATTTGATTGAACCGAATGGCACAGACACAGTCGATGGCAAAGTAGATGAATATGAGCATGAAATGGTCAATCGGTCTCGGGCAATATCAAACAGAATCAGAATGATGACAAGATTACGTGGGACAAGGAGAGCGAAATGCAATGACAGCGGTGCCGGGCAGACAGAACAAACAAGACAGACACGTCAGACGCACAACTCACACACGCACTGCCATTTGAATTTGTTGTGTGCGGTGTGTGTGAGTCACTTCGTGCGAGTGCAGCACTCGCCTCGAATCACTCTCAATTTCAGTCAGCAGCAGCCAATACACAGGCAAAGCCTAACAAGCACACATACAAATATACAGAGGTATAGCGCTTGGCGCTATCTTTCGCAGTGATGTCCTTCGCACGCACACAGTGAAATCTCACTGTAGACTCCAATCTGACTGCAGTCGTAGTGATTGGTGCTGCTGCTGCAATGCAGGTCACCCAGCACACAGATCGAAGAGAAGAACGAACGCACTGGAAGAAGATCGAAACCAACTGGAGGGTTAATGGTGAGAGCGGCAGTTAGAGCAGAACAGCAGCAGTAAAAAACATTATTATTTACGATTCATGTGCCTTCATCTGCATACTCTCCCCTGAATGCACGCCAACTAATATAAAATGCCAGGCAGCAGCCAGTGCACCATTTGGACGCATCATATTCTCGGAATTAAAAGGGCGTTGGCTGTGCACTGTGGACAGTAGTACACTGCGGCACGCAACATCTACAAAAAAGCAACTCGTAATTCAGGCGCACACTGATTACCCAACCAATTGGACACGGCTGTGTGCACATCCTCCCCGATCGGCCAAATGGGAGCAAATGCAAGGTGTCTCGGCTCAATGCAAACTCTCTCTCTCTCTCTCTCTCTCTCTCTCTCTCTCTCTCTCTCTCTCTCTCTCTCTCTCTCTCTCTCTCTCTCTCTCTCTCTCTCTCTCTTGCTTTTAACGCCTAACCATTTTTGGCCGACCACCTTGTGTACAAGTGCATAGAAATCGAATGATTCGAGTGCACAGTGCACAGTTGCCCGTACACTGCAAACTTAGCCATTCACTTTACTATTGAGCAGTGCTAAATTGGTGAGCCAGTTGGCCACTGCCAACGTGGCACACAACGAGCGCGCTCACCGACCGATCGACCGACCAATAGCTCCACTGCTGGCAAGCCTCATATTCGCTCTCCTAAGAGACTCGTTCGGCAAACAATTGGGCAACATTCTAAGCGATGTTCTTCTCAAAAAACAAAAAAAATTAAATTATGTTTTATTTAAAGTTTAAATTTAAATCATAATTCAAATATAATAGTGAATATAAATAATAATAATACTAAATACGAGTAGAGTTGAGTTCCGGAACTTCCAATTCTGATGTTGATCTCAGAAGATGATAGTTGAGTCTTCATCTGATCTTATGAAAGTGTAAACTCTTTTACCAATCTGCAGATCTGTTCTTTTTGATAATATACTCGCATTGTGATAAAGTGCGAACGTGTTTGTTTAAATGATGTGAACTGAGTTCATGAACTCATGACTCATTGTCAATGAGAGTTTGAGATAATGTGAATAGTGTTAAAGAACTTATTGAGAACAGTAGGATAGGTGAGATACTAAGATAGACTATGTAGTGTATTGGTTACACTGTATCCATGATAGTGGTCCTACTTGCGGGAAGATTAGTTAGTTAGTTGCCTTCTTGTTCGAGGACTTTTAACTTGAATTGGCACCTCGATCACCGCTCGATGGTCCTGCCACCGCTTCGACTCGAGATGTCGAAGCCTTTTGAATTAAAGGAGTTGCCTTTCGTTTCTTTGACTTTCTTGAACGACCAACCCGACCACGAACGGGCTGAGTTTCATTATGGAGAAAAGGAGTTGATATTAAGAATCATGCAAAAATGTATGATAGTTTAAAAAGTACTTTACCTCAGTCTCTTCCGTCTCCTCTTCTTCCTCCTCCTTATCATCATCAGCACTATCAGCGTCACCAAGAATAAAGTTGTGATCCAAAGTGCTCTTCTTGGGCTTGAGTTCGACCTTCAAGTAGAGATCATCAAGGGTGATTGGTCCATCGTTGTCGGGCAGAGGGTAAGCTTCTGTGAAGTATTCGTTCCAATACTTGTGATAGTACTGTTTCGCATCAGACAATGCCTCCTTTAGATTTGCGCGAACCACCACCTGCTTTAGGTGATCATATTTGTCAAAGTTTTCAAGCATTTCTGCGCTCGGTTCTGGTGCATTCTTGGATAAGCTTCGTACTAACTTGTATGAAGTCCATTTTCTGTTTGTGTGTTTGTGGGATGATAGGTTTATAGGTTTATTAGGTTTTAGGTTACGTGATAAGATCTCAGTTACTTACACCTCACTCTCATCACCAAACGGAACGACATAGACATACTTTTCCGAGCTGAAAAAGTACTGATGCTCCCGATACTCGTACACTTTGGCAGGCCACCATAGATGACAATGTACCGTCCAGACGAGTGCGTGTGGATTCTCGCAAGGCATCACCATGTCCGAGCTGACCTTATCGGTGTTGACCTCGTAGTGATTGCGATAACACGATTCACACCGATTGATAAAGTCCATTTCTGTGCGCGCTGAGGCGATCAACCGTTTGCATTGGTCCTTGAAAGTCCAGTACTTTGGAGAGCCTGGCTTAATGCCATGCTGCTTCTGTTGAAGTATCATGTAGCTATGACATATCTATGAATGGGCATCGAGATATGATTAGATAGGTTATTTTGGCCTTCGAATACTCGTGCAAGTTCATCTTGTTATGCCTAACTAACACGCGCACACCCAAATACACAAAATGCCCATTGCACACTCACCTTCTTGATGTCAAACATGAAGTCCTCGGTGCACTGATAGGCATCGATGGTTTGAGCCTTTTCCAGCATCCATTCCAGATCAACCTGATCCATTCCCTTGTGTTTGCCATAATGGATTCGTTCAAAAATCAAACCAATTTCCATCAGCAAACTCTTCACTGCATACTCGTACATTGCGGCACTTCTCTCCAGGATTGATCTATCGCCAGTCTCTTCAAAGTCCTTTAAACTGCCACACTGTTTGTTGTAGTACGCGCCAGCCTCTTTACGTGCACATTCAATGCATACAGTAGGGTCGAGAACTGACGAAAGTGTCCTAATCCAGGCCTGTTTCTCCTCGTACACTTCGCGTCTCTCAGGTTTCCATATTTCCATATTCCTGATTATTCTGCCCGGGACAATCATAATCATCGATTTGAGCTTGTTAGGCTCAAAGAAAGTGTTACTGCATCCGCGCGCTGTGTGCCAGCCTAGTGAACAGCGACTACAGTGCCGCAGTTCAGCTTTCTTTGCATCGTGACACTTCCAGCAGTGCTCGTCTTTAGTATCTTCGGCGTCGGAAACTGGTGGTGCAGCACGAGAAGGACAATCATTGGGTTTCTTTTTCTTAACGTAACTGGATTCAAGAGAAGGCAAAAATGGAACGTGCGGTTTGATCGGTCGCTTCGAATATCGTACTGGAGTTCCGTTGTTTGTGGATTCCTGCATAGACTCACTGCTAACACTCTGAGACTCAGATGTTTCTGTTTGATTCGAGAAAGTCGAGACAGAAAGCTTTGCTTCATTGGTTCGTTTTGATGTACCACTGGATGTCGATGCAACTGAATCAATAGCAGTACTGACTCGTGCAGTAGGAGCATTCGCTTGGGATTTGGTTTGTCGGTCTGCTTGAGAAGTTGGATTAGCAGTAGCCTTTGAACTCTGTTTTTGGTTGCTACGTTCCAGTGCGGAGCTTGTTCCAGCCTTTTCCTGTTGGTCACCAATTGTTGGCTCGTCTTGTTGCGAAGTTCGTGCGACAATTTGAACACTTTCTTGTGGTGACATCTGCAACGATAAAGTCGATCCAGCAACCTTTGCTTGTTTCGATTCTCGTGGACCATCGGTGACCGGCAAATCACTTTCTGCAATTCTTTTCATTTGTCTGGCCTCTGTTGCCTGTGGTGTTGCTGCAGGCTTTCTCTGACTTAAATCGCTGGTCCCAGCTTCTTGTTCGGAAAGTGGTTCAGCAACTTCTATTCTGTTTTCTTGAATTGGTGGTTGTCTAGTTGCATTTCCGTTTAATGGTACTGCGGCAGCAGTTCTCTGTTGGTGTTTGATGATTGCTGGTGCCACTCTAAGAGCACCATTGCTCGCAGCTGCCACCACTCGACTTGGATGCATTTGACCATGTTGTAGTGAGTTTCCATTATTCCGTTCAAGAGCACGTTGAACTGTTGGGGCAGGAGTATCGGCCAACACAAGCATACGAGTTATTGGATCAAATCGAAGCGGAATATGCAAGTCGACTAGGTTGGCATCATAAATACTATACACGAACTGGGCGGCCGCATTCTGGAGATCTCTGTCTGAGAAATTGTCAATGAAATTGACTACGCCATCAGGCAGAGGCGTGCCAGCAGGAGAAATAGTAATTTCAAATTTAATATTATCATTAGCCTTCTGATATGATGGTGAGCCGAGAAAGAACGGACGCGCTCCTCTTAGTCTTGGAATAATCGCAGGCGAAATGTCAAAAGATCGCATTCGATATTGTGCGCGCACCTGTGCAGGTGAGAGTACGAGACGATTTGCCAGAGGACTGTCTTGAGGAAGTATGTGCTCTTGCGGAACTTGACGATCTTGAGAAGCATTGCCTGGTGGACGACCCACTGGATGATGAGCCTGTGATGATGAGCCTCTATTTAACCCATTTAGTGGAATAGTGGAAGAATTTGCCCCAACTACTACACGGTTTGGTCTGTTGACACTACGAACACTAGAAGCATTCGAGGGAGACGGACGTTGTTGCAAATTACCTCTCAGGGGAAGTGATACGTAGCGTACAGGACCAGTTGGATAGCGTATAGAGGCAGATTGGTTGACTGCATGAGAAGTGCGGTTGAGTGCAGGGGCATTTGGATTTGGATTTGCATTTACGTATTGATTGGCAACACGTGCGGGTGGATTAGTTGCACGTGGAGATGGATTCATTGGATGTCTTTGTGGAACAACAACTGCACGGACGGTTTGATTAACCGGACGATTCGGTTGAATAATAATTGCATGCGAGAATGGATTAGATGGATGTCCTGCTGGAAGAACTCTTCGGACGAATTGATTGACTTGAGGTGCCGGCCCGGTCCGTAGTATGAGAGGCGGCTTCCTTGTTATTTGTCTATCCATTTTGAGGGTTATTCGTGGATTTCGATTATGTCAGTAAAGCGGCAGATGGTACTGGGAAATGAACAATAGAGTAGACTATCTGTGAGGCTAATTCATTCGTAGTTGGCCAAGGATGGCTCTTGACGGGAGTAGACACTGGCCGCGGACTCACATGCCTTCTATGCATCACACATGCGAATAGAACAAGCACGGTTGCCCGCGGGTTGAGTTTAGAGTTGTGAAAAGACACACGAAACTAATGGAAAATGGATTCACAGTGTGGATGATATGTCATAGATGATAGGAGTGTTAGTGTGATGATTTTATGGTTGCAAGGTGTGCACTGAAGAAAGTCAAACAGAACCTTATGTAGTTGACTCGGTGGTGTGTGTGTGTGTGTGTGTGTGTGTGTGTGTGTGTGTGTGTGTGTGTGTGTGTGTGTGTGTGTGTGTGTGTGTGTGTGTGTGTGTGTGTGTGTGTGTGTGTGTGTGTGTGTGTGTGTGTGTGTGTGTGTGTGTGTGTGTGTGTGTGTGTGTGTGTGTGTGTGTGTGTGTGTGTGTGTGTGTGTGTGTGTGTGTGTGTGTGTGTGTGTGTGTGTGTGTGTGTGTGTGTGTGTGTGTGTGTGTGTGTGTGTGTGTGTGTGTGTGTGTGTGTGTGTGTGTGTGTGTGTGTGTGTGTGTGTGTGTGTGTGTGTGTGTGTGTGTGTGTGTGTGTGTGTGTGTGTGTGTGTGTGTGTGTGTGTGTGTGTGTGTGTGTGTGTGTGTGTGTGTGTGTGTGTGTGTGTGTGTGTGTGTGTGTGTGTGTGTGTGTGTGTGTGTGTGTGTGTGTGTGTGTGTGTGTGTGTGTGTGTGTGTGTGTGTGTGTGTGTGTGTGTGTGTGTGTGTGTGTGTGTGTGTGTGTGTGTGTGTGTGTGTGTGTGTGTGTGTGTGTGTGCTGACGGCTTCACTGATGTGAGTGGAAGTGTGAATTGACGAGCGAAGGTTTGTATCGAGACAATGTGATGAAAGACAATGTGACAATAGTCAAAGACAAGTGATGATGATGAATCATTGATGATGCAGTGTCTGGTGTATTAGTGGTAATTCTGTGATGATATCAATAGAGAGGAGAGAGAGAGAGAGAGAGAGAGAGAGAGAGAGAGAGAGAGAGAGAGAGAGAGAGAGAGAGAGAGAGCTTACGATGTTGATGTCACAAGAGTGGAAGTATGAGATGATGAAAGATGCTAATTGACGGGAGTAGACTAAGATTGTGGGCTCATGATTTCTGATACCGTGCCTCATACAACGACATACACACTAATATTGACGGTCGTCCTTGTCGGCGGTGAGTGGGGATAGTAGTGAGACACACGAGACTAATGGCAAATGAGTGTGCATGGTGTGGATGAATGTCAAAGGGGGAGAGATGAGAGTGTTTATGGTGATGACGAAATTGGAGAAATGTGCACTGAAGATACAGTCAAACTGGTGGACCATATGACGGTTACACTGTGAGTCAATGAGAGATGAGTGTAAATGAAGAACGAATTCTCGTATCTAACAAACTAGCTGAAGATGGTGTCTTCAAAACCACAGCACCAATGGAAACGTTTTAATGTGTACACATTAATTCACAAACCCAAACGGGCTTTGTTTCTCACGTTCGAGGTTTCGGTGAGTGGTGTGACGTCTCAGCAGCACTTTCTCTGACGGTGTGTTTGGTGAGTGAAGATAGACACAATACTAATGTCAAATGGATGCACAGTGTGGATGATAGTGTGTCAATGATGACAGATTCTCATCTTCGTAGAGTGTAAGGGTGATGAGGAGTGTATGGCTGCAAGGTGAGTAGTGTGACGACGTGGCGGAGGTCACTTACACGCAAGAAGAAAAGAAGCACGGTTCATTGAGAGGAGGGAGGCAAACGTGATGATGGCAGCTACATGCCAACGGTGAAGTTGTCAGAGACGGCAGCCGAATTAGTCTGTGTATGTATGTGGGTTACACTCACGGTGATATGGTTTAGATGTCAAAGAGAACTTTGGCAATTGATGAGATAAAGTCGGCCAAGAGTTTGACACGAGCTAAACGATCAAGCAGTTGTCAAGACTTACTCATTTAGCCCAGTGGACATTGGGCTTGCAAGGCGAGAGGTGGATGGTGGTGCTCGCGTGGCATTGGACACACACGAAAGTCGATCGAGCCAAACGCGAAATGTGCTGTGTGTTGGAAGAAGAGGAGCGAGACAAGTCCAAGCGCGATCGAGCTCTCGAGAGGCGATCGACACACCGCATCTGCCACACACAGAACAACTCACAAGAAGTGAGAGCAGAGAGAGAGAGAGAGAGAGAGAGAGAGAGAGAGAGAGAGAGAGAGAGAGAGAGAGAGAGAGAGAGAGAGAGAGAGATGAGTGCGTGTTATTTGCCTCACTCGCTGGCTGGCAGGCAGACATACAAGTATATGCTGTGTCTTTGGCAATTCACCAATGTTGTTACACATAGAAATGCATTAAAAACAAAATTTCGATTGGTTGGTGGTGCACTACAATGCCCCACTGCATCAGCGAGCCATTGATCATGTGTGTGTGTGTGTGCTTTCTGTGTGCAAACTGCCACACCCGAGCCGCGCGCGCGAATAGTAATAAATGGTAATAACAATAAGTAATCGAAGCGAACTAATACTGACTAGACTGATGGCAAATCCCCTTTTTAGCTCGTTCGATTCCAAGTAATTCGATTAGCATAGAAGATCATAACAATCATAAAAATCAAAATAGGCCACAGAGGAATAGTTTAGATAAAACAAGATGAAGTGAACTACAAATTATTTAATTACACACATTATTTAATTATTTGGCGCTTCAAATTAGGTTTACTTGTTTGTTTAGGAGTGGTGCACCACACGAAATGGCTCAGCAAATATATCACCACCAGTGTGTGTGTGTGTGTGCGATCACATTACAGTGAATGAGGGAGACCTTTTACTCGGCTCCTTATCCATATCCATCTAACCACCATGTCAATGACTGCTTCGTTTAGGACCAACTAAGGACACGTCCGGGTGTGTGCAAGTTCGCGCTAGTTGTTAAGGTTTGGATGAGTAGCATAACTCCGAGAGTCACCGAGACCTCATGCCTTTGATGCTAACATTACCTAGCTGCGTTCTTGGTTATTGTCGCTTAGAGAGAGAGAGAGAGAGAGAGAGAGAGAGAGAGAGAGAGAGAGAGAGAGAAGAGAGAGAGAGAGAGAGAGAGAGAGAGAGAGAGAGAGAGAGAGAGAGAGAGAGAGAGAGAGAGAGAGAGAGAGAGAGAGAGAGAGAGAGTAGTTGATTTAGATGTACCTTTAGATACACCCAACTAGGCATAATGCACCATTGAACTTTTTCCTTGTCCTTCCTTTACATTATCTCCATTATATCTCTTATCGTATTATATTATCTATCTGTAATCTCAATAAATAAAGCATTGCATATTCAAAAAGTTGTTCTGTATTTGATAGCTTGTTCATTAAATAGCCGAACTGTTACATTGTCTTTCATTTATCGTGAGATATTAGTTCGATTGTCTGGCAATGGGCACCACCACCAGCGTCATTGAATTACTATTTTGTCATTCTGTGTTTGCTTGTTACTAACCAATCGATCCAATGGCACGAATCGTGTGCGAGCGAACGAGTGAGAGAGAGAGAGAGAGAGAGAGAGAGAGAGAGAGAGAGAGAGAGAGAGAGAGAGAAAATGAGATTACTTGACAAAATACGATTTTCGCGACATGTATTTATGTAAACAAGTGTAGATTGTTGGTTTGTGAAATTGTGATAAGGTGATAAAAGCGAAATTGGTGTCTTCACCCAAATCGGTGATCAGACTTTGACCGTCACAGAGAGAGAGGAGAGAGTGTAATAGTACAGTGAGCAGATGAGCGCTGTGTGCCGCTAGCACTGGAGTAGTGGCCATTTAGCGGGCAAGCACATGCGATCCGGACACATAACAGCAATGCATCTCATGTATTTTTCTCATTCATCGATCATCACGCTATGGTAAGCGCATACCAACTCGCGTGTTCGTTTTGGCAAAACGCGCGCGCTGTCTGCACACCACAGACATGCCACAGCAAGCAAAAACAAGCAAAGTAAAGTGTAGTCGCACATTGCTGTTGGTATCATCACCTCACTAGTCGAGTATATACAACAGCAGTAATAATGCAATTGCATAGCGGCCAATGCGACTAATGTCATCGAAATAATATCGCAAATGCACCTAAAATTTAAGTAATCTAACACAATTTGAATACATTTTACAATTGATTTTGTTTTGTCACACACAATTCATACACAAATAGTAACGGACATTTATTTATCATCTTCACTCGAATTGCCCGCACATTGACCGAGCACTGCTCGGCGAATTAGCACGATCACTCGAGTGATGTCTCACTGAGTGGTGGCTGTGGGCAACCTTAGCGCGCTTGGTCTATTGAGCAAACACACACGCACACCGACAGACAGACACAAAATCATGCAGAGGCAATTGAGACGCGCGCTGCAAATTACCAAAAAGAAAGCGCACTCCTTAGAAATAATTAGCCAAGTGGCCATCTGACAAAATAATTAGTGGTGAGCTGGACACTGGTCAGACAGACAAATGGCCGATGCTCACATGAATAGTTGAAATGGCCTGTCGCCACTAAGTCCAATTTGTTTGGTTTGATCTACAAAATGAACCGTGGCAAGCTGGGCACATTAGAAGCAGAAAAGATAAACCGACACAAGAAGTGGCAATGATTTGCACACACACACACACGAATTATTGAGCCAAACAAAATCATCACTTTTGTGCAAATTCTTATATGTGTCGGACCTTCACTCGGTCATTCACCATTCTGTGAACAAACACACACAATGTCGACTTAAAAAACACACAGATCGATAATCATTTAGTGGACTAATTGGTCAACTCAGAAGCCAGTGTAAGTGCCTACCTTAATAGCATGGACTTACACTGTTTGGCTTACCCGTTTGCACTCGCATTCCATTACCGTGAACAAAAGTACATATAGGTGTAATAAGATCCAATTTACCTCGACGATGATGATGATCATCATCATCTGTTAAGTGGACGGCCACTTAAAGTGTCAACTTGGTCTGTTGTCTCGTGTACACTGTGCGACAGTGTGTCTACACTTCATATCGTGACACTCCATGCGGTGTTTGATTAACACCAAATACTTTTTGTTTAAATATTAACATAAAATTAACACATTTTATTATATTCTTATGCATAATCCAAAGACAACCCATACACAAATAGTCAAACACACTTATTCCTCATCTCCACTCGAATTGTCTCTGTTCTTTTTTGTCTCCAACTTACTAGCCTGGCTTTCACTGACAGGTATGCACTGCAGTTGGTGACGTTCACGAAAGTTCTTGAACCAGCCAGTGCTCGCTTTGAATGTGAACTTGTCTGACTGGTCACACTCAAGCTCACACAAGTCAGTGGCAATCTGACGGGCCATCCGACACAGGTCTGCCATCACGAGAGTGGCGCCCTTTTGGTGATGAAAGTGATACCACTTGACCAGTTTGCGTTCCATTACTTCGATTATGGGATGAAGTCGATTGGTTACCGTCTGGAGTAGGGGATGAAGTAATGTGAAGATATACTCATGACTACTGATCAATCTACTTACGGTGGTGCTCGAATTGGGATCTTTGGCCAGTCTCTTCCGAATGCGGCCTCGATTACGCCAAATGCCGTAGAGTGTTTGTGCCTTGATGTCCAAGTCTGAGGCCAACTTTCTCAAACTGGTACTCTTGTCCTTCTTGAAGCAGCCATCCATCAGCTCAATGTACACTTTCTTCTGCTGTAGATCAATCACAGCTCGTTTCGGTTCACGGCGAGTTTTGGATCTTGGTGCCATGATGTGTTGAGATGAGATTTTCGAGAAAAGGAGAAAAACAGAAAATAAATGTTGTCCACACTCGATGTAAGCTATGCTGAGTTTAGGAAAAGGAAATTACTACTGCAAACACAACAACAAAAACGCATGCTCGATGTCGACCTTTAGGTCCTTGAGGTCACTGCTGTCGCTTTCTATGTTCACTTAGAGGTAAAACTCATATGACTTCAAAAGAGCAAAGTTCAACGCAAACTACTTTCGACTATATTTTGAAACATCAAAATCATATAAATTCAAGAACGTGCATACTAACTATGTCATCCTATCGAAGCAAACACTTCAACCTATACCCAACTTAACTGAAAATCTAATCGAATAATGTCTTCCGAACAACTGATCACCGTACTTTCTCCCGTAAACACTTTGTTGGATCAGGATTTCCTGCCCGACTACACAGATTCAGATGAAGAATCTGAGCAGACTGAGCAACTGGCAAAGCTCGAAGTTAAAGTATGGAAAGCAGATGATAATGTGACAGAGACCAAACAAATCCAAGAGAGCATCCGTTCACGCCATCACGGTTGTCCATCACCACTATCTGCCCAACTCGAAGCAGACAGTCGATCTGTGTACGTGAGTAATGTATCCTACTCAGCCTGTCCAGAAGAACTTACAAAACACTTCCACGGTTGTGGTGCAATGACGCGACTCAACATTTTGTCGAACAAATTCACCGGTCGCCCAAAGGGATGTGCATACATTGAGTTTGCCAATAAGGACTCGGTTGACATGGCGTTGATGATGGAAGGAACGTTCTTCAAGGGACGACAACTCAAAGTTAGTCCCAAACGAACCAATGTTCCGGCATTGAATGCTCCTGGTGCAGTTGTACATTCAAGAGAAGAAAGAAGTTCACGATTTAGTCGTGATTACAAACAAAAATGATTTAGTAGTCGATCTGAATGCAAACAGTACGACCGATCGTTGTACCGATGGTCTCGTGATGGCCTCAAAAAGTCCTGCAAAAGTACACGTGACTATTACTCTAGATTTTGAAATGGCACATCTAAAAGACAAACTATATTACCTAAATAAATTTGAGTCTGAATTTGTGTATTCATGTTTGATTTGTGGTTGTTGTGCACGCGTTGGTTGTGAAGCTGTTTGACTAAGCAATTAAGACAATATTTGTATGAATAACACAACAATAACATTTGTCGCATACCAAAGTTTAGTTTTGTCTCTATCCTCTGCTTCAAATTGGTGAAATGATTACTATTAGTATAATCTGCTAAAATGGTCATTAGATATTAACATAGCAAACATACATAACATTTTAGTCACTCTGCATCGACTGCAAGCTAAACTAAACTATTCTGCAGACACAACAAATTGATCATTAAGCCAGACTGTGTTTCACAAGCTTATTTTCCAATTTCTGTATGACTAAATTTGTTAATTAGTCACAAAGACAGCAGTCATTACATCAACATTCCAATGACTAATCGATACTTGTGCATTTGTTAGTGTTCAACATTCTAAACATCCATACAGACAGATGACGGTATGCAATGTTATTTCGTGACAGCTAAGTGGTAGACACATTCCGATGACATGAGAGCATTTGAGGCTATATAAACTGATCAGAGCTGCCTTCAATTATCATTTCATTTCTTTTCTGTTCATTAAATTTCATCTCATGTTCTGATGCCTGTGCATCTGCTTCAATTCTTGCGCTTGTAGCGTCAAGAAATGTCTGCTTGTTGACAAGCTTCTCGATGTTTTTCTCGATTATCTATGTTCCTTGCTTGCTATTCCGTTGCTGCAAGTGGCAAAGAAAAATCGTGTTAAACTACAAGCCGAACAAACATGTCAACCTGCACAAATGTGTGCTATAAGAGCAAGAATGGCTGCTGTTGCAGAAGCATCAAATGAGGTCCCAGCACAACTTCAAGGAGATGATCACTAAATTATGGCGAGTGTTACGGTGGCCACCATTTCCGAAAACATGAATGCTTTTGTGGCCACATAAACTGATCAGCGACTTTCAGTTTTCATTCTATTTCTTGCCGTTTTTGTCTCAACTTCAGATGCCTTGGCAACAGCTTCTTCGTTGGCTTGTGCAGCATGCACGTTCTGCTTGCCGACGTTCTACTTCAGCTTGCAGTAAGGCACGATTTTCTTGAGCCTTTCATCCGCCGATGCACTTGTAAAGTCACAAAAAAATCTTGTTAAACTGCAATTCTAAAGTGATCGATCAACAAGAAGAATTGTACATGTTGGAAATGGGAAGTTGTTGCAGAGGCAGACGAGGCTTAGGACCGAGCAACTGGCGAACCGAGTTTCTTCAAGGAGTTGGTGTCGATAAATTCTAATTCTTTTCGAGATTTTTTCTATTTTACTTTTATTTATAATTTTATGATTATAATATTATAACTATTAATAAAACTACAATTTTACTTGAATTTGTTCTGTGTGTTACTTGTTACTCGGTTGTCAGACCAAGGACGAGATGGATGGACCAAAATGACGCCCTCTTGAGACGTGCTGGCTTAAACCCGGACGAAGTAGCACAAGTGGCCACGGACCGACCCTTGTGGAGGCAGAAGATTTTTGGACTAGAGCCGCGACCCGATTTGCGGACATAGCTGTGTGTGATGTTAATGAATTAATGTGTTACTTGATTTGATTGGCTGTATAAAAGGCCTAATTGACCTAGATATCAGCTAGGTAGACTTTTAATATTTAATTGTACAATTCCTCATACTTTAGAGCTGGATCAAAACAGCAATCCAAAAACAAAAATGAAAATGAATCATTTATAAACTATTTCGTTATTTCAGTTATTTTGTTTTTGTCTAATTTAGCTTCGAAATACTCTAATGGCACTAATGGCACTAATTCCTGTGTGCATGCCACAACTCAACAACATACCAGATTTATTGTTTTGTCTATATCCTATACTGCTTCAAACTGGTAAAAATGATGCCAATTAGTAGTTTGCTAAAAAGATCATTAGATATTTAGATACATAGTCTACATACATTAACATTTAGTCACTGTGTGCATTGACTGCAAACTAAACTAGACTAACCTGAGGCGCAACAGACACAACAATTTGATCATTAAGCAAACTGTGTTTGGGTTCATTAGCTTATGTTTGCTCATTTCGTCTGAATGAGTCAATTAGTTCATTAGTAACAAAACGACCAGTTACACCATCAACATTCCAATGACTAATCGAGACTTGTGCATTTGTTGCAAGTGTTCAAACATACTAAACATCCATACAAACAAGATGACGGGTTGCATTGATATGTAGTGACAGCCAAGTGGTATAGACACATTCCGATGATATGAGTCCATTTGTGGCTATATAAACTGATCAGCGATGCCTTCAATTATCATTTCATTTCATTCCGTCCATTCAATTTCATCTCCATCTTCTGATGCCTGTGCATCTGCTTCAATTCTTGCGCTTGTAGCATAGAGAAATGTCTGCTTGTTGACGTGCCCCTCGATTCATTTGTTCTTCTCGATTATCTATGTTCCTTGCTTGCTATTCCGTTGCTGCAAGTGGCAAAGAAAATCGTGTTAAACTACAAGCCGAAGAAACACGTCAACAAGCACAAATGTGTGCTATAAGAGCAAGAAAGGCTGCGGTTGTAGAAGCATCAGATGGTCCGAGCACCGAAACAACTTCAAGGAGATGACCGCTGAATTATAACGAATGTTTCGCTGGCCACCATTCCCGATGACATGAGTGCTTTTGTAGCCACATAAACTGATCAGCGACTCTCAGTTTTCATTCTATTTCTTGCCGTTTTTGTCTCAACTTCTGATGCCTGGACAACAGCTCTCGTGCATGTGCAGTATGCACGTTCTGCTAGTTGACGTTCTACTTCAGCTTGCAGTAAGGCACGATTTTCTTGAGCCTTTTCATGTTCATCCGCCGATGCTGACTTGTAAGGGCAGAAGAAAGTCTTGCTAAACTGTTGCAATTCTAAAGTAGCACGTAAAGAAGCAGAATTGTACGTGCTGTATGAGCATAACGGGATGTTGTTGCAGAAGCAAACGAGGCTTTGGCAAGAGCAAGACTGCTGGCACGAGTCTGGGTTCTTCAAGGAGATGGCCGATAATTTAAAATTCTTTTTGAGATCTTTTTATTTTTATTTATGATTTTATGATTATAATATTATAACTATTAATAAAACTTTAATTTTAGTTGAATTTGTTTTGTGTGTTACTTGGTATGATTGACTGCATAAACATTATCACGGAATTTTGGTTTGTGACCGGAGTTACTGGAGATGACCGTCGAACTATTCAAAGCAGACAAATCAATAGATCGTTGTACCGATGACAATACTAACGCAAAGGATCGGTTGGTCAGATCCATAATCTGGGATAATCTTTGATCTGAACACGATCACAGATAGAGCCACATCATCGAGTCAACTGGGCCCACTTGCAGCGAACTTGGCATCATTAGTCTGATCGATCGATTGTACTCGGTGGCCTGTGTTGCCAATCCTAGCACACACGCAGAGAGAGAGAGAGAGAGAGAGAGAGAGAGAGAGAGAGAGAGAGAGAGAGAGAGAGAGAGAGAGAGAGAGAGAGAGAGAGAGAGAGAGAGAGAGAGAGAGAGAGAGAGAGAGCAAACTATAGTTGATTATCGTTTGGCAGGCGCACATATCGTTTTACATCTAATGGTCAACTCATTGTTCGTCACCAAATTGATCGCGGCTACAGCGGCCCAATTAAGCACTTTGATTGAACCAACTATGACAGTGCCATGATGATATTGCACTGGATCAGTGCGTAGCAAAGTCGTGTACAAACAAACCCAAACAACAACAACAACCATACCAATCAAATAGACACACACATAGTGAGTGGGCAATCGCTTGACCATTCACAAGATAACCTCACTCAGTGGACAAACTAGCCAAAGATGGTCCAACTCCATGGATTCACTATTAGAACGTACTACTACGCTCATATGTATTGCGCAGACTGATGGAGATCGACAAATAAATAAACTTTGAACTTGTATATAATGTAAAGTGCTTTTATTAATATAAAATGAAGATTCAATATAATATCAGTTAGTAGTAGTAAGTAGAGGATACATGCAAATAAAGAGAGAGAGAGAGAGATTAACAAATATAGAGTACAACATGCACTGTACTAATCATAATAAAATGTAAAAGCCTTAGAATTGATGAAATAGTGCAAATATTGATGAAATAGGTGCGAGGATTGATGAAATTGGGAGGATTGATGAAATAGGTGCGGGGATTGATGAAATAGGGCCAGAATTGATGAAGTAGGTGCGAGGATTGATGAAAAGTACGTGCTAATCACGAGCTAACCCTAACCCTGTTTGAACTTCTTATTAGCCGGATAGAGCTGCACCTGAATCTGACCCGACTGTTGCTGCTGCTGTTGGGACACTTGACCGGAACTGTTGGCTGGTTGCAGTTGGATATTGCCCGACTGTACAACATTCGCCTGTCCACTGGTCTGCTGCTGTATCTGTCGTGCAATGGGCTGAAGCACCAGAGTCTGCTGTCCAGACGTACCACCACCACCACCACTTGGCAAACCGAGAATCGTCGGCTGTTGAGCACCTGTCGACTGTTGACTTCCACTACCCCCAGCCGCACCACCAATGGTCAAATTAGACGTACCACCAGATGGATTCTGTAGAATGTAAAAGTTCTGACCCTGTCCAGACGAATTGATCGAACTAATCGGCAGCAGAATGTACGAGTTTGACGAACCAGACGCACCACTGCCACTCGCAGTGCCAACGACCATCGTAGTACCAGCAGTACCAGTAGTGGATCGACTAACAACCGCAGCAGTTCCACTGCCCGTAATGGCCGAACTACTACCAATAGGCAGTGTGCCCGGCGTAGTTGTGGTAATAATCAAATTACTAATCGGCAACTGAGTAGTGGCCGAGTCACTCAACAACTGTAGATCATCATCGTCGAGGCTGATGTTTTGACTTGACGAGTTGGTCGTGTTCTCCAGGTCTTCAATGATATCGAAGATGTCATCAGGCAGGTGAGAGGTGGTCGCCGAGTCGTGGCCACCAAGTTCAAAACCCGCAACAGCAGTTGTACCAGAAGTGGCCGTACCAGATGCATCAAACGAGCCCGAAGTACTGGTGAGCTGTTGCAGTGACGAACGCCGCTTCAGTTCATAACTCTGAATCAGGTCGGTCTTGATGTCCTCAATGATCTTGTCCTTGCTGCCACTGTGTTCGGTAAAGGAAGACGATCGTCGAGTAGATGGTGTACGCACTTGTAGAGTACTAGAAGTAGCAGAAGTACTAGAAGTACTGCTAGTAGACCGACTTGGTGTGGTTGCGGACACGGTTGCGGAAGCTGTTGTCGATGCAGCACGCGGACGAATCGATGGATTCTGTAGTAGAATATTCTGTACAGTAGAGGCTGCTGTAGTAGTGGTGGCAACCAGTTGACGACGCTGAAATTGACCAGTTGGTCCTCGAACTATTCCTGAAGACACTTGATGACCTGGTGTGGATCGAGTTGCAAGAGTGAGATGCGATGATGATGATGAAACGGGCAAACTCTTCACCGCAATCGCTTTTGTACTCGTAGTAGCTGGAACCATAGTCTTTGTATGCTTATCAGAACTGGGATTCAGGGTCAACAGTGTTGCGGAATTGAGCAGACTTTTCAGTGTTTTAGGCTCGGGACTACTGCTACTCGACTTGATTGCGATTGTTGGTTGTGGCTGTTGCTGTGAAACGGTTGCTGAAACGGTGCTCGTGACCGAAGACGTTGAAGAAGAGGATGAAGACATCATGGGCACTATGTTGTGCAGCGCAATGTTACGATTATGCAGTACCTGAAACTGATTACCACCAGCAGAGGACTTGGTGGCAAGTTGATTCAACTGTACAGTTGTGGTCAACTGTTTGATGTTGGTGCCGCCGCTCGATGAAGTTGCGGTCGAAGTTGGCTGAACTCGAACTGAAGTTGACTGCTTCGATGGAAGTGACATTGAAACGTAGATTTGCTTTGTGGTTGGTTGTTGTGGCTGTTGCTGTTGTTGATTCTGTTGCGGTTGACGTTGCTGCTGCTGCAGTTTCTGTTGGTTTTGACGTTGCTGCTGTTGATGCTGCTGTTGAAGTTGTGATACCAATTGAGATGATGATAAAGATGAGGAAGAACCAACAACGTGCGATGATGATGAAACCAATGGCGAAGCTGAAGTAAACTTGTTCACAAGAGTCGACGACGACGATGGCGAGGGACTGACTTTCAGTGAACTAAACGGTCGTGTGCCCAACAGAATGGACTTGGTGCCAACTTGTTGTGGTTGTTGTTGAGATGATGCTGCAGAAGTTGCCGAAGATTTCGGTGATGCAGTTGCAAATGAGTGATGAAGAGAAGGTGAAGACGATTGCTGCAAGGGTCGAGTGACAATCGTCGGTGAACTAATGCTCTGAATCATACTAAACGTGGTGCTACTAGTACAAGTTGGGTTGAGTTTTGACGGAGTTCCCATTGACGGAGTACCTTTTGACGGAGTGCCCTTTGACGGAGCGCCCTTTGACGGAGTACCCATTGACGGAGTACCTTTTGACGGAGTGAACTGTGCAGAACCGACCTGTGAACTCGAACTATTGTCCGAACTATCGATGGTCATCGTCTCAACATTCAGATTCACTTGTTGTGATACAGTCGATGATGATGCTGATGTTGGTGTCGGTGGCTCAATCGTGGGCTTCGAATCATTACTCGATGAAGACGAATCATCGCCACTCGAAGTGTCATCGAATGTCATTCCATACAGAAAGGGATGTCGTGCCGTCTTCTGTGCCTGCTGTTGCTCACGACTGAAGCCCGTACAGTACACCACACTTGACCGAAAGTCGGACGGTCCGGCGACTGCAGGCCGCGGGTACACAGACTCGTCGATTGGCTTACAGTTTGGATCCCAAATGATGCACGATCGGATTGGCCGGTCAGAGTCTGCAGAGTTGGAGTCGTCGTCATGGTCGCGATCATCATCCATAACCTCCTCATCATCTTCATCATCAGCCTCGTCCGCTGAGACAGTGATCGGTTCCAGTGGAATGGACAGTACAGGCAGTTGCGGTGGTGGTGGTGGTGCAACTGCAGAGCCAATGACCATAGAAAGAGCGTTGAGTTGCGGTGGTAGGGTGATTGGAACACTTGAAACCATCTGTGAAACGAGCTGTGGTTGTACATGTGACGAGTGCACAATTGTTGAGGAGGAGTGATGCGCACTTGGAATGAGCTGAACCAGTGGAAGGTTCGGGATAATGGTACTTTGCGACGATCGTGGACTCGGTGAAATGACCATTGGTTCCTCATCTTCAAAACTGGGCAACTCAAAGGACAGATCAAAGTCATCCTGACCGCCAAGTAGATCGTCCTCTTCTTCAAACTCGACAATATCATCTTCCTCCTCTTCCTTAATCGACAATGGACTCGGTATCAGATGAACAATGTTCGAGGGCAAAGGGCTCACAGAGGTCGCGATTGCTGGGGAACTAGATCGAGGCTTGTTCGCAGTCGAGCTCGGCTTCTTCTTATAATCCTTTGCCTCCTTCTTGATCATAAATTTACCACCAGAACCTTCGAGTTTGATCATCGGAGAATGCGCACCACCTTCAGAACCACTAGTATCCGGTTGCTTCTTCTTACTACCGGTCCCAGTGCCACGCACACGATCACGATTGCCCTTAATACCGCGCACCTGCTTATACTCGGCGAGCAGTTCCTCGAAAGGTCGTGGCCTCTCCACCCCACGTCTCAGTGCAATCAAATGCATTCGACAGGTGAGACTACGGGTGCAGGGCTTCTTCATGCCCGGAATCTGCACACCACAGTGCTCCTCCGGGTCAAACAGTCGCTTGTCACACGGGATAAACTTCTTCTTGACCTGGGCGGCCATTTCGGGTGTTAGGGTCAGGATGGAAGGATGGGAAGAGGTAATTGGAGTAGAACTTGAAGCAGAAGTACCAGCAGAAGTACCAGAAGCAGTACTCTTGGATGATTTGACCTTTGACTTGGTCGGCGCGTCCTTAGTCTTGCCCTTCGACTTGGGTGGCTTGATCACCCCGGACACTTCCTCGCCCGTAAAGCTCGACACAATCATAGGATTGTCCCCAGAATTGGCCGCCGGTATGATCGCATACACCTCACTTGCAATCGAGCCCTTCGGCAGCGGCTCCTTGGGCACCTCACGCGTCATACCCGACAGAATGTCCTCATTGAGAAAGGAGTGAAAGGACGAGCCACCATCGGACGGTGTCGCAACGTCCAACATCGATGACGATCCATCATCATCTTGGCCATCTTCATCGTCCTCATCACTAAACAAGTCTTCATACTCATCATCCTCGTCCATTGTGCCAACCTTCTTGATCACCTCGTCAATGGTGAACGATATCTTCTCCATTGACTGGTTCGACAATGATGGCGCAGTCTCAGGGGTCGAACCAGTAGAATCCTGCTTCAATTGCTGCTTCTCGAGAATCTGTTTGCTCAAGTAGTTCTTAATGGCCACCGTGTTGAGGTTAGAGGTCTTTGAGGTGAGCATGGACTGCTCATTTGATACGACCATTGGAGTAGTAGTTGTAGTACCACGTTTCAGTGCAGTCACAAGTGGTGATGACATATGACCTGACTGTTGAAGCATACTCTTGGTTGCCTGAGTAGGGGTGCCACCGCCCATAGTCACGGTAACACTCGCGCCTTTACCAATCGAGTGAAAGCCAGGACCAATCGAAGTAGTACCGCCACCAATGTTGGTAATGTTCTGGATCACCATTGGCGATGGTGAACTGAATCGAGCCGGCGTCGAGATTCGCGTAATCATAGGCTTGCCCGTAGTGATGATGTGATGCTGCTGAGGAGTGGTAGTACTCGAAGTGACAACACTCGGTTGAGTCCGTACAGTGATAACCGGTGTTGCGGCGCCGCTCTTCAAATTGATCTTCAGTGGTGGAACTCGCGGTTGTTGTTGTTGACCACCGGTACCACCACTTAGGGTGGCACTCGACTTGACCGCAACTGCCAACGGTTGACTCTTGGTTGCCAAGATACTGCCTGAGCCGGACGGCCCTGGACCGGGCAGGACTTGATTCGCACTCGACACGACATAGTTGCCCGGGATGACACTGAAGCTTTTCGTACCAAAGGTTCGGGGTTGTTGTGGTTGTTGGGTCAAAGGTTGCGGCTGTAGGGTCAAAGGTTGGGTCCGGAAAGAGTCACCACCTTCAGACTTGATTGTTGATGGATCCATTAGATCGTGCAGTGCAAGGAAACGTTGTTGATTCGGTTGCGAGGGCTGAATTCCTCCTCCTACTGTTGGTGGAACTGGTACTGGCGGTGGACCATTTTGAGTACCAAGTTCAAAGGGCAGACCATTGACCTGTTCTTCACCTTCCACTAGTTCATCATTGGGCATCACCTCCACATCGGCGCCCTCCTCTCCACGCCGTCCCAACTGCGAAAGTGGAAAGATCTCGCCCGTCTTCTTGTCGCGACACTTGTACTTGGCCACCTCTGCCTTGTGTCGTCGATCGACATGACCCGTGAAGGCAGCCTGCAGCAGTACCATGGCACACAGGCGACACTTGACCGTCAGTATGGGGTCGAGCCGGGGATGGAGGCCAAACAGATTGACGTACTGAATGGGCAGTCGTGAGCAGATGTCATCGTCCTGGTGGGCTGCTGCACCCACCACCGTACGGGCACCGTTCACTTCGGGTGGTGCGCTCACCGGTGGTACTTGTGGTTGGAATAGTTCACGTAGGACACGATCGCCTCCACCACTACCGCCACCAGGTGGACCACCACCACCACCACCTCCATCCTTAGTTTCGCCATCCTTCTTCTTGTCCTTATCATCTTCCTCCTCATCGCCCCATGGCTCACCAACCCGAGTCCAGCACATGTACTTTTCGGGCATACGCAACTCTTCGAATCGTTCCTTGAGACGGGCCCGTATGGCAGGATAGTCAAAGTAGGCCTTCTCGTCCGACTCGGTGGTGGTCGAGGTGGTGGTCGAGGCATTGGTCACCTCTTCGGGCGGTGGCTTGTCCGCTGATCCTCCAGTAGAGGAGGTCGACTCCGCCACAGCCATCTTGAAGCGGATTACGGTTGACGGGTCAAAGGTCAAATAGGCGCTCAAGACTAGATGTTCAGACAGACGAGACGTGGAAATGCGATGATCAAACTACTAGATGAACAGACGATCCAAGTAGAAGCAGTGACAAGTGAGATTGACCTCAACGATTCACCTAATAAACGAAATAATTCACCTTAATGAACGGTCAAAGGTCAAGTGCACACTAACCAGTGAGATGCACGGATTGGGTTGAGATTCGTGCAGGCCGAAAGGCTCAATACAGGCAAGACACACAGCAATACTCGAGTTGAGACACACACGATGATCAACTAGAATCGACAGTAGCCACTTTAGCAAAGGTGAAAGGTTAAAGGACAAACATACTTCAAATGGAGAGAGAGATTCGTTGAGTTGACGTTTGATGGAGAAGCTAATGGACTAGTTGGAGTTGTGTAGTTGGAACAAGATGACCACAACTAGAATCTACATTAATCTGCTTTAGTGAAACGGTCAAAGGTTAAAGGAGAAACGTACCTTCAATGGATTGAGATCTTTGGATTCGGGTCGATGCTTGATGGAACAAAGAGAACGCAAAATGCACCGAGTTCGAACACACACACGATACCGAACTAATTGAAAGGCACAACTTGAGTATTATGATCAAAGGTTAAAAGTCAAACGTACCTCAAATGGATCGGTGATTCGAGCCGAGAGCACGAGTTGATCGATCAAACACACAGAGAAGGCAATGTACTTCTAACTGGACAAGTATAGTTGGAACACGATGCTCACAACTAGAATCTACTAGTAATGCTTTAGTGGAAAGGTCAAAGGACAAAGTGACAAAACGTACCTCAAATGGATTGATTCGTGAAGTCGGGTTGGTTGGCTTGGTGTAAGACAGAGCAAAGCAACACGCACGACTAGTTCGAGTGCACCAAATTGGAACACACAATACCGAACTAGTGGTTCACAACTTTAGTGTCAAAGGTCAAAAGTATAAAGATCAAACGTACCGTAATGGATGGAGATTCGAGTCGAGATGATGCGTCCGTGTAGTGGACACGTTTGAGTTGGAACACCGAGACAGAAGGCAACGAAACGGCCCGAATAGCTAGGATATTCCAAAAAAAACTACTTTAGTGTCAAAGGTCAAAGTCATAGTTCGTATTTGGAATATCTACCTGAACCAAATGCAAGACGAGATGAGACCAGTTGAGATTCTTGTGGACAGTGGACAGATTGTCGCTGTTGCTGTTGTTGAGGACGAGAAAGCAGTCGAGACACTCGAATGCAAACTAGAGACAAGAGTACTTAATAGTAGCAAAGGTCAAAGGGCATACAAGCGCGCATACCTCAAATTGAGTTGTGAGATTCAATAATACGAGAAGTAGTAGTTGGCCAAAGGTACAGTACTCGAGTACAGAATTGGATGCATTCACACAATGGCAAACAAATTGGACAGTTGGACAAGAGGTCAAAGGCTGACCGAATGCTGATGCATAAATGCGTAGTAAAAGGTCAGAACCGAGTCAAGGCAGTAGTAGGCATACATACCTTATAGCTCAATTAAGGACAATACTGTTACGGGTGGACAAACTGAGTGTGTGTGTAATTGCGAGTTATTAGTTGAAAGGTCAAAAGTAATCTATGAAGTAAGTGTGGTACAAACAACAAACAAAAGGTCAAGAGTAAGTTGCCATTGAGAACGAATAGAATAATAGGGAATAGTAACATACCAAAATAGGACGATTCTTCAATCATAAGATGAACGACGGTCAAAGGTCACGATGAATGATGATCATGAGGTGATTAGTCCAGCGATTGGCAGTGAGACGATCCAACGAACCGTAAATGGTGCACGCTCCATGCTACTGTAGAGTTGATTGAACAATGCAAGACGAAGTAATAATATAAGAAAGGTCAATGAGGTCACGAGCGGGTGAGTAGATGATGTCCAATTGGATGTATATGGTGATGCACACGGTTGAGTGTCCAATGACTCAGGTTGATCAGTCGAGATGAGTCAGATAATCAGCACTAGGCGATTCAAGTTATGCACACGCAAAAGAGCGAAAGGTGAAAGGTCAACACGGGAAATAATGTCATCAGATGGTCAGTAGTGGTGATGATGATGATGACAGTTGAGCTTCACTCATTCCATGCATAGTGAGAGGTGGTGATAGCACACACAGAGTCAGTGATTGGATGTCACAGGATGCACAGACGGCGATGATGAGCACAAGTGAGGTCAACCAGGTCAATAGAATCGGGTGGTGAGGTCACGGGATAGGTGAGACCGATCACAAGAACTGTCAGTACAGTGCACACACACGGGTACAGTATGACAATGGGCGGTGGCCAGCCACACACACCAATGCACGAGCACACCGACACCAAGGTCAATCAGGGGTCACGTAGTACGACTGGCGTACCAGGTATGGCGAGTAGTACCGGTCAAAGGTGAGACAACACCGGCATAACGAGATGAGGGAGAGGATAAGGCGCACACACAGTCACACATACAACACACAGGACGCCATGTAAATGAGAGGAGAGGAGAGAGTGTGATCGAAAGGACACTCGCATTGTGTGCTGTGTGCGATCTGTTCTACAGTAGAAGGTAGAGAGAGGAGAAATTGAGCAGGCAGCGGTGCGTACACCAGCAACACCATCATAACAGTGAGTAAGTACAGGCCAACGCTACGGACGGCTATTTCCACAGTGGTGGCTCATATTTTGACTATTTCGACAAAATACCATAAATCAACTAAAATCAATGTTTTATCTCACTTTTTATTGATTTTAAATTTCTAAAATTATAATTTCGATTACAGATAGGTTTAATGAAACAAACATTGTCGATACAACTAGCAAAATTGTAATTTTAACTCGAGAATTTGTGACTATTTTGGTGGAAGAACGCGCTGTACTTGAACTTGAGTTTGATTTGGCTGATTTGGCGGTGTAAGCAGATTCAAATTTGCGCTATTTGGGATTACTTGAAACTCGCGCCATGTTACTACCGGTAATAGGACTGTGTATGATTCGTTTCGGTTTGGATTTGTGTGAGGTTTTGTAGTGGTGTTTGGATTGGGATTCGTGTTTGGATTATGAGTATTGTTTGGGTTTGGATTTAGGTTTGGGTTTGGGTTTGGGTTTGAATTTGAATTTGCATTTGGAATTGGATTCATATTCGGATTTGTATCTGGTTTTGGGTTTGCATTTGTGTTTGGATTGGCATTTGGATTTGTACTTGGAATAAGATTGGTGTTTGGATTTAGACTTGAAATAGGATTCATGTTTAGTTTTGCAATTGGATTCATATTCGGATTTGTATTTGGTTTTGGGTTTGCATTTGTGTTTGGATTGGCAATTGGATTGGCATTTTGAATAAGATTGGTGTTTGGATTTAGACTTGGATGAGTGCATAGATTGGCAATTGGATTGGCATTTTGAATTGAAACTGGATTGGTGTTTCGAATATGACTGGCATTTGGTCTATGATTGGTGTTGGGGCTTAGATTTGGATTCGGATTGGTACTTTGAATTGGAATTGGATTAATATTTGAAATTAAGTTTAAAAACGGATTTGGATTTTTAGAAAGAATTGGATTTACTCTTCCAAGATTTGGCACTGTACTTGAATTTGGAATAAATCTTATGCCTGGACTGACCGTTACTGTACTCTGACAATTGCTTTTGCTTGTTATTGTCGCTTGTTGTGTGTCTGGCTGTTGTTCTTTTGGTTTCAATGCAACCTCATGTACACTTTCTGGGATAAAGACATCATTTGATGGCTCAGATGATGATGATTCACTATCGGAAGAACTAGTGCTACTTGAACTTGATGTCGCTTTCTCAAGATAATCTTTTGGTTCTATGTTAATAAGTCGAGTTGATCTACGAGGTTGTTTCGATTTCGAAGACTGCATCTCTTCTAGTCTGTTTAGTGTCATTTGGTCTTGAAGTATGACATCGTTTTCGAGTGATTGGCTTTGTATTTGTTGGTTCTCAGTTGTCCGGTTCTCAGTTGTCCGGTTCTCAATGATCCGGTTCTCAATGATCCGTTTCTCAATGATCCGGTTCTCAATGATCCGTTTCTCAATGATCCGGTTCTCAATGAACCTCTTTACAATTGTCTTGGTTTGAATTGTCTTGTTCAGATCTTGTACCAATGGCGGATTGCATTCCACCGCTTCAATTAGAGTTGTTAGCTTTTGCGAAGAAGAACCAATTTCATGAGATAGGGTTGAATGCGATTCCAAAGTTGAATGACTCTGTTCAACCTTTGACTTATTAGTATCTTTGATAATCTCGATAATCTCAATAATGTCGTCGTCTAATTCCTTAACAATCATATTATGAAGATATTGGTTGAAACTGCAACTTGGGTGTTGTTGTTGAACATCATTTTGAGGTTTACTGTAGATCTTTTCCAAGCAAATTGTTTCTGGTTCTCGAATTTGATGTTGTTGTTGGTGTTGTTGAATATTAGTTTGTGAATTAACTGTCGTTTCGTTATTATCATTCAGTAGTTGATGAGTTGAAGTTGAAGCTGTTCCAAGAAGCAGTTGATGAATTAAACTATGCTGAATGTTCGTAATTGAAATCGTGTTTGCCTGAGAGTATTCGTTATCTACTGTTGCTGCTGCTTGTTCATCTTCTTCTCCTACTTCATCACTCGAAGAAGTAGAAGAAGAAGAAGAAGAAGTAAACACCATTTCATCGCCAGATGATTCGTTGTCTTCATCGAGTAGTGGATCTTTTCCGTAGAATATTGGCTTTCTGGTAGTTTGTCGTGCTGAACGTCGTGGTTGTTTAGTAGATTTACGTGAGGATCGACGAAGTGGTGGTTCGTTTGGTCGAGTTTCGTAAGGTTCTATCGTTTTGTTCATTTCCACCACTTCATTCGGTTTCACCGTTTCGGTCGGTTCCACCACTTCATACGATTGCACCACTTCATTCAGTACCACCACTTCATTCAGTACCACCACTTCATTCGGTTTCACCACTTCATTTAGTCCCACTACTTCATACGGTTTCACCACTTCATTCGATTGCACCACTTCATTCGGTTTCACCACTTCATTCGGTTTCGCAACATCATTTGGTTTTGCCACTTCATTCGGTTGCACCACTTCATACGGTTTCACCACTTCATTCGATTGCACCACTTCATTCGGTTTCACCACTTCATTCGGTTTCACTGTTTCGTTCGCTTCAACTGTTTCATCACTTTGATTTTCTACTTCAATCGGTACTGTAGTTTCAATGGTGACTGCTTCTGCTTCTTTACTATCACTAACCACCACTGTTTCAACATTAGCATTTTCACCAACATCACTTTCGTCCTCTTCATTATCCTCTTCTGATTCATCACCCCAAATATTTGGCTTATAAGTGGGCGTTTGGCATTGAGTAGAATAAGGATCATAATCGTGGTCATCATCGTGATCATGATCATTATCAGAACCTGCACCACTTTCTACTTGCAGTCTTGGGTGTTTAGTTGTTGTTGATTGTGTTTCATCTACATCAGTTTCATTCGCTTCAATAGGTCTTTTGTTCGAAGAAGTTTCAACTTCTTCTTCTTGGTGTAGGTCATCGGATAATGTCTGCCGACGTAAACTACGGAGACTTCGTTCACTGTTCTGTCGAATCTGTCGCACAATGTTCGCTGACTGTTTAGCGAATACACTGTACAGTGATTTCACTTCATTAAAAGTAATAAAATCATGACCGTACAGGATCATCAATTTTCGATAGGCCTGAGTGGGGTCGAGTCTGTCCTGCAAGTAACAGACCGAGGTGGCTTCGGTTTTGGATGGTTTACTCATGATCACTACACACCCGTTCACATGGTATATTGTAACTTTCATCATTAACTCGTTCGTGTTCATATAGCATGCATCTGGTTAATGCATTTGTGTTTAGTCAGCAAAAATGTGAGTTTGGTGACATTATCTTCTTCTTCTTCGCTTGTGCACGGATTGTGTGCAATGTCTTCGAGTCACATACAAAGCCATAAGATATACGAAATGAGAACGTTAATGTGAACACCAACGTCTCCTCAACTCGTAATATAAATCTCACCAACTCGAGTTTTATCGCCTTTTTATCACCTTATTTCGCCATCTTCTCGTCTGTGTCGAACACTTTTCACTGCAAATGATCATGCAGAGATCTCCTCTTACACGTGATAAGACAGACTCGACGACAGTCTTATCACCAACTGTCAGACATACTGCATGACATGAGCGAAGGCGCAGACAGGCCAGTTGACATGATTGTGCAAATGTCATGAAAGTTTATCATCGCTTTGATATACTGGTGGAGAAATATATCAATGAAGAAAATGATGTCATGATTGAACAGAACATATTACATTTATTAATATTAACAAAACTCATCTATGCCCATGAGAAGGATGGTGTGCTGGTGGTGGATACATCATATGCATCGGAATAGGTTTTCTTCCGTGCTTCTTAATCGCATCATAAATAGCCTTAACCAGTAGATGATCTTGCCACTTCTGACCCTTTGGTACGACCAAAAATGATATGATTGGTTCTAGTGCTCGAAAATCGGCAATGCACGCCATAAATGATACTCGAAGAGTTACTGGTACTGGTAGAATTAGGGGAACTGGCTGAAAGAAGGGTGGTTTCGGTTCTGGATCGGTTTGAGTGTCTGCTTGGGTGTAGGTGATGACTTTCGGGATAAAATCTCTTTCGGTTATCTGCTGTTCACGGTCACAGTAGGTTTTGAGGCAACTTGTATGTGAAGATGGTGATGCCTTTGTTGGAGTTTCAAAAGTCTTGTTCTCAATTGTCTGATCAAGCTCCAATTCGGGATCGTCCACAACCAATTCAATTAAAGTTGTGAGTTTTGGCGATAAAACTTTATTGCCTTGAGATACAGATGCAGTTTCATCTTGATCAACATCCATTATTTCATCATCATCCCAAACTGGTTGCATAGTTTCAAGACATTGAACAGCATCATCATCATCATCACATAGATCGATGAGATCAATCTTTTCTGGTGATCTTGTTTGATGAACTAGAGAAGAAGAAGAACTGGTACGCTGGTATGATGAGCCACAAAAGGACATAGCATTTGTGGACTCTGAGGTGCCTGATACTAGAGTGGAATTTGTAGGCAATGGGAAATCGTAAAATTCCATAAACTCTGAAGGGTCAGTTGTTAGAGTTCCACATCCACATGATTCCATGGGTTCTGATTGGTCACATGATTTCGTTGGACTCATAAATTCTTCAACGCACAGAGTCAAGGATTCGAGTTCACCCTGAAGCATGGTCAGCCCATCCTGATCCAACCTCAACTTGAGACCATCTTTTGTTTTTAAACACCTTCTAGGATGGTAAATAGTATCCAAAAAGTTGTCCATGATATCGAGTGATTGAGCAATCTGAATCCCATCCTCGCAATCATCTTCTTCATCATCAACTTTGTGACCAACTTCTTGATTTACAACTTCATCATCATCAACTTCTACATCATCTTCTTCAAGACAGATCAGTTCCTCGTTGGAAAGTGCAATTCCCAAATTGAGACTTTTGTCCTCTGTAATCGTGATCATCTCTGAAAGAACTTCAGTTTCACTTGAATGTAACAAGCACGCAACCGAACAGAAGTAGAATGTTGTTGTTGTTGTCGAATCGGTAGTTTTCCCCAAAATTGGTTTCATCACTTCAATCATGTCCGAATTGATCTTCTCAATCTGACAGACATGACAAAGCTGTGTTTTCCTGTACATTGCTTTGAACAGGACGGAACACATATCCGAACAGACAAAACATCTTCTACCCTGGATGAACAAGGTTCTGTTTTGGTCAACCGAATGTAGTAGGTATCGACAACAGGCAAGACATGCAAAAGGTGTGTTTGGTGCAATTTCAGTCTGGAAGACATCTTCGGGCTCTTTCACTGCTTCATATGAGGCAGAGAACTCGAATCGACATTCCACGGAACAGAAATGTTCAGGTTCGGTAACTTCATGAGCCAACAAATCTGAAGTGAACTCAATCTCCTCACAACAAGTCAAACAGTGTTCATCACTTTTCACCGATCGTGCCGCCCACATGCATTGATGTCCACAGAAGACCATTCCGTCATCAGCATCCAAAAAGTGTTCACCAACCGTTTCTAAACAGAATGCGCAAACAATCGTATGCTGAAAGTAGAAATCAAAACAATCGCGCGTACAGAAACATCTCAACGCTCCAGTTGGGGTGGTGAAAGTGTGGCTTGTCGTGAAAGTATCCAAAGTCACGCGACACAGCTCACATTGGTCAATTCTGCGTGATTGCATTTGATGCGTCAGACAGTTCAATGAACAGTAGATTTTAAAGTGGGAAATGAAGATTTGGTGGTTAGACTTTGTGAGCGTAGACCAATCAAGTGTACATTTAGTGTTTGAACAGCGAATTTCACGGTAACACGAGGATAGCTCGTGATAGGACTTGGATGTTAGTTGTTCTATTCTTGGTTTAGCTTCAACTTGTTTGACCTTTAGATTTGGTATTAGTGATTGCTTTGCTTTGGATGTTAGTTGCAACCCTTTAGGATCAGTCGCTGATTTAAGACACATCTTGAAAATGGTTTATGCCATTGTTCGCCTCGACATACAAACACATGCACACACATGCAGCAGACAGCACAAACAAAAGGCCAACAGGAAAAAGTTGGTATTAGCTGAAGGTGAAGTTACAATCGAGTAGGACTGTCTTTAAAGTACGTTACAGGCCTCTGGGCCAATTTTCAAGTACAGACATTTTAGGAGAAACATTTTAGAGTGCAGACAGAATGATAAATCGCACTTAGTTTGAGGTCAAAGGTAACTTTTGGGATGATTTGTTGTACGTATGCATGTCTTTTCGAGTAGAGGTGAGATGAGTTGGCAAAACAACCCTCGACTCTCACACTTAACCTTTCAGTTAGGGTCAAGACGAAATGATCAGATTTGGATAGTGTTTCCAAGAGTAAAAGATAGCATCCAAATTGGGTGTAATCCCTAAGTTTAGGTAGGATAGAGTAGGTAACCCTACAACAGGGAATGATTTTGAAGTTTGGGAAAGATAGTGTAGGTCTGCAAATCCCTTACAATATTAAGCTTTATTACATCAAGTTTCAAATCAAAACCAAATTGGTATCCTAACAGGTCAAAATTTCATGATCCAAACAGTCCCTATGCTCTCCATTGGCATACGAATAGTAAAAGTATTCATCAATTTTGCCCACCACTTCGCCATACTTGGCACATCTGCCCACATACAGTGGCACACCAGCAGCACTGTGACCCGCAACGAAAGCCAAATCCGGATACGGATCACCACCGTGTCGTGGCACCCACTGGTACTGATCACTACTGGTGGTGAGAATTTCCACTTCATTATCGTTGAAAGTCAACTCCCGGCCACCGTAGCTCACGTGACAGTTTATGCCCGGACTGTACTTGCCCGGAATGAGGTCCACCTGTTTGTGTCGACAAATGTACAGTGGGGAGTTGTTGGCCTCGTGACCTGCGCGGATTGAGTGTTCAGGCAGTTTGTGATCGACCAGTTTGGACCATTTGAAGGCACAACCTGAGTGGGTCACATTGCGCTTAACTTTATAAACCAATGTTGTCAGTTCTTGAAGATTCAATGAAATATCCGTTCCTGTGACTGCGGAGCGTGCACCAACGATCAAATTTGCCTTCTCAACATGTTCAACATGAACATTCGTGAATATATCCAGCGGAATATGAGCGGCAGTTGCGTGCTTCGAAACATCGCCAGGTTGATAGAAGTTCTCGAATCTCACCAGAACTTCATTCTTGTTGACATCTCCCCAATTTTCCAGCGTCAGTAAATGAACATTTTCAGGTAGTTTCGACTTGAGTGCAGTAAAGTGAACATTGTGGTCCTTAGTGTAGGCAGCAACGGATTCGGTTTGTACAAAACTAATCACAGGTTGCATGAAAATGTTACGACTCGCCTGTCGGGTAACATCCACAGCCGACTGTTTGTTGTCACTCAAGTAGAGGTGCACCTTACCACGGGCTACAACTCCCTTGTGGTCTACATCCAGGTCGTTCATGTTGACATCTAGGTCCAAATGATCGAACAATCGACGGTGGATCATCAGTTCAAGGGCTCCATCATGTAAAGAAGATGCTCCAACGGATCGATCAGTGATGAGGGTCAAATCGACTCCAGAAGCCTCGTCGTGAATGCTTGCACGGGTCGTGGTGGGATAGTAGTTGAAGGAGATGGAGTTGTGGGTGCCGTGACATTCACGGACTTGGTCGTTTCGGTGTCGTTGCATCTGTGAATTGGAAGGTAAAAAGTTAAATGTAAAGAATCTATTGCATCTCAAATAAAACTTACACTCTGCCTTCCATTAGCATCCGTAAAGAAGGTAGCCTGCGACTTCAAGTCCGACTCAAATCGGGTAATGACCTCCTTGCTGATTTCTCCCTCCTCCGAGATCGGTCCCACAACCCAGTCAAACTCTGCGTACTCCTTATCTTCGTACACACGAATAGTCTGCCAAACCCAATCGTTCACTTTTTGGGTCACCTCAGCAAATTTTGCGTACTTTGCTGCGTGCACCACAGTACTGGTGTCGTGACCCAGTTCCACTGCATTACCGGTTGGACAGAATTCATATGCAGACGAGGAGTGTTTCGCTGGGTAGTATGCGAACTTCTGTGTCAGTTGATGGGTCTTTTGACCTTTGACCAGACTTTTGACATGCCCATTCTTGTGGTCGACTATTAGTTCAAAACTCTTTCCTTTCAGTACAAAATCCTGGTTTGCATTCGTCTCCAACTTTTGGTTGTTTTCATGTAACTTCTCTGCGCCTTTAGTCACAAAGTAAGTAGTGAAACCGAGTGCGGGTAACTTTGCCTCGAAAACCAATTCATGGGTGATTTGGGCGTGATGTCCAATCAGTGACTTGACTTTAGCCGAGATAGGCACAAAGCTCACGCTGGTCACTTCAACACCAGCCGAGTCGTACAACTTGTAACTGTGTTGGTCAGCAACGGGAATTCGCACCCAAACCGACTTCTCCACTACCAATGGATTGTAGACTATGGTGGCAAATGCTTGACCGTCGAGATGCTGCACAAAGTCGCTAATGTTCACAGTGGTGTAGACCATTGGTTGGTGAGCGGACTTGAGGGAATGGTCCTTGCGGGTGAGTTTGTTCAGTGCTGTGCTGATCACATGACGGATCGATTTCATTGCGTTTGTCAGACGTTGTTTGTAGTCGATCATCACAAAAGGACGTGATGTTCCGGGAACGGCGTCGTGATGCTGAAACAAAAAGTTAGATGTAAGATTATGCGAAAGAAACATTCGCTAATGTCCAAATTGGTAAATGACCAAAGATAACAAGGTAGTCAGATAGTCAGATAGTTAGAAAGACAAATTGCCAAAATAGAAAAATGTAGAAAAGAACCTTTATCCTTACCTGCAAAACTCCCATCTGATTTTTGCCTTCCCAAAGTAGACTCTGCGTATTACCCAGTTCGGCAATAACCTCCAATTGCTTTGCACTCTGCAGCAGATTGTTCACATACCGATCCAGATACTTCACCTGTGGTCTACTACTGTAATGACCGGTCCAAAGTGGAAAATAGTCTTCCGATCTCACGGGTAGCTGTGCCTTCGAGTCACGGATTGCTTTGATGTAACAGTGCGGTGAAGAGTAGTGTAGGTGAACGTCTGGATGTTCAGCGTTCACAACTTCGATCAATTTGTCCAGATTGGAGAACCATCTTTCGGCATTTTTGTAGCGGAAATCGTCACCAAATGGAATGAGGACGTGACCCTTGCTGCCATAGTCGTGATTCCACTTTTTACCCAAATCTGCGAGAGTTTTTGCCTTTTCGTGTTTGTTGGCTTCGGTTATCTCGTCGCCTGCAAAAAAAGTCATCGCGATTAAATCAAGGCAAATGGCAAATGGCAAATGGCAAATGGCAAAAGGCAAAAGGCAAAGGGAAAAAGACAAATTAAACTTACGATCCTCAAAAATTGAATCCACCCGGAGCGGCATAATGGTTATGCAATCTCGAAGTCAGAATCGAATGGCCCAAACTGGCGTTCCACAGAAACTCTCCCTGCAGATGACCATTACCGCGATTGGTCACATGCCCATCGAAGCCCATCTGAGCGAAAAGATTAGCCTGCTCACGTGATGCACCAAACGGATCGATATGCCATGCCAACTTCGGTTCCGCACATTCACCAAAATGTTCACGCAAAAACTGAATGCCCAGTGTCATTTGATCGATAATCTGATTGTAGTGAGTGGACGCCTCATCGTTCATGCACCAACCACCATTGGCAAATGTGAATTGACCACTTTTGACCAAACTGCGCACAATCGTGTGAGTTTCCTCCGTCTGTCTCTGCCACCATCGCTTAAAGTAGTACATTTCAACTTCAACAAATTTTCGATTCTTATTCTTCTGCAGTGCTTCAACAACATGACTGAGAAGAGGATTCACCTCCTGATCGGCGTAACCATCGGGCGTAGAGAGCCAGCCAACGTCATCGTGACTGTGCGAAATGATGTGCAACTGCACTTTGGTGTGGTCGTACGATTGTGGGCAGGTCGAGTAGCCACAGCCGTAAACTGTGCTCACAAGCAAGTGAGTTATGGCTAATGTCAGAAAGAGCATCTTGAGAAGCGCCATATTTGAGATGACAAATCGAATTAAAACAAACTGCAGGTTTATATACCTTTCTACGTGGGCTATCACCAGTTTGTCCTTAAAAAACTGTGAACTTAACCATAACTTTGAGTGGGAAATGTAACAGACCAACGTATCGTTTCAATCAGTTTGTTGCCAACAAACAAGTGTTGATTGTTGTTTCTCTACCAGTTTGCTGCCACAATCGTACTAAATCTGTCCCTTGTTAGCATTTATCAATTGATTGGCTTACTAATTGGTTTGTTTGTGTCGGTTTTGTAATCAAATCAACATTAAAGATACCACTTTTAAGTCGTTGGCATCATCTCATTGTGGCATTAAACGATTAAAGTTCGTTTGGTTATTATGTCAAAGGAAACATCTAAAACAAATGTCTCCCGATGATGGGTATTTTCTGATGTCGAAATTGGCTAATGAATCTTTGTCTAGTTACTCGAGTATCTACTGACAAGTTGTGAGTAAAGTCGAACCTTGATTGGCTAATCAGGAAGACTTTGTCTCTCAAATCATCGTTTACCAAGTTTACCAATTGAACTTTGTTTCTTGTCCAAATGTCTAATCGTCGAGTTTTTTTTATCATCATGGGAACTTTTTACTATCAAACACTCAAGATATCATTGACAGAGTGATTGTTATTATGGACTTTCCCCACACAGATTCGTGGGTATCCAAACAGGGCAAGTTCAAACATATTTAAAGAGAAGAGGACATAGTTTTTTAGTATTTATTTACGCGATGCATTCATCAATATAGTTAACATGTCAAAATTTCATGATCCAAACAGTCCCTATGTTCGCCATTAGCGTGCGAATAGTAAAAGTATTCATCAATTTTGCCCACTACTTCGCCATACTTGGCACATCTGCCCACATAGAGGGGAACCCCATGTGCACTGTGACCTGCAACAAAAGCCAAATCCGGATACGGATCACCACCGTGTCGTGGTACCCACTGGTACTGATCACTACTGGTGGTGAGTATTTCCACTTCAGTATCGTTGAAAGTCCACTCTTTGCCACCGTAACTGATGTCACACTTGTGTCCGGCATGGGCATACTTGCCCGGAATGAGGTCCACGTGCTTGTGTCGACATATGTACAGTGGGGAGTTGACATTCTCCTCGTAACCTGCTCGGATTGAGTGTTCAGGCAGTTTGTCTACTAGTTTCGACCACTGGAAGGTGCAACCTGAATTGGTCACATTGCGCTTAACTTTGAATACCAAAGTCGAAAGCTCTTGAGGACTCAGAGAAATGTCTTTTCTATTTACCAACGAACGTGCACCAACGATCAAATTTGCCTTCTCCACTTTCTCAGCCTGAAGATTCGTGAAAATATCCAGGGGAACCTGAGCTACTGTGGCAAGCTTCGACTGATCGTTTGGTTGATAGAAATTCTCGAAACGAACCAGTACCTCGTTCTGGTTGACATTGCCCCAATTTTCCAGCGTCAGTAAATGAACATTTTCAGGTAGTTTAGTTTTGAGTGCAGTAAAATGAACATTGTGGTCTTTAGTGTAGGCAGCAACTGACTCAGTTTGTACGAAACTAATCACAGGTTGCATGAAAATGTTTCGACTCGCCTGTCGAGCAACATCTGCGGCGTTCTGTTTGTTGTCACTCAAGTAGAGGTGCACCTTACCACGGGCAACAACTCCCTTATGGTCAACATCCAGATCGTTAATACTGACTTGGAGTTTGTGGAATAGTCGTCGATGAAGCATCAACTCAAGAGCGCCATCGTGAAGAGAGGATGCACCAACGGATCGATCTGTGATGAGGGTCAAGTCGAGACCAGAGGACTCGTCCTCAATGCTCGCTCGGGTAGTGATTGGGTAGTAGTTGTATGAGATGGCGTTATGGGTGGTTTTACACTCACGGAGTTGGTCATTTCGGTGTCGTTGGAACTACGGTAAAAGAAGTTAATGAAATTCCTTAAACTTCCAAAACCTACACTCTGCCTTCCATTAGCATCCGTAAAGAAGGTAGCATTTGACTTCAAGTCCGACTCAAATCGCGTGATAACTTCCTTACCAATTTCTCCCTCCTCCGAGATCGGTCCCACTACCCAGTCAAACTCTGCGTACTCCTTATCTTTGTACACACGAATTGTCTGCCATACCCAATCGTTCACTTTTTTGGGTCACCTCTGCAAAACCCGTGTATTTCGCAGCATGAACTACCATGCTAGTATCGTGACCAAGCTCAACTGCAGTACCAGTTGGACAGAACTCGTATGCGGACGAGTGTGCCCCATCGTAGTATGCAAATTTCTGTGTAAGTTGATGTGCTTTTTGGTTTTTGATCAAACTCTTGACGCGACCGTTCTTCTGGTCCACGACTAATTCGAAGTTTTTTCCTTTTAGTACAAAATCTTGATCTGCATTTGTGTCTACTTTCTGATTGTTTTCATGTAACTTCTCTGCGCCTTTAGTCACAAAATAAGTAGTGAATCCTAGCGCAGGCAACTTTGCTTCGAAAACCAATTCATGCGTTATCTGTTCGTGATGCCCAATCAGAGACTTGACTTTAGCTGAAATGGGTACAAAGCTAACATTCGCAACTTCAACACCTGCCGAGTCATACAACTTGTAACTGTGTTGGTCAGCAACAGGAATTCGCACCCAAACCGACTTCTCCACTACCAATGGATTGTAGACTATGGTGGCAAATGCTTGACCGTCGAGATGCTGCACAAAGTCGCTAATGTTCACGGTGGTGTAGACCATTGGTTGGTGAGCCGATTTGAGAGAATGGTCCTTGCGGGTGAGTTTGTTCAGGGCAGTGCTGATCACTTGACGGATTGACTTGATGGCGTTTGTTAGACGTTGCTTGTAGTCAATCATAATGTGATTGGGCGATGTTCCTGGAACGGCATCGTGATGCTTGTATTGAAAAGTCAATCAAAATCGGTTCCTCGACAGAAAATTCCTTACCTGCAAAACGCCCATCTGATTTTTGCCTTCATAAAGTAGACTCTGCGTATTACCCAGTTCCGCAATAACCTCCAATTGCTTTGCACTCTGCAGCAGATTGTTCACATACCGATCCAGATACTTCACCTGTGGTCTACTACTGTAATGACCTGTCCAAACGGGAAAATAGTCTTCCGATTTAACCGGCAATTGAACCTTGGAATCCTTGATTGCCTTGATATAACAGTGCGGTGAAGAGTACTGAAGATGAACATCAGGATGTTCAGCATTCACAACTTCTATCAGTTTGTCCAGATTGGTGAACCATCGTTCAGCGTGTCTGTATCGAAAGTCGTCACCAAAAGGAATCAGGACGTGACCTTTGCTGCCATAGTCTTGGTTCCACCTTTTGCCTAAATCGACCAATGTTTTTGCCTTTTCGTGTTTGTTGGTTTCGTTTACTTCGTCATCTGTAAGCAAAAAAAACATTTACGGTTAGGTCAAAGAATCATGCAAAAGGCAAAAGGCAAAAGGCAAAATTCAGGAAGATAAAAAGAATCCAACTTACGATCCTCAAAATTGAATCCACTCGGTGCACTGTAATGACGATGCAGTCTCGATGTCAGTATCGAATGGCCCAAACTTGCATTCCACATAAACTCGCCATGCAGATGACTATTGCCCCGATTTGTCACATGACCATCGAAACCCATCTGAGCGAAAAGATTAGCCTGCTCCCGAGACGCACCAAACGGATCGATATGCCATGCCAACTTTGGCTCAGCACATTCACCAAATTGTTCACGCAAAAACTGAATGCCCAGTGTCATTTGATCGATAATCTGATTATAGTGGGTAGACGCCTCATCGTTCATACACCAACCACCATTAGCGAAAGTGAGTTGGCCATTTTTGACCAAATTGCGCACAATTTCGTGTGTGACATTAGTGTGTCGCTGCCACCATCTTTTAAAGTAGTACATTTCAACTTCAACAAATTTCCGATGCTTGCTCTTCTGGAGTGCCTCAACCACATTTGTGAGCATTGGATTGACATCACGGTCAGCGTAACCATCGGGAGTGTCATGCCAGCCAACATCATCGTGACTGTGTGAAATGATGTGCAACTGTACCTTGTTGGTGTCGTACGACTGTGGACAGGTCGAGTAGCCACAGCCGTAAACTTCACCAACAAACAAGTGAGTTATGGCTAAAAGCAGAAAAGCTATCTTGTTGAGTGCCATATTTAAGAGTTGAAAGCTAGAATGGCTAACCGACACAAACCTAAACTCATGTTTATATACCCATCAGCACTTTTGCACTTAAAATTAACTTTGAACTTATTGTGTTAGATATATAACAATATTGTCTCTTTCCAGTCCTTAGTCACGAAACAAAATCTAACCTCAACTTTATCAATTATATCAGATTTGATTAGTTTAATTAATTATATTTATAATCAATGTACAGTAACTTTAACATCAAACTGTCCTATTTAAATCCAATTAATGATTTGACATCCTTTTTATATTATAATATCTTGATGCACACACATAATCTCTCATGATTATCCAATCAGTTCCTGTTGACCTTTGTTTCCTATGCTTGATAATCAATAATCACTGCATAATATATATACAGTGTATATCAAGTACTGGTGAGATAAGCACAAGATTGTGCTATTGTACTATTTTACTGACCTAATTGAATGTCACGGAATGGTAAACATAAAATACATCAATAATCATACAACGAGAAGTTTAATGTAATGCAATGTCCAATTTAGCTATCTTAAAACTAGAGTAACAAGTAAATGGCGCTTTTGAACAGCACAATAAATTGAAAACTAATTGGCCCATTATTAGGTCAAGGGGCAACCAAAGAGTTGTGTCCATTTGATGGCTCCATCAGACTTTAGATGCAAAAGATGGCATCATATTGTTGCCGTTTAGTGAACTTGTACTTCACTTGTGTTTGTGCTCACAATGCAATGACATACCAAGTGACTACCATTGCAATTGGCCATAACGTACAGACACACAAACACGACCACTCAACACCACCAAGCACCCAATAGCCAAAACCAATTGAAAGCGCTATCTGTGTTTGTTCTGTCCTGTTCGTTGTTCAGTGTACTCGATCTGTGTGCTTGCGAGTCTTTCATTGCTGTGCCCGACGACGACTGCAGTCTACGAACTACTACAGTGAGCCACCACCACCACCACCATCACCTCGGTACGTGCTTTCCTTTGCCCGTGTATTACAATTACAATTGACTGATGACTGGCAACGAGAGAGTGATATGTCTGTTGTTTTAGTTTAACAATTTAACCCAGTGGCTCGGTCGGACACTGTGTGCGTCAAATGGTTAGTGATGGACTGATCACTGATGGTGATGGAGAAGTGCAATGCAGACCGATCTGGGTAAAATCGTATTGTTAAGTTATGTAGAATATGCATTCGAGTGACAATCTTTTATTGTTATCAAACACGATCTCGGATAGTCGGTGTCATTGTGCCGGGTATGTCGTTGAGAGTGGACACAGTCAATCGAACAGCTATTTTTATTTATTTGTGTGAGTTAGCCAACCCCACATGATATGATGCACTAGTCGGCCGGGCTTCTAAGTTCGACTGGCAAGTGCCAGTTCTCTCTGAGGCAATCTTAGCAATCTGCTTAGATTGCTTAAATATATCTTATTCATTTGATGTGTAACCATCCTAGTATATTGTCTATCCAAACTATTTAGAAGCCATTGTTAAGGCACATTATTCTTTCCACTTTATAACTTATCATATATATACTATCTGTAATCCTCAAAATAAAGTATTATTGTTTCGTTAAATACAAAATCTATAAAGATTTGTTCAATTTAATTCAGTTTGCAAAGCTTGCAGATTGTCTTGGTTGTTCTTCCGACAGACAGTTTCAATTGCATTCTATAACTTATCGCATATTTCGTAAATTGTTGAAGCCCTTATCGTTTGGTCAGGTAAGAAGTGCAAATAAATATATAGCGCTAAAAGCGTCATACAGAGAGATGACAAGGCGCCCAACATCACTCGCGCTCTCCTCATCACTAGGGAATGTGCACTGTATTGAATCATAGCAGTGATTCACCATTCTATGTTGTGAGTTGGCCATTACTCACAGTTACATCTTGTGATGTTTCTATCATTTTGTGTGAGAGACGGCTTCTGTTCACTTCATAATTGCTTGATTTTTTGGGACACAAACTGCAACTTCTCGATTTAATCGGTGCAATGATTGGTGGCATTTGATCGGTCACCGCCAATCATTACAGCCATCAGTGCATAGCTTATTTATGAGTGAGCATGGTCCTATGGTCAGGGTATGGTATACGAGGCTGACATTGACCGAGACGATTGTGGACGATAGACAGTACAGATCCAAAATAGTTAGCGAACGAACGGGCAACAACCTCCATCATGTGTGTGGTGCAGAGTTTGTAGTGAGTGTGTGAAGCACAAAAAGCGCTACAGCCAAGCGGGCAAAACTCGCGAGTGATGCTACAAAACGAGATTCACTTTCGAAAACAGAAAGATCCAATGAAATATCAAAAAGACCACAGACACATACAAACAAACAGAGACAATTTAATCCATTTAATCAAAGTCCAACCGAGTCGAGATCCAGTTCAATTAGGACTTTTACGCAGTCAATCACACTAAGTAACAGAAAAACAGAAAAAATTCAAATAAAATTAAAGTTTTATTTATATTGTTAGTATAATTAGATTATATAATGAGGAAAAACTCAGAAAAAATCATGATTTATCTTTGAAGAAAAATGCGTGCTCGGTTCATCTTTTGCCTTAGCAGCCGTAACAATTTGTCATCTTCTGATGCCTCACCAATCTTGGTGTCTTGTGCACTTAAAGCAAATACATTTGTGCTAGTTGAAGTGCTACTTGAGCTTGCAATTTAGCACGATTATCTTCGCCTCTTGCAAGTGCAGAAAAACTAGCAAAAGCACAAGAAAATCGTGCAAAACTAGAACTGAAAGAAGCACGTCAAAAAGCAAAACTCGGTGGCTACAATTGCACCAAACACGCAGATTGTTGAAGCATCAGAAGGTATGAGAAAATTGAAGGAACGGAATGAAGATTGAAATGAAAATTGAAAGCATCACTGAAGCATCATCTTCTCCATGAAGAATCCTCTTCTGCTACTGCAACAGCAGCTTCCTTCTTGTTCGAATAGCATCCATTTCTCATTGTATATATGTCAACTAAGCGTTGGTTTAATGGATAATGGCGGATTTTGGGGGCGTTTTGGGTTCGTTCGGCCGGCGAATCCTAGATGCCACTCCTATCCTCCCTTTTTATCTACTCCTTTTTCTTTTCTCTTTTTTTAAACGTTTCTCTTCTGTTGTATTTCTCTCTCTCTCTCTCCTCTCTCTCTCTCTCTCTCTCTCTCCCTGTCCCACACAACTCGTGAACCACTACTCTCAAACTCGTTTTCCTCCGTCCCTAGGTCCACACACACGCACGCACACACACACAGTCTCACAGCAAACCATTCATGTTTGGTCAGTCAAGAAAAGCACACGCTTTGTGTAATGTAATGTTTTGTTCGGTCTCGGTTTTCGTTTCGTAAATAAAAGTGTTCCAAATTCAAGTCTCGGTATTCAAAAGTCCCTGGTTCATTCTCTTTCTATTGACAAGACGGCAGGATTCGGTACAAAACCGGATCCATCGGAAGAACCTCGAAAGTCTCATCTCTCTCGTCAGTCTGCAACCAAAGTTACAACTCAAACCAAACTGTAAGTGCCATTTGTCTTTTGTCTCTTCTCTCTCAATGTGCTCGTTGCTCTCACTCCCAATCCCACAATGTTAAATATCACTCCCTTCAATGGTTCACCAGAATCATATTTCACTTTCAAATTTGACTTTGACTTTAAAGTCACTTCCCGTAATGATCTCAGTGAAAAAGTTAAATTAATATCTTTCTTCGACGCACTCGCTGAACCCTACAAAACTAATTTTCTCTTGAGGCTCTGTCCCTCTGCTAATTTCTCGCTCATTTATAACTCACAATTCTCAGTAATTTATGACAAATTCAAACTTGAATTTGAAGATTTTCGCAGTATTCTTAACAATATAGTTCCAATTTTACAGTCTGTCCCCTCTCTAACTAATAGTAAAGTTTCTACAAATATTTTCAAACATTATCTCGAGTATATTCAACCAATTTTCTCAATCTGTGCCTCAATCTCAATGTATGACCAAAAACTTATGGTTCATTTTCTCGAGACAAATCTCCTAACTAAACTGCCACGCGCAATTGCATGGTCGATCATTTCGACCAAAACCAAATGCACAGGCGAGTTAATGTTTCGACTCAATCGTTATCTCGAGTGCCTACTTGTACTCGAACGTTGCTGCCCTGAGGACCCTATGGTCGGGTGGCCAGAATGTGACACCAATACATTTAGTGATATTTCACTAAAATCAACAGGCATACATAGTCAAGTCGGTCTCGACATGGCCACATGTGATCAGTCTGCCAGTCGCACAGATGTTTCCCTTCAAATCAATATTGCCAACACCGATTGCGCTGTGTCTCAGTCAAGTCCTAGTGAAAGCTCAAATGCTTTCAGTCCTATTATCTCGCAAGATTCTTTCCTTTCTAACTCAAATCATAAAACCTTTACCCCTGTACATGGTAATTCGAACCATAAACGTTCACTCTTGCCATCGCCAGTGTCTGTCTATGCTGATAAGCCACCAAACAATCTGTTCAATTCTCGGAAAAATGCTTTTCGAACCAACCCTAAGTGGTCCCCTACTGTCACTAATCAGGCTAATTACCTTCGGCCTGCAAGTCCCCCTTTTTGCCTCTCTCCTCTACTACCTACCCTCTATGAGCAATTGAGAGTTGAGGGTAAAAGTCACTTTGGTTACTTTCCATCGCTGCTGCAGGCACCACTGCCAAGCCACCCTTTGAACTTTGATCCGTACCGCGCTTTTCATCTTCAGCAGCAACATCTGTTTGCATCGGTGATGAATTTTACTAATTAGTTGCGCACAAAATTATCTCAAACTGTAAATAGCTCAAAATAAATCAAAATAACAAAAAAAATAGTAAAATGAAAAAAAAATCAACTAAACAAGTAACCCCTCAATAAATAATCACCAGTTCACATGCTTCTCTCATTCGTCTTTGCATCAATCGTAATCATTCGTAACATTCTCTTATCGTTTCTCGTTCGTTCTCGGTATCTGCCCAAAGTTTCGTCATTTGAAGTCGTTTAGTTACATCAACCTGTCTCTACATTTAGTGCTTTTCCGCCCTCGTGCTTAAATTATTGGCATTTTGTTGGTCACTTTTTGATGCAACAATTCGACGTCTCAATTGTATCTTGTCTCATCGGTGAGCGTATTCACCTAACCTCGTAATCGTCTCTCGGTATCTCTCAATGTTTCATCATTCGAAGTTGTTTAGTTTTCATCGTCTCGAATCGACATTTGATGCTTGCCAGCCTAGGAAGCAGTGCCTCCTCGCTTAGATTACTTGTATTTTGTAGTTCGCCTTCAGATACTACGATTCAACTTCTTCATTGTCACCTGTTTCATCGTCGTTTGATCATCTATTGGTCCACTTCCCGCATCTGATGTTTGCCTGCCACTGTGCTTAAAATGCTTGCATTTTGTTGGTCGTTTTTGGATATAGCTACTTAATCGACTTCTTCATTGTCTCCTGTCTCATCGTTTCATCATCTGAACTCGTTTGATCATCTATTGGTCCACTTCCCGCATCTGATGTTTGCCTGCCACTGTGCTTAAAATGCTTACATTTTGTTGGTCGTTTTTGGATATAGCAAATTAATCGATTTCATCATTGTCTTCGGTCTCATCGGTTTCTTGTACTTGTATGTTCAGACTGGTGTTTCAGTCGTGAACGGTCATCTCATCTCATTCGGTCGGTGTTATCACCAAGTTATGTTTTTGTCGGTAATGGTCATTGGTTTTCGTACAAACCAAACTTCGTATGTTCCGGTTAAGGTTGGTCAAGTAATCTCGGTTCATTGTTCTGCGGAACAAATTGTCAAATGGTAATGGTCATGTGTCCCTTCGGTAAAGTGAATGTCATCGGTTTGTGTATTAACCGAAAACTCTCGTTATGTTACCTCATCTCGTAATCTCCTCGTCTCATCGGTAATCTAAATTGAAATATTGAAGTTGTTTTGTCTCCGGTCATCTCGTTCCATCATCTAATGTTTGCCTGCCCCCGAGCTTAGATAACTTGCATTTTGTTGTAACCTAGATGTTTGAAACCTTGTCTTCTTCGTGTTCATGTCTTTTCACGTAATTTGTTTGTCACAATCTCTTGTAATTGTCATGTTTATGTTCATATTTTCAGTACATTTTGTTTGTTAATCTCAACACAGCGATTGTAATTCAATACAATATTTTGTCACCAAAATTCAATAACACAATTTTGTCACACACTATGGCACACACTATGTAACACACTTATCACACCTCTTTGTTAGTAATCTGTCAAACACACCTTTCCCTGTTCCTACCCCACCCCCAATCTCTTTTCTCAGTCATTGCATAGCAATCCCTTCGAAAAGTTTTAGGCGGCGTCATGTCAACTAAGCGTTGGTTTAATGGATAATGGCGGATTTTGGGGGCGTTTTGGGTTCGTTCGGCCGGCGAATCCTAGATGCCACTCCTATCCTCCCTTTTTATCTACTCCTTTTTCTTTTCTCTTTTTTTAAACGTTTCTCTCTCTCTTTCTCCTCTCTCTCTCTCTCTCTCTCCCTGTCCCACACAACTCGTGAACCACTACTCTCAAACTCGTTTTCCTCCGTCCCTAGGTCCACACACACGCACACACACACACACAGTCACACAGTAAAACCATTCATGTTTGGTCAGTCAAGAAAAGCACACGCTTCGTGTAATGTAATGTTTTGTTCGGTCTCGGTTTTCGTTTCGTAAATAAAAGTGTTCCAAATTCAAGTCTCGGTATTCAAAAGTCTCTGGTTCATTCTCATTCTATTGACATATATACTACTTTAGAGTTGCATTCTTGGAAAGATATTCTTCTGCTCTTCACAAGTGCATCAGCAGAAGAACGAGAAAGTGTACAAAAAAATCATGTGCCTTACTGCAAGCTGAAGTAGAACGTAGGCAAGCAGAACTGGATGTTGCCCGAGTACGAGATGAAATTGTTGCTAAAGGCATCAGAAGATGAGTAACTTGGAGGAACGGGAAGAAAAGAAATGAAAATTGAAAGCAGCTCTCATCAGTTTATATAACCACAAATAGACTCATGTCATCGGAATGTGGCTATCATATCATTCGTCATAATTTAGAAGTGATCATCTCCATGAAGAAGTCTGCGTTCTCGGACCATCATATGCTTCTGCAATCGCATCCCTTCTTGCTCTTATAGCATACATTTGTGCATGTTAAAGTGCTGCATCAGCTTGTACTTATTCACGATTATCTTTGACTCTTGCAGGATCAGTATCGAAATAGCATGCAAGAAACCATGGAAATCGTGAACAGGCCAAAGTCGATGCAGCACATCAACATGCAGAAATGGATGCTACAAGGGTAAATTTAGATGCAAATGCTAAAGCATTCGAATTAAAATTGAATGGGACGGGAAGAAAAGAAATGAAAATTGAAAGCAATTTTGATGAGTTTATATAGCTACAAATGCACTCATGTCATCGGAATGTGGCACCACCATTTGCAGCCAATAAATAACATTCATCCCAGTCACCTTGTTTGTGGCAACAATGCAGGAATGTTTAACAAACATTAACAATGTGTACAAGACAAAGATTTGTTATTGGAATGTTGACTTTGTGACTGTTGTTTTGGTGACTAATGAACTTATTGACTCAGGCAAAAATGTTATACTAATCTAATGAACCCGAACACAGTTTGCTTAATGATGAATTTGTTGTGTCTGCCGCGCATAGTTTAGTTTAGTTTAGCATGCAGTCGATGCACAGTGACTAAATGTTAATGCATGTTGACTGCGTAAATATCTAAATGTTCTAGAAGATTGCTAATAGTCATTTTCACCAGTTTGAAGCAGTGGATATAGACAAAACAATATTTGGAATGCAACAAATGTCGTTTTGTTGTGTCATTACACACAGGAATTCCCATTAGTGCCATTGCCAGTGTATTTCGAAGTTACATTAAGCGAAGACAAAAATAACTGAACTACTGAAATTTTTTATAAATGATTAATTTGCATTTTTGTTTTTGAATTGTTTCCCTTTAACTCAGACATAAACGAAATTTCCTGTGAATCATGGAGTAAAGATGTGTCTGTGTGCAGTCACACAGTGTAACCAAGACTAAGACATAAATTATTTATTTGATTGATGTCTATTGAATATGGTCAGTTGGGAAGAGTGTGCAAATGTAAATTGCATTGCGATTAATGCGAGATAGGGGAAAATTGACCAAACTAGAGGCATAATTAGAAAAACGAAAACCCAATTTCACTTTGATCTGAGATATATGTTCAATTTATTGACAAAAATACAAAAATTTACAGGAATTGCAAATAATGTCCAATCTATTTAAAATTTAGAGTAATAGTTACGTGTGCTTTTACGAGATTTTTCAGGTTCATCACGGGACCATCGATACAATGATTGGTCGTATTGTTTGTTTGTAGTTCGACAGTAATTTAATCGCAAACTTCTCTCTTCTCTTAAATATACAGAATTCTGTATTCGCCAAGTAGAAGCATTCAATCGCGGAACATTTGTCCGTTTGGGACTAACTTTGAGTTGTCGTCCCTTGAAGAACGTTTCTTCCATCATCAGCGCCATATCAACCGAGTCCTTGTTGGCAAACTCAATGTATGCACATCCCTTTGGACGACCAGTGAATTTGTTTGACAAAATATTGAGTCGATTCATTGCACCACAACCGTGGAAGTGCTTCGACAATTCTTCTGTTTTGGCCGAGTAATCGACATTACTCACGTACACAGATCGACTTTCTGTTTCGAGTTGGGCCGAGAGTCGTGATGAGCATTTGCGTAAACGGTTGTCCTCTTGAATTTGTTTGCCTTCAGTCAAATTATCGGCTTTCCACACTTGTGTTTCAAGTTTAGTCAATTCTTTTGTTTGTTCAGATTCATCATCTGAATCTGTGTAATCGGGCAAAAAATCTTGATCCAACAAAGTGTTCACGGGAGAAAGTACTGTAGTCAGTTGGGCAGACATTGTTTTGAGATTTCGATTTTGAGTTAAGTTGGGAAGAAGTTGAAGAGTTAGCTTCGATATGAATTTATTAAGAATGCACTTTCCTGACATTATATGATTTTAATGCTTCAAAATACAGTCGAAAGTAGTTTACATTAAACTTTGCCCTTTTGAAATCAAACGCGTTTTTACCTCTAGGTGGCAATGCTATAGCAGTGACCACTAGGTCGACATCGAGCATGCGTTTTGGGTTGTTGTGTTTGCAGTAGTAATTTCCTTTTCCCTTAAACTCAACATTACTTACATCAACAACATTTCTCGTCTTGATTTCTTCCCCAGAAAATCTCATCTCACAAGGGACCCTCGCCATGTCACAATGGGAAAATGGATTAAATTTGTTTTCGATAGATTCATATGGGCTAAAAAACAAAGAATCCATGTTCCAAAAGCGTGATTTCAATCTGATAACCGGCTAATGGGTAATAACCATGTCGTACATTACGCTGTACAGTGTAATACATTGTAAAGCCACTGTACACATTAGTCAGCACACACATTGTTGCTAGTTACGTTGTGTCCTGCTAACTGTTGATGCTAAAATGTCCATGTTTTATCTTGTTCTGGTCTATGTTTTTGTTACTAATGAATGAAGCTTGTTTAGCTTACAAATCGACACTTTGGCATTCTTACATTGGCAAAGCACTGCATCGCTTTTGCTGGTCAACGAACAGAAGTTGATCTACAAAACTTTGTGTTGCTGGATATACTGATCTCAACACTGTTTTCATATCTGGTGAATTGAGAATCATTAAAATTGCTTTTGTTGGCTTGATTTCCTCGACACCTTGAACCTCGTGACTTGAATGTGGGTTTTGTTAGAAAAAACATTCGAATAAATCAAATCTATCAGATATATCATTCTCTTACAGTGGTGATGATTTGATCTGTGTTGCTCGTGTATGAAGTGGCTCATAAGGCACACATGTAAGTGTACGTGTTGTGGAACATTATGATTACCCATCAGCCGGTTATCAGATTGAAATCACGCTTTTGGCATATGGATTCTTTGTTTTTTAGTGCATCTGAATCTATTGATATCAAATTTAATACATTTCCCCATTGTGACTTGGCGAGGGCCCCTTGTCAGCACATTTCAAATCATGGCACCTCGAACTAAATCTGTGCCGAAACGAGCTGTGATTGATTTACAGCAGAAGAAAGTGTACATTGACCTGATGGATGGCTGCTTCAAGAAGGACAAGAGTACCAGTTTGAGAAAGTTGGCCTCAGACTTGGACATCAAGGCACAAACACTCTACGGCATTTGGCGTAATCGAGGCCGCATTCGGCAGAGACTGGCCAAGCATCCCAATTCGAGCACCACCGTATGTACATTGATAATTAGTCACTTGCATATTCTCACACTATCACATCCCCCTCTCCAGACGGTGACCAATCGGCTTCACCCCATAATCGAGATAATGGAACGCAAGTTGGTCACGTGGTATCACTTTCATCACCAAAAGGGCGCTACTCTCGTGATGGCCGACCTGTGTCGGATGGCCCTGCAGATTGCCACTGACTTGTGTGAGCTTCAGTGTGATCAGTCAGACAAGTTCACATTCAAAGCGAGCACTGGCTGGTTCAAGAACTTTCGTGAACGTCACCAGCTGCAACACATTCCTGTCAGTGAGAGCCAGGCTAGTAAGTTGGAGGAAAAAAGATACAAAAGCAATTCGACTGGAGATGAGGAATAAGTGTCTTTGGCTATTTGTGTATGGATTGTGTATGGATTGTGTATAGGAATATAATAAAATGTGTTAATTTTATGTTAATATTTAGACAAAAAGTATTTGGGGTAAATCAAACACCGCATGGAGTGTCACGATATGAAGTGTAGACTGACAAACTGTCGCACAGTGTACACGAGACAACAGACCAAGTTGATACTTTAAGTGACCGTTCACTTAACATATGATAATGATGAACGTCATCATCGTCGAAGTAAATTAGATCTTATTACACATAAGTACTTTTGTTCACGATAATGGAATGCGAGTGCAAACGGGTAAGCCAAACAGTGTAACAGTGTAAGTCCATGCTATTAAGGTAGGCACTTACACTGGCTTCTGAGTTGACCAATTAGTCCACTAAATGATTATCGATCTGTGCCTCTTTAGGTCGACATTGTATGTGTTTGCTCACAGAATGGTGAATGACCGAGTCAAAGTCCGACACATATATAAGATTTTGCACAAAAAGTGATGATTTTGTTCAATAATTCGTGTTTGTGTTTTGGCCAATCATTGCCACTGCTTGTGTCGGTTTAACTTTTCTGCTTCTAATGTGCCCTGCTCGCCACGATTCATTTTGTACATCAAACCAAACAAATTGGACTTAGTGGCGACATGCCATTGCAACCGTTCATGTCAGCACTGGCCATTTGTCTGTTTCTAATGTGCACAGCTCACCACTAATTATTTTGTCAAATGGCCACTTGGCTAATTTCCACGGAGTGCGCTTTCTTTTTGGAAGTTTGCAGCGCGCGTCTCAATTGTCTCTGCTCGACTTTGTGTCTGTCTGTCGGTGTGCGTGTGTGTTTGCCCAATAGACCAAGCGAGCTAAGGTTAACATTGCACACAGCCACCACTCAGTGAGACATCACTCGAGTGATCGTGCTAATTCGCCGAGCAGTGCTCGATCAATGTGCGGGCAAATCGAGTGAAGACCATAAATAAATGTCCCTTACTATTTGTATATGAATTGTGTGTGTGTGACAAAACAAAATCAATAGTAAAATGTATTCAAATTGTGTTAGATTACTTAAATTTTAGGTGCATTTGCGATATTATTTTGATGACATTAGTCGCATTGGCCGCTATGCAATTGCATTATTACTGCTGTTGTATATACTCGACTAGTGAGGTGACGATACCAACAGCAATGTGCGACTACACTTTACTTTGCTTGTTTTTGGCTTGCTGTGGCATGTCTGTGGTGTGCAGACAGCGCGCGCGTTTTGCCAAAACGAACACGCGAGTTGGTATGCACTCACCATAGCGTGATGATCGATGAATGAGAAAAATACATGAGATGCATTGCTGTTATGTGTCCGGATCGCATGTGCTTGCCCGCTAAATGGCCACTACTCCAGTGCTAGCGGCACACAGTGTCGCCGATTGCCGCCATTGAGCGAGTAGCCTGAGCGTGCAGGCAACAGCAACAACAGCACTGTACTATTACACTCTCTCCTCTCTCAGTGACGATCAGAGTCTGATCACCAGTTTGGGCGAAGACACTAATCTCGGGTTTTATCACCTTATCACGACTTCACAAGCCAACAATCTACACTTGTTTACATGAATACATGTCGCGAAAATCGTATTTTGCCAAGTAATCTCATTTTCAGAGTCTCCTTGTGTGTGTGTGTGTGTGGTGCGGTGCACTGCACTCCAAGCAAAACGTAAACTCTAATTGAGCGAATCTAGTGATTTTGTCAGTTCCGATTTAATTGCATTCGTAGATCTTGGAACTTGACGTCTAGAAGTTAAGCAATTGTTACCATAAGTAAGTACATTCCTGTTTTTATATGTTTTACTCATCATTCTTTACTGATCGTTACATAGAGCCAAACGTTGCGTTGAGTTGGTCACATCTACTGTGAGCCACATCCATCTACACATTTCCCTAGATCTCGGAAATAGTTTGCAAAAGGATGAGAATCATTCTAAGAGTAAGTGAATACACCAGAAGGAGTATGTTTTAATCGTTTTTGGCTTTTCCCGGGAAGTCTCACAACTCGAGTATAACAAGCATTAGGACGAGTTGCATCGAGTAAGGCTTCTGTACTCGAAAGTGGTCCATTCACTTTATATCTGAATCTTATTCTAATTGATCAATTGTGCATTCTGTTTCATTACTGAGACAATGTCAAAACAGCCAACTTTGAGGCGATCTAAGCGGCTCAATCCTACTGAGCAGACCGAAGCGCTCGAACAGCCAACCCAATCCACGGCCACTCGTGCAAAACGGCCGAAACAAACAGTCGATCAGAAGCTCATTGAGCTACGAAATGAGCAACGACGCCGTCAAGCACTTCAAGTAGCGCAAATACGTGAGGGACAACTGAATCTGTTGGATGCACTGCCAAGTGAACTATTCTGCAAGACCATGGACATGCTCCAACTGTGGGAACAGTTCAGTGCCAAGCGAGTTTGTCACAGCTGGAGCGACAAAATTGACTCAATGTTAGTGTTGATTGAGAGTTTGAAGCTCAATGTTAAGAAGAAGCCAGAGGTCGGAGAGGGTGAACCTGAGCCAAGAGTTGAACAAACATGGGAACCGAGCGAGAGTCAGCGCCAATTTGAGTTCATTTATAAGGAGCTGGAGTTTGCCCCATCCAAGCAGGCAGTGATCTCGCTCTGGGATAGAACCTTAAACCCATACACTGCCAGGGCTCTTGGTCGTACCTTTTCTCAACTCAAAACGTTGCTCATCTACTGGGACAGTGACGTTAGTGATGCAAAGGCAATTGACAATTTGGTTCGGCTGCTAATTATTCAAATGTTGACCAGTGATTTGACTACTTTGGGGTTGATCTTCTCAGGCGATGTGACTCACCGGGAGGCTTTGTCTGAGATTTGTTCGACAATTTGCGCAAATTTGGCATTATACCGCAAGCGCTTTAGATCAAATAGGACCGAGTTTCCTTCGGTCAAACGGCTACAGCTGTTGAACATCATTGAAGGCCGGGAGGAGGTGAAACGACTGTTGGTGCACTTTCCCAATGTGGAGCAACTGGATCTGAAGTTCTATAAACCATCGACGGTAAGGTTCAAACAAATCACCTTAACTTGATTTGTTGTTAGCTCATACTCAAATGTAACATTCTTTCTTGCATTTCACTCTAGGAGACATTTGGACTCGAGTGGATTCGTGCCCTTAAGCCACTGCGCAAGCTGGCCGAGCTAAGTTTGTTAAATTTCAATTTTGAACGAAAAGACATGGGCTGGAGTCTAGAGCACATTAACCCGTTTGTGAACTTGGCACAAGTGCGCAAGCTAACCGTTGCTTCGTACGATCTGTTCTTTTGTCTCCGAAAGGCAAGCGCTCAACTCGGTTTGAAACTCATTCCGCAACTCAAGCCCGAAGACATTGGCGACACCATTCAGATGCGCTTTCCTGGCCTACAAGAGTTGAACATGTGGTCAGGCGATGCCAGGCTACACTATACATCCATACACGAAAGTATCTGGGAAGCACTGGAACAACGTCTGAATCGTGATTTGCCGCCAAGTTTGCCACTTCTGCCCGGACTGCGAGTCAACATTCGCCTAGATCATCCGGTGATGGCCGCAGAATTCTTCGCTCAGCCCATAGGACTACATGCTGCTAACAATATTAGCATTTGGGAATCCAATCATCTCCAACGGAATGTTCACTTTGCATATTGGAACGGACTGGTTGAACGTCGAGCGAGATTGGATGATATGTTGGTCGATAACGATGCCTCGATTGAGCTTGTGGCACATTGGACTCAGTTACCTGCATTTGTGCCACTACGACAAATCTTATTGGAATCTTTCTTGCCAAACACCGAAATTCTAGAATTAGAGCGATAGCATTTGACACTTCATCTTCACTACTATAATAACCTTAATCTCATCTCTTGTATTAGTTCTAGATATAAAGCATAATTAATAGTTTGATTGTGCGGCAACAGGCCGCGCCACTGTCGAACACGATTTCATTTTTGTAGTTGTCAGTGTAATCGAGTAGTTTCACACGAAGATCGTATTTACTGTTTAGACTAAATCAATTGTAAATGTGTGTGTGTGTGTGTGTGTATTCAAATGTATTCAAATTGTGTACGTTAGATTGATTAAAAATCTTTCAGTTCACTTGCGACGTCATTTTGAACGACATTTGCATTGGGCTACCACGAACACTGTTTTGGTCGAGGTGACTATGCCATCTGCGATTGACATTTGCTATGACTGTTTTTGTTTTTGACTGTGTGGTATGTCAGGGGTCGGCGCCATTATCCTCGATTGATATCAGGCCAAAGGGCACGGGCAAAGGTATAGTGATAGTGGTTTGATATGATCGCTCATGATGTTCCCGCTAATGGTCACTACAACTTCACCAGAAGCCAAATTAAACCCTAATCGGTATTGATGCAATTTGCTTGGTCTGTGCCAATGGAACAAGCATTGTACTGCTGATTTGGCTAATAAGCTCGAGTTCAACACTAAATGACCGACTCGTGTTCCCCACCGAACTGCACCATCACTGACACAAGTGTCCTGCGTATGTGCCGTGTGTGTGTGCACTCTGGCACTGTCTTTGTTCAAGTAAGCATTGCATCCGTTCAGGTGAGCACTGGCCATTTGCCAACTGGCTTACTGCTTGCTGCTACTGCTAATGCGCCCGAGCCTCGTTATCCGATGACATCGCCGGGCTGGACAATGTCATATGGCGAATGTGGCGATGATGACGGTTCGCTCAACTGGTACTTCCCGCTTAAGGTCGAACTGACCGAGGATGACACTACCGAGATGAGTCTGCCTGCTACTGTTGCTGATGCCTTTAGTTGTGAACTGCCCGATGGTTCATCGTTGAAGACCGAAGCTAAAGACACTGCCAATTACCTAATGAATCACAATTACGAAAGCTTGTTTCTCCAGTCTCAACCATCCACTTCATCAACGGCGGCAATGACAACTACAACTACACTGGTGGCTATGATGATGATGATGAGACGAGCACATCGAACAATGAAGGCGAAGATGACAACAATGTGATTGTCCACTCGGTCTCTCTCTCTCTCTCTCTCTCTCTCTCTCTCTCTCTCTCTCTCTCTCTCTCTGCGTGAGCCATTGGGCCAGACAATGTAAGGCAATGAACTAGTACATCACAACACTAGTCCGATCAATGCCACTTAATGTCGTATCACAAACTCATCAGCGAGTTAGCTCTGTCAGGCAGAGTTTTCATAAACATGAACAAATTGTGGCTGTGGCGATAGGGACAGTGGACATCTCAACACTCAATGGTCGGTTGCCACCGTTTGTCTCTCGTAGCTAAGATTTAGATTGTACAAGCGAAAACACATCATAACGAGAGCGCACTAACACACACAACAACGCGAACAACAGAAGACCAGTGTCGAATGGCCGATTGTCGAGAGAGAAGTCATCACCGATATAACGATCGCGACTCGTGTGCACCGTGAGTGTTTGTGGACAGCTTCTCGCTGATCAGTTCCAACGACATAATACAACAGGAGACTATGCATTTGTTGTGCAGCTCCGATGGCATAGGCTTCATTGAAGCGATTGGACTTGCTCGTGTCCGACTACGAACACCGAATTGAGTTCGTGGGCCCAGTTAGCCAACTATATTCCACTGTTGACACACTTTGGCATCAGTTGCATTTATCGAGCACATTCACTCGACCATGTCCAACATTGGCAACTTGGACTTGACACTTTTCGGCAGCGAAATCTTGTTCATGGAGGAATTGTGTAGAACTCGGCGCTGGTGCACGCTGGCTTTCGTCCGACTGCAGTAGATTGGTATAAACGATGATTCCATTTTACCAATTGATTGGCCCAATTAACCAATTTAACTCAAAAATTAGTGCAAAGTGTAGTAATGTTTACGCACTCTTACACTCTGAATGGTGGCCACTGATCGATTGTGTTAGTCGGCGAGCGGTTGCACTTGCAACGGGTAACTTGCCTTGTGACTGATGCTTAGTGTTCTATCGTATGCCAAATAGTGTCTACTGGTAAATTGTTTTATTCAAAACACAATGCTCAGCTGAGTTGAGCTTACAGTTTTGTGTGTGCAATTAGCCAAACAATAACAAATTGACAATTGGCGCCAGTGTGGATGCATTGCAAGCACACATGAAGCATGTTCTCGCTTATGTTGCTATTTAGTGGGCTTTTAATTCTGGCGAAATCGAAAATGGCTAGTAGAGTGACAGCATATAATATATGTGACCTTGTCATCATCTCCTACACAGTGCACTCGGTTTCATTCAGTTTATTTAGTCATTTGTGAGCCAGTGGGTACGCGCACAGGCTAGTCGAGCAAGCCGATTGAGTCGAGCTCGATCAAGCAACCGCTTGAGTTTGATGACCAATGACAAGAAATTTCCAATCAATGAGTTGTTCACTTTATTGATAAAGCACGTTTAACTTGATAACACGTATGACTAGCACTTGAAAGATTACTGTTAACTGTTCTATACGAGTAGATGACTAATAGATTAGTGGCTATCAATTGCATTATCAAAAAACGGTAAACTGTTCATCTATTCATTATCACTTGTAAAATTGACTCAGAGTGACCAAGCTCGAGCGATTGTCTGCTCGAGCTGGACTCAATCGGCTTGCTTGATTTGCCTGTGCGTGTACCCAGTGACTATTCGGCCAAGCAAGACAATGCAGTGAAGTATGCAAACACATTGCGGCCTATGGAGTGGGTTGAGCAAAAGAGCGAAATATGTGTCTAAATTCATTCGACATTATTATTTCGCTTCGGCACATTGTTTGGTCACCGTAAAAATGTCGAACAACAAACTCGATAAAGTCCTGACTTGTCCTTTGATTTGTCTGTTTTTGGCAGACCATTCACACGTGTGGATGGACCGGCCACAGTGCCGGCAGGAGGCCAATTTTCTTGCCTCATAGTAAGGGCGCCAAGGCTCTGAATGCGCCAAACCGGCCGTAAGTGAGGGCGGCAGCGGATTGGTCTATGGCGCAGGTTGGATCTGTGGTGGCAAGTGGTTGGCGCAATGGAGGTATCAGTTTGGTCTAGGGGCGGAGTGAATTGCTCACAAACTGTCCGATCGAGTGACATAGCACATAATGACAAACACAAGATGACAAACATAGCAAACAAACGGCAGGCAATTCGATAGGCAATTTCGAAATTCAATGCTAATCTTATCAGGATTACTACCAAATAAATAAATGCGTGTGTGCACACTAGTGAACAGTATGTAAACAAGCCAAACGTGAACCATTATACCACATCACCAGTGTGATCAAATCACTATCACTGATCACTTGATATATCGGCAAACTAGTGCAAAGTGATTGCAACCGAAAGCAATGTGGCGATGCGTCAACACAAACCCTAACAGCCAATCAGGCGATAAGATACAGAGAGAGAGAGAGAGAGAGAGAGAGAGAGAGAGACAAAAACTCATAAACAGACACTGACTTCGATGTACAGAGCATATTGACTGGCACTGGCTAAGAGTTCACTGTGAGCTAATTCCAACTGGCCTCAACTCGTGGCCAACTTGAAGTACTTCAATTCAGCAACTCAATCGAATACTAAAAGATTTCGTCAATTTTTTTACCTGGCCTAATGGACAACACAAATGTTGGCTGAGCACCAACGCCATTTACGAGGTGTTGAATTGCGAGGACGATTTGAATAGTTCGATTGCCTAACAAAGGGAGCCACCCCTAGCGTCATTGAATTTATTTTAGTTGCGGTTGTTGAAGGATCGATCCAACCGCACGAATCGTGCGAGAGCGACCGAGAGAGAGAGAGAGAGAGAGAGAGAGAGAGAGAGAGAGAGAGAGAGAGAGAGAAGAGAGAGAGAGAGAGAGAGAGAGAGATGGCAAATAAAGAATCCGCAATATATTTATTTCTCCTTGTGTTTCGTTTGGTCGTTCTGCACTCAAGTTTCATTCACTATTAGTTTAGTTTGTGCGCTAGTTGTGCAGCAATTTAATTTGCCGCCTGCCTGATCGGGAGACAGTGCATACGGCACACTGCACAGTGCCATGTCCAATTGGTTGTGTGCCTGAGTTACGAGTTGCTTTTTGTTGTTATTGCTTGCCGAAGTGTACTACTACTGTTCACAGTGCACAGCCAACGCCCTTGTAATTCCGAGAATATGATGCGTCCCAATGGTGCACTGAGTTGGCCTGTCCTTTTAGATGAGTTAGTGTTCACTCATGAGAGAATATGCAGATGGAAGGCACAGACAGAAATAATCGTAAATAATAATGTCTTTTACTGCTGATGTTCTGCTCTCCTGTTTTGTTCTAACTGCCTTGCTCGTCCTTTCACCCTCCAATTGGTTTGGTTGCATCTGTTCGAAGGGGGGCGCAAGGCAATAAAAACATAAAGAGTGAACCTCCCTTAGCCTCTCGGCACACGAAACCTCTCTCGCTCGCACTGTGCTCACATTTCAATGTGTGCACTAAGTTGCACAGACTCGATCGTTTGGGGGACAAGTTGGCCTGCCAGTTTGCACGGCCAATTGGGACAGTAGTGCACACTTGTCGGAATATGCCACGGGTGGCACACGACTGCACTGCAGCTCAAATTGATGACAAATGTGCCACACAAGGCGAGTATGTCCTGCACTAATCGGAACTCAAAGGCATGCACATTCAAACAGCTTAGGCATATCAGACAGTTCTGAATTAAATCCGAAAGCGCGATGCGATGACATACAAACCACCATTGACTACACCATTGGCCATAACACTCACAATGTCAGACAGACCAATTGGCCGAACGCACACATACGATCAGTGATCGTTGTAGTCGTCATCGTCGATCACACACACAGAGCAGCGATACTGCAGAGACACACAGCAGTCACCAAGCACCAAGCACACAAAACCAATGGAAAGACATAAAGCGAGCGCTCTTCTGTTCAGAGTTCGCTCTTTTCTTCCATCTGTGCCTGTGTGCGCTGTACTGGGTGTCCTTTATTGCAGCAGCAGCAGCAGCAGCAGCAGCAGCAGCAGCAGCAGCAGCCGCCGCCATCGCCGCCGCAGCACTCGACGACTGCACTCGTATTATCTACAGTGAGCCAACACTTTGTGCATGCAAAAGACAGTACTGCGAGAGATCACTTAAGCGCTATACCTCTGTATTTGTATGTGTGCCTTGCTTTGACTGTGTGTATTGGCTGCTGCTGCTGGTCGGCAACGAGAGTGATTCGAGACGAGTGCAGCACTCGCAAAGTGACTCTCACTCACACATCACACAACACATGTAAATGGTAGTGCGTGTGTGTCTGTCTGTCGTGTCTAACCGTCGCCGCTGTCATTGCGTTCCGCACTCCGTGTCGCACAGCAATCTTGTCACCCTGATTCTGTTTGGTATTGCCCTAGACCGATTGACCACTTTATCGTCATCTACTCTGTCATCGACTGTGTATTGCCATTCGGTACGATCGCCTTAATTTGAGAACACTTTCAACTTGTACTGTGTTAGTGTGTGTGCATACATCGATTGACATCATATGCTCTTGCACCCTGCACATCAACCGTTTTGACCTGTGACCATTTGTTGCTGTGTGGTTGTTGTAGACAATTGAACGTGTGTGTGGTAGAATCTGGTTTGACTCTATGTGATACACACCCTCGTGTTGATACACACTCGTCGTCCCTTGGTCGTCCTCTCCTGTTGAACGTCGCCGGCGCCCTCTCTTCACTAAAGCCCAATTGCGTCATTGTCCATTCGCTTTGCATCCACTGGATCACTTTGCATTTCGATTAAAACTGATCCTACTGCTATAAGACACAATGGAAACCCCACAATCTAATCAACACGAGGCTAAGGAGGAAGAGAAAGCCCTCGAACAGCCGAACCAATCTGTACCCGCTGGTGCAGAACCCAAGGATCCAGTCCCTGAAGAGCCATTAGAAGTAGAACCACCACCAATAGTGATGCAACATGACTACCTTGTTGCCCTGCCACTCGAACTGTTCAGCAAAATCATGGACTTGCTAGAACTATGGGAACAGTTCACCGTGAGACGTGTTTGTCACAACTGGAATGCAAAGATTAAAGCAATGTTTAACGAACTACCAAAAGAGTGTTTGAAGCTTAATGTCAAGACCACGAAAACTAATGAATTTGGGACCCAAAGTGTGCGAACATGGAAACCATATGAGAGTATACGTCAAATGCAATTTGACTTTGCCTACAAGGAGCCTGCGATTACTCCTGAAAAGAGTGCACAGATCTCAATCTGGGATAAAGACTTTCACTCTGACGCTGCCCGAGCCCTTGGTAGTATCTTTTCGCAAGTAAAGACATTGATCATATATTGGGACACTGAGGACAGTGAGGAGAACATTGACAATTTGGTTGTGCTGTTGAGTCAATTCGATAAGTTCAATGTGTTGACCACTTTCGGCTTGATCGTGTCTCTTAACTTGACCAACCGTGAGACACTGCTCAAGATTTGTACCGTAATCAACACCCACTTGGCTCCCCTGAAGCAGCTGCACCTGATGGTGCCGGAATATATGCTAACAGCCAATCCACAAAACGAAGAAGTACAATTTGTTGAAGAGTCGTATGCTCATCCTGTCGAGTTGGACAAGGCCATTGAGTTTGCCACCAACTTTAGTATCACAGCTGGAGTGAACATTGATAGCCTTCTCAATAGCGTTGGTCAAAAGCTTACAGATGTTCCGAGTGTAACAAAAGTGCGCCCTCAACTCGAGAGTCTGAGTATTCTATTCTACAGTTTAGCAAACATGCAAGCACCTATTTTTGCTGCACTTGAGTCGAATAAGGACAAGTTTGCTTCGGTGAAACGGCTACTACTGGTCAACATCAGAGAGCCTGATCCTTTGCAATGGTTGTTGGCTTACTTTCCCAATGTGGAACAACTGTTCTTAAAGTACTTCCAGCCAGTACAGGTAAGGTTTAGCCACTTGGCCATTAGAATACTCTAGTTAATGCGTCATTCGTTATAGGAAAATTTTGGAAACTATTATTGGACTCGTATCCTGATGCATTTGACCAAATTGACCGAGTTGACTCTTGTGGATTGCAATTTTATCAAAACTACTGATGGGCACCTTCTCCCAACTGACAACCTGGCGCAAGTGCGAAAGCTCACCGTTGCAGCGCCCAGGCTGTTCTTCTATCTCTGCAGGGCGTGCAACGGTATGCGTTCAATCTCTCCAGTCATTCCCCCGCTCCTGCCCGAGGACATAGCCATGACGATTAGCAGGCTCTTTCCTGGCTTACAAGAGTTCAATATGTGGTCAGGCGATGCTGAGATACACCAAACAGCCCAACGCACCTGGCAAAGTGTGGAGCGCAACATAAATCGCGATCTGCCAGCCTGTTTGCCACTGCTGCCAGGGCTGCGAGTCGACATTCGCCTATGTCACCCGGCGCTGCTCTACATGCTTCGTTGTCACCCAACTAAATTACAGGAAATCAGGAATGCAATGGCAGCATCCAATGCACGCAAATTGGATGTAAACTTCACTTATATGCACACAATCATTGAACAACGTCACCTACTGCACAATCCAGCTATCCCAGAGGAAGATTCAGCGCGTGAAATTCAACGCATTGTATTTCGGGCATTAGCTACAAGACAATTGCAACTTCTTGCCCGAACTGGTGTTCCAATGAATGCCGAAAATCGTGAACAAGCAGGAACTGCAGCACTGGCTCAATTTGAAGCTCAACGCGTGCAATTTGTAAATGATATGGAAAATTTCAACCAAAATGGCAATCCCAATCCCAATCCCAATCCCAATCCCAATCCCAATCAGAACTAGTTCTCCATACTTGTTCGTTTAGCATTTGAATCTCGCATTTCTGTTAATGCCTAAGATGCCAACTTTTAATTGCCTAAACTATCTTGGCGACTTTAGATATGCCCAACTTGGCACAATACATCATTGATCTTTTATTTTTAACCTACATAATCTCCATTATATCTCTTATCGTATACTATAATCTTTCTGTAATCTTAATCTCAATAAAGCATTACATATGCAATAAGGTGTTCTGCATCTGTGATTCAGTATTCGGCCGTCGGTCGAATCACAACCCAACACAGAATAAATCAAATCATTTATTCAATTGGCCATTACATTTAGTAGAACAAATGAGAGTGGCAGTGAGTTTTCAATGCAATTGTGTGTGTGTGTGTGTGTGTGTGTGTTGTGTGTGTGTGACTGTCGAATTAGTGTGCCACTCATTAGCAATCAAACACAGAATAAATCAAATCATTCATTCAATTGGCCATTACATTTAGTAAATATATAAATAAACGAATAAATTCGGCTCAACAACGACGATGTCGTCACCGATCTTCAAACAATTAAGTGAGCATTGAGTCAAACTCTTGTGTTTTGGCCGCTGACGGCCGACGGCCGATGCGCGCCAGAACAGGCAAAGGCACACGATCGGCAGAGACGGCTTTGTGAGCGCTCTCGAGGCACATGGTGCGCCGAATTTTTGAGTCATTTTTGAGTTATTCAACTTAATTTTGTCTTGCTACTGGTCACGACTAGGGTTTGGTTGATGGCCAGTCACTGTTGCGTGTGATTATTTTGCCTGTGCTCACGTAATTTTGCTACCTCATTGAACACTGCTTGCTGCCATTGATAATTGGCCACTTGGCCAAGTCTGCTGCCACTTTTGACTGTTTATTTTGCACTCTTGTTATCATTCCCCGCTGTCACCATGTCCTCCTCAACCATATCCTTCGAAAACTACTGCTGGTTCTGTGACCATCACATCAGTGACATTGATTTCCACTGCAAGGAATGTGGTCGTGGCTATCATGTCACCGAGTGCATTGATGTGAACAACATAGGAAAAAGTCATTGTACTTCACCACTGTTCTTGCACGTTGAAGGTCATGGCCCTTGCTTCGTTTGTCAGCAAATTTTGTCATCTTATGCCAGCATGGACGTGGTCGAGCTGCCCGCACTGATCAAAGCAATTGTCAAGCTGGTGGACAAGATGCTGACACTGCCCGAGAGCGCAGAGTTTGCGCTGCCTGTTGATGAGTCCAAATTTGATAGTTATCGTTACTTTGTTGCCAACAAAATGGACTTGGGCACGATCAGGAAGAGCGCCCTGCTGGAAGAGTATCGGTCATTGTATGAGCTGCTGATTCATCTTAAAATGGTAGGTGTTGTTGCTAATAGAGTGCAATTGCTAAGTGCCCAATGACACTGCCAAGTGCCCAATTGCTCAATTGCATTGCTAAGTGCCCCATGACACTGCCAAGTGCCCAATTGCTCAATTGCATTGCTAAGTGCCCAATGACACTGCCAAGTGCCGATGGAAAGGGACGATTCCTGTGCATCGGAGGCTGCTACTGAGCCCACTACTGACACCAATACTGAGCTGACTACTGAGGCTTCCAAGACATCGAGTAGAGCATCAAAGAAAGTCAGGATTGAGGACATGAATGTCAAGTCAGAACAGACTGTTACCGATTCGACAGATCCAATTAGAGTGAGAAACGACTTACTGCTTCGAAAGGCATCCATTCAGGCGGCTCACAGCATCCAACAGACGGGCACAAACGTAAAGAATGAAGCAAAAAAGGAGTTGGCCAAAGAGGTCAAAATGAAACCCAAGAATAAGTCAAAGAAGCCCAAAGGAATGTCAATTGCAGACATTCTCAAAATGACAAAACAAGTAATCGAAGCGAGAGGCACAGAAACTAAGTCTGTGCCTAACAAATCCAAACGATTTGAGCGATTACGAGTGCCCCAGCCTGAATGACCACCACCAGGAGAGCGTCGAATAGCAAACTGAAATGGTGTTATGGTGCGAATCAAAGAGGAATACCACGATAGTCAACCAAACAGTATCCCACGACCAGAAGGAAAGGTGCTTCTGGGCGATGATTCTAGTTGTGTCCAGATTGTCCAGCATCCAGACAGACCTGACTTTCTGTATCGCTTTCCGCACTTTAGCGAGAATCAGAAGATGTGCTTCCATGTTTTGATGAATGACGATATAACCGAGATGATGGAAATTGCTGAGGAAACCAACAAGATGCAATTAGATGTGCAGGCAATGCGTGGCCGTCAGAAAGATGTCGAGAAACAAATTAAAAAGTACCAGAAGAAGAGCCAAAAGGCAGACAGTGTGCAGAACAATCCGGACAAGGTTGCACGATGCATGCGGCTGAAATGGTGCACCATTTGTGCAAAGGGAGCAAAGATATTCAAATTTGAATTTGAGTTTGAATTCAAACTATTGCTCGGAAAAATGCCAGTTTGAGGACTGGACCGTAAGAGGACATGAGAAAGTGTGCGATAAAGTTGTGGGCCGCAACAGAAAGCGCGAGGCTGCAGAATTGGAAGCATTGGCTGAGCCATCATCGGGTGAGCCATCATCTGCTACAACATCGAATGCATCTGATGCAGCAGCACCAGTGAAACAAGAGGCGACATCATTCTCGGTTGCTGTTGTTGGGGAATCGATCGACACTGCAGATGTTGCCGTTGCAGCTTCACCATCATCTTCGCCGACTAATAAGAGAAGTCGATCATCAGATGCGGCAACCCAACACTCGCATAAGATAGATGTTTGGCTGCTGTATCTGACGATCGCATAAGATGAACATGCGAAGCACATAAGGCGAGAGTGTCAAACTACACACAGAAGATCGCTTGCTCCAATTGGGCCAATCGAACCAGTCTGATCTCAAAGTCTCCTGTCAATTTTCACTTTCTTTAGTTACATAATTACATGACACAATATCTCTTACATTCTAACATATCTGTCAATTGTCTATCACAATCTTAATCAAATAACGAGCACTTGCCACCAAGACTGGGTCAAACTCTACCCATATGTCCACTTATTGTCCACCAGGATTTGGCACCGGTTGTCTCTTGGTGTAGGCCACATTGTGGTCCATTATTACAATTAATTCTAATCCATTTAATGCACTACACTGCTGTGTGTGCACAAACTTAGCCATTCACTTTACTATTGAGCAGTGCCAAATTGGTGAGCCAGTTGGCCACTGCCAACGTGACACACACTGAGCGCGCTCACCGACCGATCGACCAATAGCTCCACTGCTGGCAGGCAGCCTCATAATCGCTCTCCTAAGAGACTCGTTCGGCAAACAATGGGGCAACATTCGGGATGGCACTCGTAATGATAATAATAATAATTCGCCATCAGTCGATAGAGGGAGAGAGAGAGAGAGAGAGAGAGAGAGAGAGAGAGAGCTCGGCGTACACTCGATCTGACAGGCCTTACCTGGTTGATGATCAATCAAATGTGTCCACACCGCAGTGGCAAGTCAGGTACTGTAGATAAAATGACAGAAGCCAAATTAAGCCCTAATCGGTGCCGTATTGATGCAATTTGCTTTGCCTGTGCCAATGGAACTAACACTGTGATACCGAATTAGCTAATAACTAGAGTTCGACACTAAATTACCGACTGTACCTCACGGACCTGCATCACCACTGAGACTCAAGTGTCCTGTGTATGTGCCGAGTGTGTGCACTGTCTTTGCCCAAGTAAACAGCACTGGCCAGTTGACTGTTTGTCCAGTGCCCAGCTCGCCGTGAATTAATTTGCCACTGTAGGTCAACCGTAATGCCCGTTACATCACTTAAAACGAGTCAATTTGAACTTAGTGCCGAAAAGATATTGCTGCTGTTCATGTCACCACCGGCCATTTGTCTGTTTGTCAAGTGCCCAGTTTGCCATAAATTATTTTGTTAAATGGCCACATGGCTAATTCTTTCTTCACTTACTTTTTTACTTCGCGCGCGTCTCAATTTCCTCTGCTAACTTTGCGTATGTTTGCCCAATTGGCAAAGCACGCTAATGCTAACATTGCACACACCGAGACATCACTCGAGTGATCGTGCAAACTCGCAGAGCAGTGCTCGTCCACTGGTGCACTAGCGCTGGGTTCAGCTGACTAGTGGACTCGATGTGTCCATCTTTACCAACAAGATTAATTGAGAAATACATTGTGTATAATAAGAATGAATAGTGATGACACGCGGGTGGCAACATTGATAGTGAATTCGGTCGGTCGGCCAATTCAAATTGACACCGAATTGCCTGCCTCAATCGAGGCAAGCACAGAATTAAATTGCACACACACACACACAAATCAAACAATATACACTACATTAAGATTACATTAACACCGCTATGTCTGTAAATCGGGTTGCGGCTCTGTCCCAAAATCTTCTGCCTCCACAAGGATCAGTCCGTGGCCACTTGTGCTACTTCGTCCGGGTTTAAGCCAGCACGTCTCAAGAGGGCGTCATTTTGATCCATCCATCTAGTTCTTGGTCTGTCAACCGGTCTTTGTCCATCTGGCACAGCGTTGCAATGAATATACAAACACAAATTGAAACTCAAATTTATTTCGGTAAAATAGTTTTTCATTTGGCAGTGCCATTTTAAAATCTAGAATAATATTCACGTGTACTTTTACGGGTCTTTTCGAGTTCATCACGTGACCATCGATACAACGATCGATCGTATTGTTTGATTGCCGTTCGGCGGTAATCACGACTAAATCGTGAGCTTCTCTCTCCTCTTGAATGTACAGCAGTAGCAGCAGCACTGAATCCCGGAATATTTGTTCTTTTGGGAATAACCTTGAGTTGTCGTCCCTTGAAGAACGTACCTTCCAGCAGCATTGCAATGTCAACCGATTCCTTCTTTACAAACTCAATGTATGCACATCCTTTTGGACGACCAGTGAATTTGTTTGACAAAATTTTGACTCGATTGATTGTACCACAGCCTTGGAAGTGCTTCGACAGTTCATCTGTACTGGCAGAGTAATCAACATTACTCACATAAACCGATCGGCGGTCTGCTTCGTGTTGGGCAGTGTGGTGACGGGCAGCCTTGCTGGTTTGAACGGTTGTTCTCTTGAATTTGTTTGCTTTCTGTCACGGAATGATCGGCTTTCCACACTTGTGCTTCGAGTTTAGCCAACTCTTCAGTCTTCTCAGAATCTTCATCCGAATCGCAATAGTCGGGCAGAAAGTCTTGATCCAGAAAAGTGTCCAATGAACAATGAACGGTAGTTTTTCGTTCGGTAGACATGTTTAATAGTCGGTTTTGGATTTTCGTTAGTTTGAGTAGTTAAGTTGTTAACTTCGATATGTTCATACTAAACGTGAACGTTTGGTTTTATATGTTTGAACGTTTCAAAATAATCAAACGCAGTTCATAACTACTTTCAAAGTTGAACATTTTGAAGTCATACGCAATTTACCTTTAGGCAAGCATTGCTCATTTGTTGTGTTTGTAGTAGTAATTTCTCTCTCCACAAATAAAAGTGATCTGACATCTCGAATCACGGCACCTCGATCGAAACCAGAACCGAAACGAGCAGTGATTGATCTACAGCAGAAGAAAGTGTACATTGACCTGATGGATGGCTGCTTCAAGAAGGACAAGAGTACCAGTTTGAGAAAGTTGGCCTCAGACTTGGACATCAAGGCACAAACACTCTACGGCATTTGGCGTAATCGAGGCCGCATTCGGCAGAGACTGGCCAAGGATCCCAATTCTAGCCCCACCGAAAGTACATTCAGTCATTAGCCATTAGTATATCTTCAAATTGTACTTGAATTGTAATTGAACACAACTTGTCCAAGTGGTACCACCAAAAGGGCCTCACCCCGGTAATGGCAGACCTGTGTCGGATGGCCCTTCAGATTGGCACTGACTTGTGTGAGCTTGAGTGTGACCAGGCGAGTGACAAGTTCACATTCAAAGCGAGCACTGGCTGGTTCAACAACTTTCGTGAACCTCACCAACTGCAGCACATTCCTGTCAGTGAAAGCCAGGCTAGTAAGTTGAAGACCATAAAAACACAGATAATTCGAGTGGGGATGAGGAATAATTGTTTTTGGCTGCAAGTGTTTGTGCATAGAAATGCTAATAAAATGCGTTAATTTTATGTTAGAATTGTACACAAAAACTCTTTCGACGTTAACCAAGCACCACCACGGTTGTCGCGAAATGCACTTATTTAGATCTTTTTTATTATCAACTAAATGACGACTGGCTGGCAACAGCATTAGTGCACTACTGTGCGAAGTACATTTACACTCTGTTTCCCCACTAGATGCATGCCAATTCGCAGTGTCGTCTATGGCTTCACTTGATTGCTGCACTCATCGAGCAGCAACAACTCGATTTACACACACACACACACACACACACACACACACACACACACACACACACACACACACACACACACACACACACACACACACACACACACACACACACACACACACACACACACACACACACACACACACACACACACACACACACACACGCACACACACACACACACACACACACACACACACACACACACACACACACACACACACACACACACACACACACACACACACACACACACACACACACACACACACACACACACACACACACACACACACACACACACACACACACACACACACACACACACACACACACACACACACACACACACACACACACACACACACACACACACACACACACACACACACACACACACACACACACACACACACACACACACACACACACACACACACACACACACACACACACACACACACACACACACACACCCGCTCGTCCGTCAGTGTAGTTCGACTTAGCTTGGTGTAGACTTTGATTGTTTTTACTCATACATTGACTGTGAATGTGACTCGAGTGCTGTGTGTGGGGCTGACAATTGTGAGTCAGTTGTGTCGAGTGTTACACAGTAAACAGTTCTCCGTTCTCATCTCGAATTCTACTATTCTATCTAATCTAAGCACAATTTTGGCTACCTTTCTGTGTTATCTGATGAAATGCTTGTTTTTTAATGCAATAGCAATGGTTTTTTTGTTTTCAGTTTTTAGTGTTCAAAACACGCGAGGTAGGCTTTTGGCACAGTGCACTGCGCAGTGTTGTGTGTGCTTTTGACCTATTCGACTAGTGTGAATCATTCATTGGATGCGACCTCCAATCGGTTCGAGTGTTGAGTGTGTGACAAAAACACATACTTGATGTTGTTGACCTTTAGGCCAATGTCTATTCTATCGAGTCTATTAGCTTTAGGGGAAAATAAGTGTGTTTCAAGGCAACTTGTGCTAATTCGTCTAAGGTTTAATCCAGCACGTCTCAAGAGGGCGTCATTTTGGTCCATCCATCTCGTCCTTGATCTGCCAACCGGCAGTTGTCCATCTGGCACCGCGTTGAAGATTTGCCATACCAGACTATCAGGATCTATCCGTTCCACGTGACCACGCCATCGGAGTTGGGACCTCTCCACCCAGAGGAGTAGCGGCTCGATGTTGATGGCCTCCCTGATCGATGTGTTCCGAATGTGATCCAAACGGGTGTCACCAAAGATCCTTCTCTGAAAGCGCATCTCGGCCGCTTGTACTCGCGACCTAGTTCTTTCGAACAGAGTCCAAGATTCGTGCCCATAGGTGAGGACCGCCCTGAATAAAGACTTGTAGATTGCAAGCTGTGCTTCGGTACTGATCATCGAACTGCCCTGTCAGACAATATCAAACAAAATCAGAAAGTGTGAAAAGTAATGACAGCGGTGACGGAGAGACAAAACAGACACACAACAAACACACTCAGTCATTTGTGTATTGTGCCAGCTCGTGCCACAACAGGCACTGATTCGGACTTAGCTATTAATTGGCCATGAGTGTGCTTCCATTCACAGAACACCAGTTTTGTGCACACATAGAATAAACTTTATTGATTATTGAGATTACAAAGTGTAGTGAGATATAATAATAAAGACAATACAATTTAGACAAACAAATCAATGTAATGACTACAGAGACATGAACAAACGGTCAATGAACAAAAGGTCAATGAACTAACGGTTTATTCAATATAACGGGATAAACAAACGAGCACAGAGAAGTCATTTACATAGTGGGGTGGAACATTCCCGAAGCGTTGTGAAAACGCTCGTTTCTCGAACCTTCTACACAATTCTACTATTTTTACATTCTAGAATGTTTCTATACACTTTGAGTCAGTTCTAAATGTTCTTGGATCTCCTAAGCCTAATCACATATCTCAACCTCTCAGGTTGATTGGGTAAATTGGGTTGAGCTTGTTCTGCTAGAAGAGCCGCCGGAACTATTAGCTCTCTGCGAAGCTGCATTAACTCACGAATTTTCTTAATTGCTTTTGTTACTTGTTCTTGCCGATCTGGCAGATTTCGGGATTGATTCAGTAGAACTCGAATAAATCCACGTAAAAATCTTTCATCCTGAACCAAATCTCCAATGACTACGCGTTGCCCATTCGCTGGAACTTGTTCTTCTGGTGGATCTTGAGCTTGAGCTTCAAGAATTGTTATGTTACCTCGCATTGTGTTACAATAAAATTTCGCAACCAGAAGCGCCATTTCGATGCCACGGTGTAGTAAAATGTATGGTGGTACTCGTCGTTCAATGATCTCGTTCGAAACGGCAAAGCGTGCATCCTTTTGGCGAGCATCAGAGGCTTCAATTGCACTCATGCAGCGAGTCTTTATGTCAACTGAGTACATCGCAGGATGGCGCAGTTGAATGTTGACTCGCAGTCCTGGTAGCAGTGGTAAACGAAGCGGAAGTTCTCGATTCAAGCTTTGTTCCAGCGATCGCCAGCTACTTTGGGGTGTTTCGTGAAGGTCACAATCACCTGACCACATATTCAACTCTTGCAGGCCAGGAAAGCGCATGTTAATAGTGCCCGAGATGTCCACAGGCTTGAGTCGGGGAAGTAGTCCACCGCCTATTGGATTGCTGTCTCGTCGGAGATACAAGAACAGGCAGTGAGTGGCAATGGTGAGCTTACGCACTTGGCTCAAGTGCACAGTTTCATCAACTGGAAACGTGTGTAGAGCATAGCGCAGTGACTTTCGTTCAAAAATGTAATTAAGCAAAGTCAATTCGACCAACTTTGACAACGGCTTAAGGGCACGAATCCACTTAAGTCCAAATGTTTCCTGTAAATGGAAAGAAACTGTGATATATTGTGTCCGCGTGTATTACTTACAGCCGAGTCTATACTGAATCTCAGAAATAGTTGCTCCACATTGGGAAAGTACTTCAACACCTTCGAAACAGCTTCCAGTGCCCTGATGTTCACCAGTTGTAATCGTTTCACCGAAACAAACTCATCCTTATTCGAGTCAAGTGCAGCCACCAAATCGTTTTGTAAATCTTGATCAATATTGAACGAAAAACTCAGGCTTTCCAATTGAGGATGCACAACAGGAACGAGCGATGATGATGAGCGCAAAAGCTTTTGACCGTAACAAAGCCGATTGAGATGGCTACTAATGTTCGGAACGGAACCAGTGATACTAAAGTTGGTGGCAAACAGAATGGCCTTGTCCAACTCGATCTGAGGATATGCCTCAAAGGTAGGCCTTTCTCCTGGTTGTGGATTGTTTGTTATAATTTCATCAGGCACCATCAGGTGCAGCTGATTCAGTGGACCAATGCGGGTGTTAATTGCGGTACAAATTTTGGGGAGTGTTTCACGGTTGGTTAAACGGGAAGGAAAAATCAGCCCCAAAGTTGTGAGCACATTGAACTCAGTGAATTGACTCAACAGCAAAACCAAATTATCAACTTTCTGTTCACTGTCTTCGGCGTTCCAGTAGATTATCAAAGTCTTAATACGCGAGAAGATACGACCAATGGCCAGGGCGGCCTCCGAGTTGAAAGCTCTATCCCAGATGGTGATCTGTGCAATCGCGGAAGAAGCAATCACTGGCTCTTTGTAGGCAAACTCAAATTGCATTCGACGTATGCTTTCTTTCGGATCCCATGTTCGCACACATCGTGATTCTGCCTGTTCGACCATAGGGGACCTCTTCACATTGAGCTTCAAACACTCTTTTGGCACCCTGTTCAACATCCGTTCAATCTTTGCCTTCCAGCTGTGACAAACACGTCGCAAGGTGAACTGTTGCCACAGTTCAAGCATGTTCATGATTATGTCGAACAGTTCTTTTGGAAGAGCAGCAATGAAATCCACTAGTTCCTCAATTGGTGGTTCTACTTGCTCCTCAGGGACAGGGCCATTTCGTATCGCAAGGCGTTTTGATCGTCTTGAGCCAGTGACCGTCGATTCGTTTGGCCGTTCGAGGACTTTTGCTTGCTTCTTCGCTTCAAGTCGCAAAGATTGCTTCAAAAGTTGCGCGGTTTCCATTTTGTCAAGAAGTGTAGAAATCACGAAATTAGTGCAAACATATGGCGAGAACAGTGGTCTCACTGCACACGCACAGGGAGAAAGTGAAAATGCGTAAGCTTTTGCGAAATAATATAAACAAGTGTAAGTGATAAGTGGTTTGTGAGATATGGATATGACGATAAGAACTAGATTAGTTGTTTAGTCGAAATTTGTCTGAAGACAAGCCAACGAGAGCACAGCGAGTACTGTTTTTGATTGCGCTATGCAGTCACCAAATGTGCCGCCGAAGGTGACCTTAATACGAGAGAGAGAGAGAGAGAGAGAGAGAGAGAGAGAGAGAGAGAGCATTCTAATACGATCAAACGCACAAACGCAAACGCACACAGAAAATGTCGATGTATGAGAGTAAATACTACTGACTCGAATCATACATGTATGTGCTTTGCCCATCTCACTCAATAACAAACTAACTTATACATTGAACTACTTTTTGCCTTACTAAACCATACTAAACAGTGCCGAGTGCAATACAATTGGAAAGCTTACATTGTGAAGAACAATTTAGGTATTTAGAGTTTTTCGATCCGTTTAGCCGTTTAAAAGTTAATGGCCATCGGGTGCAATCATTTGTACTGCAAAGTGGCTTGCCAGTGGGCAACATTCCGAATGGCCATACAGGGTGATGCACACGGTAGCACATGCACACACACAGTGCACCCTTGTGCATATACGTTTCTCATCATATTCCAAACGAACGCCTAAATTTGCGTGTGCACCCCATACAGATAGATTGTGTAGTCGTATGACTGTATACTTGGTGCGGGCCACTCGGTGGTGTGCCACATTTGAGCCACAATTCAGTGTAGTGTCCGTGTACTGTGTGCCACTCGTGGCACATACACCGTCCCATTGGACCGTCGACCGCTTCCAGTGCTCTCTCTCTCTCTCTCTCTCTCTCTCTCTCTCTCTACTCGAGCTGCACTTATTGATAATTATCCTCTCTCACTGTCTCATTTTGCACTGCACTGATCGGTTCAGTTTCCATTTGGCTTGTGCTTACTGTGCTGGGGTGCTATTGGTTTGGATGGATGTGTAGATGATTAATATTAATTTCTCTATTAACCGCCGTGTCGCTTGCAGCTCACTAGAGAGAGAGAGAGAGAGAGAGAGAGAGAGAGAGAGAGAGAGAGAGAGAGTAGGGACACTAAGCGGGACACAAATGAAAGTGCTCTCGCCGAGAGATCGACAGGAGAGAGAAACACACACATACATACACAATACATCAGGCTCATTGCTATCTTTCTCCTCTCTCGATTCGATTCGAGTGCAGTCGGCTTGCGAGCGGAAACCAACTACGACTTCATTCTGTCCATGACGTCAATTGGCGATTAAAATAAGTTCAACGGCTCTGGTGAAGGAACTCTATTTTTCGCTATCAAACTAGAATATAATGAAAATGTCAAAGTGCAACTACTGACTGACCGTGCCCGTACTGCTCAAAAACTATATGTATAACTACTAATATGTAATGTTTGTTGTGTCCGGTCTTAGATTGCTGCTTGTCGGACACGAGCTTCTGCTTTTGAGGCTCGGTTGCGTACTGTAACTTGAGTGAGTCTGTTCGACGGATCGTTCCTCAGTTCCTCTCCACCAGAGACTTGATTGGCGCTAGTGGCTGTTGACAGATAATCGAAAATAATCTCTAAACCAAACTGGCGATTATGCTTCAGTCCCCCGAACAATCAAATACAGAACACAATGTTTTGTGCACACATAGAATATACTTTATTTATTGAGATTACAAATAGTAGTGGGATACATTAATAAAGACAGTACGAATTACAAACAAACAAAGCAAATGTAAATGCTACAGAGATAGGGAAAAACAGTGAACAAACACAGTGCAACTAACAGTACGAATATGGAGAATATATTGAGTGTGTTCTCGATAAGTGATACATTGTGAATAGATAATATACGATATGTGATAAGGGGATAATGTGTCTAATAATATGTGGATAATCCAAAGTGCTCAATTTAATGATAAATGCTACTAGATAGCTTGGACAACTAAAACTCGATTTCTCAAACATTGACTTGATACTCAACACACATATACCAATGAGATTCTAAAAGGACAATGAATAAACACGCTGTATTCTATTGGTACATGAATGACTAGTTCTGGTCGGGTTCATTGGGAACGGGTTCATTGAGATGGTGTTCATTTGGATTTGGTTCATTGGGATTGGGTTCATTAGGATTGGGTTCATTGGGATTGGGTTCATTGGGATTGGGTTCATTAGGATTGGGTTCATTGGGATTGGGTTCATTTGGATTTGGTTCATTTGGATTGGGTTCATTTGGATTTGGTTCATTAGGATTTGGTTCATTGAGATTGGGTTCATTGGGATTGGGTTCATTAGGATTTAGTTCATTAGGATTTGGTTCATTGAGATTGGGTTCATTAGGAATTGGTTCATTTGGATTTGGTTCATTGGGATTGGGTTCATTAGGATTGGGTTCATTGGGATTGGGTTCATTGGGATTGGGTTCATTAGGATTGGGTTCATTGGGATTGGGTTCATTAGGATTGGGTTCATTGGGATTGGGTTCATTGGGATTGGGTTCATTAGGATTGGGTTCATTGGGATTGGGTTCATTTGGATTTGGTTCATTTGGATTGGGTTCATTTGGATTTGGTTCATTAGGATTTGGTTCATTGAGATTGGGTTCATTAGGATTGGGTTCATTGGGATTGGGTTCATTGGGATTGGGTTCATTAGGATTGGGTTCATTGGGATTGGGTTCATTTGGATTTGGTTCATTTGGATTGGGTTCATTTGGATTTGGTTCATTAGGATTTGGTTCATTGAGATTGGGTTCATTGGGATTGGGTTCATTAGGATTTAGTTCATTAGGATTTGGTTCATTGGGATTGGGTTCATTAGGATTGGGTTCATTGGGATTGGGTTCATTTGGATTTGGTTCATTTGGATTGGGTTCATTTGGATTTGGTTCATTAGGATTTGGTTCATTGAGATTGGGTTCATTGGGATTGGGTTCATTAGGATTTAGTTCATTAGGATTTGGTTCATTGAGATTGGGTTCATTTGGAATTGGTTCATTAAGATTTGGTTCATTAGGATTGGGTTGAGCTTGTGCTTGCTCACGAGCAAATTGTGCTACTAACTCTCTGCGAAGTTTAATTATTCTAAGAATATCCCGAATTGTTTTTTCCGCAATTTGTATTCGCGGATTTGATCTCCGCATACCTCGGATTTGAAACATTAGAGCATTAATTATTGCATTGAAGTCTCTTTCAACCAATTGGTCATTTCCGAGGTTAAGTTGTTGTTGACCACTTTCACGAGCTTGATAATGTTCTGTTATACGATCTCTCATTAATTCACAAAAAGCCTTCGCAACCAGAAGCCCATTTGCGAATCCTTGGTGTACTACAATGGCCGGCGGCTGACGTAGTTCAATTAGCCGGTTCATAGATGCAAAATTTCGATTCATGCGGCAATGTTCGGAATCTGCAATTATTTCCGTTAATTGAGATTTCAAATTAGCTGGCCTGGCGAGAAAAAATGTTGTACATCGCCGGATGACGTAGTTGTATGTTGACTCGCAGTCCGGGCAGCAATGGCAAACTGGGTGGGAGATCGCGATTCAGGCTTTGTTCAAGTGTTTGCCAGCGAAATTTGGGTGTTTGGGTGTTATGTATCTCAGCATCGCCTGACCACATATTCAGCTCTTGTAGGCCAGGAAAGCGCATGTTAATAGTGTCCCCAATGTCTTTTGGCACGAGTTGTGGCATGAACTTGGTACCTGCTGGGTTGCTTGCTTTTCGGAGATAGAAGAACAGATTGGGCGAAGCGACTGTGAGCTTTCGCACTTGGCTCAAATTGGAAATTTCATCAATAACGCGTCGTGGTCCCCAGCCCCAGCGCACTCTCTTTCGTTCAAAATGAAAATTAAGCAGAGACAACTCGGTCAACTTTGTCATCGGCTGAAGGGCACCAATCCAATTAGGTCCAAATGTTTCCTAAATGAAAAGAAAATGTGTAATATATTTTGTCAGTGTGTGCACAATGTATTGCTTGTGGCTTACAAACAGGGAATTGAAGACATTGAGGGACAGTTGCTCCAAATTGGGAAAGTACTCCAACAGCTTTAGCGCGGCCTCACGTGGGCAAATGTTCCACAAGACTAATCGTTTCACTGAAGCAAACACTTCCTTGTTCAACTCAAGTACACCCAAAATAATTTGTTGGGAATCACCATTGAAAGGAAAGCACAGATTCTCAAGTGGGCGAACAAGACGATTAAAACCGGACGAATTGGCCAAATTTTGACCATCACAAATTGTCTTGAGAATACTACCAATGGGTTGGAAAGCCGTTGTACAAAAGCTGGAAGAAAACTGAGTGGCTTGGTTCAATTTGAGAATCGGATATCGATGAATGGTTGGCACTTGGCCCTCTTGTTCACTGGGTGTCAGTATTCCTTCAGGTATCATCAGGTACAGCTGATCGATTGGCCCCATGTGTGAGTGGAGTGTGTCACAAATCTTGGACATTGTTTCGCGGTTGGTCACTTTGCCAGAAATGATCAACCCAAAGGTGGCCAACACATTGAATTCGTTGAATTGACTCAACAGCACAACCAAATTGTCAATGTTCTGTTCGCTGTCCTCAGTGTCCCAGTAAATGATCAATGTTTTGACTTTACAAAAAACACGACCAATGGTCCTGGCGGCCTCAGAGTTGAATGCCTTATCCCAAATGGAGATCTGTGTCTTTTCGGAAATCTCTGGCTCCCTGTAGACAAACTCAAATTGCATTCGACGTATGCTCTCATTCGGTTCCCATGTCCGCAAACATCGTGGTTCTGGTTCGGCCACTCCGACCATTGGTGACTTCTTCTTAACATTGAGCTTTAAACAGTCTTTTGGGAATTTTTTCAACATTGCTTGGATTTTTGTCTTCCAGCTGCGACAAACACGTCTCAAGGTGAACTGATCCCATACTTCTAGCCAGTTCATGATTATGAAGAACAGTTCGGTTGGAATCGCATTATTGAAATGCAGTGGATCTACAATTTCTGCTCCTTCTTGCTCTTCTGGGACTTGATCGTTTCGTATCGCAAGACGTTTGGATAGACTTGCACCTGGAGCCGTCGATTGGTTCGGTTGTTCGAGAGCTTTCGCTAGAACTCGTATTGATCGCTTGTAGTATAGTTGGCTTTCCATTGTGACAATTGTTGTTGTCAATCTTGGCAATTGTTGGAAAATTGTTGGATTCACGATTCAATGAGTGCACATATGGTGAGAACAGTTGGGTGATTACTTGAGAAAATACGATTTTCGTGTTATGTCTAGAGTGAGATAAGTGGTTTGCTAGAACGCGACAAGCCGATAAGTCCGAGATTTGGTGGATTTGTTGAAATTGATTGACACAAAAAATGTTCCGAGATCGTTCGGTTAGCACAGACACACAAGCACTGTGCTTGGTTGGTGGTGCGACTGTGGGTACCTAAAGGTGACCCTGCACAGTGCTATCTGCAAAGTACAATTGCCCTTTTCTCTCACATTCAATACAAATTACACACAGTCGAGCCGAGCACGCAAAGGACTCGGTTTGTGTGCAATGTAGATGTAGATTCGGTTGGAACAGCAGCGTACAGGCCAGTGAGTCAGTTGGCTGTACAGAAGAACTATATAGAATTGTCTCGGCACGGAATAATAATCAGTCTGTATGAATTGGATGTCAAGATAATTAATTTGGTGACCAATTAAATGATGAAGAATTAGTTGGATACTAAAAAGTCATTGAGAATGAGTGAGTGCATGAGTGCACCAAACAAAACGAAACACACAGAAATTAATATATTGCGCGCACGAGCCTACGATCGTGGAACGATTCTCTATTAGCATTCTCTCTCGCTCACGGAATTATTATATTAAAAGTTTTTCGATGCGTTTAAAAGTTTGCAAGTTACAGACGCTCGGGTGCCGTTTGTACGGCAAAGTGGCTTGCGAGTGGGCGCTATTCAAAATTGTCATACAGGGTGATGCACACGGTAGCACACATACACGCACAGTGCATCCTGATGTATATACGTTTCTCATCTTATATAAACGAACGCCTAAGTTTGTGTGTGTGCACCCCATACAGATCGAGATCTTGTAATGCCGTGTGACACTGCACATTGGTAGAGGTGCCCACTCAAAGGGAGCACAGAAGCAAGTGAGAGAGAATTATAATTTTTGAGAGCTCCGAGGGGATAAAAGGAATGCTCTCCTTGGTGCACTTTGTATACACTCCAGTTGGCCTAATTACTTTTCCATCACCCAACACATCGAAAAGGCCAAACAGGCACTGCACCATTTGGACGCATCATATTCTTGGAATTACAAGGGCGTTGGCTGTGCACTGTGGACAGTAGTACACTGCGGCACGCAACAACAACAACAAAAGCAACTCGTAACTCAGGCGCACAACCAATTGGACATAGTACGGCGCTGTCCTGTGCACTGTCTCCCGATCTATCTGCCAAGAAAAGAGAAGGATGGCGCATGGTGCAGGGTGGCAATGGAGCAATGCAAACCCTCACTTCTCTTTGACGCATGAACTTTTTGGTAGACCATCCTGTACAATGCACATGGAAACACGAAAGCACAGGAATCGGATGATTCCAGTGGTACTTGGTAACCAACTTTGCCATTCACTCAATTGAGCAGTACTTAATCGGAGAGAACTTGACACACACACACACACACACACACACACACACACACACACACACACACACACACACACACACACACACACCGAGCACTCACCGACCAACCGACCAATCCACTGTCTGTCTGGCTTGCTTCTCACGATCGGTCGGCACAGCACTGTTTGGATCTAGCATAACTGCCAAAATGCCTATTAGAATTGACAAATAGTGCGACTAACCGGCCTGCATGAAAACCATAGAGCGAAGGCATACACATACATTCGTTGGCTTGTGTGCCTGCCGATGGCTTGGGCAAGTAAATAAATCACGCGAGTATGGTGTCGGTGCCTGGTGGTAGCCAATCAAAAATAAATCTTTAAACCATATCGACGACTCTGTTTGAATAGCGAACAATCACACACAGGACACCAGTTTTGTGCACACATAGAATATACTTTATTGATTGATTGAGATTACAAATAGTAATGAAATATAATAATAAGGACAATACGAACCAGACAAACAAAACAAATGTAAAAGCTACATAGATGGACAAACACAGTACAACTAACATATATGGAAAATATATGAAGTGTGTCTTAGATAGTTTTGATTTTGTGTTGATAGATTGTAAATACATAATATACGATAAGAGATGAGTGGATAATGTGTCACATGTGGATAGTCAAAGGTATATAATGTCTAATATGGGCGTACCTATAATGATAGATGTTCCAGATAGCTTGGACAACTAAAATTAGGCATGACTAGGTAACAAACGATAAACAAACACACTACTATACATGTGGTCTATGGAGCACTAGTTTTGGTTTGGATTATTGTGATTGAGTTGATTGGCTAGTTCGGGTTGAGCTTGCTGTTCTTGCTGACGAACGACCCGAGCATCTTGCTCTCTGCGAAGTTGTATTAACTCACGAATATTCCGAATTGCTTCTCCAACTGCTTCAAACCTATCTGGCTGCTCTTGGACTTGAATCAATAGACCTCGAATTACTTCGCGTAAAATTCTTTCAATTGGATTCCAATTTACGACACCTTCTGGTTGTTGTTGTTCTTCTTCATCTTCATGCGGAGCTATGATTTGTATCTGCCCGGCTACTGCAGCTCGCGTTAGCTCACAATAATATCTCGCAACCAAAAGGCAATTATCGATGCCTTGGATCAATAAGTTCTCCGGCCTCTGTCGTAGTTCAATTATCTCGTTCCAAGCCGCAAAGTTTGCATTCAATCGATGGGTCTCGGATTTTGCAATTGCTGCTGTGTAAAAGGACTGCTCAGTAGCTGTCTGAGCAAGAAGAATGTTGTGCATTACCGGGTGGCGTAGTTTAATGTTGACTCGCAGCCCTGTCAGCAGTGGCAAACTGAGCGGCACTGAACGATTCAGGCTTTGTTCCAATGCTCGCCAGGTAGTTTGGGCTGTTTGGTGTAACTCAGCATCGCCTGACCACAGATTCAACTCTTGCAGACCAGGAAAGCGCATCTTAACAGTGTCGGCTATGTCTTCGGGTTTGAGTTGAGGAATGAGTGGATAACCGCTTAATTGGTTGCTGGCCTCACGGAGGTAAAAGAACAGATAGGGCGAAGCAACGGTGAGCTTTCGCAATTGATACAAATTGACAGTTTCATCAATAGGATCTTGTTCGTCCTGGCGCAGCAATTTCCGTTCAAAATTGAAATTCAACATAGTCAATTCAGTCAGCTTTTTCAGAGGCTTCAAGACACGAATCCAAGCAACATCAAATGTTTCCTATGTGAAAAGAATATTTTAATTTACCTTGGCATCACAGTTGATATAATTTACCTTCGAGGTTTCATACATTTGGAGGGACAATTTCTCCAAATTTGGAAAGTATTTCAACAGCCGAGGACACACCTTCGCTTATTTCGATGTCCGACAATACTAATCGTTTCACCGAAGCAAACATATTCTCATTCAACGCAAGTGCATCCAAAATATTGGCTTGTAAACCTTCATCATTGAACGGAAAGCACAGGCTCTCCAGTGGTGGGTGAACGAGATTATACGGGCACGATTTCACCAACTCTTGACCATGACAAAGCTTTTTGAGAAAGTTACCAATGTTTATGACACCAGTAGTACTAAAGCTGGAAAGAAGGAACACTTTGCTTAACTTGATATTTCGATAAAAGTCTTGATTTTCTACATGTTGGCCAGTTGTTGTGTGAACAAATTCTGGAACCATCAAATGCAGCTGATTCAGATGGCCAATGTGTGAGTTGATTGCATCACAAATCTTTGCGAGTGTTTCAATGTTCGTCACTGCACCAGAAACGATCAACCCAAAAGTGTTCAAATTGTTGAACGACAGAGAGAACTGACTCAACAACAGCACCAAATTGTCAATGTTCTGTTCGCTGTCCTCAGTGTCCCAGTAGATGATGAGCGTTTTCACCTTAGAGAAAACCCGACCAAGGACCCGGGCGGCGTCAGAGTTGAATGCCTTATCCCAGATGGAGATCTGTGTCTGTTCGGAAATCTCTGGCTCCCTGTAGACAAACTCAAATTGCATTCGACGTATGCTCTCATTCGGTTCCCATGTTCGCACACATCGTGATCCTGGTTCGACCATCGGCGACTTCTTCACATTGAGCTTCAAACATTCTTTTGTTAATTTTGTTGGCATCGATTCGATTTTTGCTTTCCAACTGTGACAAACACGTCTCATGGTGAACTGATCCCATACTTCTAGCCAGTTCATAATTATGAAGAACAGTTCGGTTGGAATCGCATTATTGAAATGCAGTGGATCTACAATTTCTGCTTCTTCATGCTCTTCTGGGACTTGATCGTTTCGTATCGCAAGACGTTTGGATAGACTTGCACCTGGAGCCGTCGATTGGTTTGGTTGTTGGAGAGCTTTCGCTAGAACTCGTATTGATCGCTTGTAGTATAGTTGGCTTTCCATTGTGACAATTGTTGTTGTAAATCTTAGCAATTGTTGGAAAATTGTAGGATTCACGATTCAATTAGTGCACACATAAGGTGAGAACTGTTGTGCGTCACACACACCACACACACATAAGAAGAAAGTGCAAATGTGGTTATTTTAGAAAATACGATTTTCGTGTTATGTCTAAAGTGAGATAAGTGGTTTGCTTGAACGCGATAAGCCGATAAGTCCGAGATTTGGTGGGTTTGTTGAAATTGATTGACACAAAAAATGTCCCGAGATCGTTCGGTTAGCACAGACACACAAACACTGGGCTTGGTTGGTAGTGCGACTGTGGGTACCTAAAGGACCCTGCACACTGTGCACAGTACTATCTGCAAAGTGCAATTGCCGTTTTCTCTCACATGCAATACAAATTACACACAGTCGAGCCGAGCACGCAAAGGACTCGGTTTGTGTGCAATGTAGATGTAGATTCGGTTGGAACTGCAGCGTGCAGGCCAGTTAGTCAGTTGGCTGTCCAGTAAACTATATAGAATTGTCTCGAAACCCACACAGAAATTAATATATTGCGGGCACGAGCCTACGATTCTCTATTAGCCATCTCTCTCTCTCTCTCTCTTTCTCTCTCTCTCTCTCTCTCTCTCTCTCTCTCTCTCTCTCTCTCTCTCTCTCTCTCTCTCTCTCTCTCTCTCTCTCTCTCTCTCTCTCTCTCTCTCTCTCTCTCTCTCTCTCTCTCTCTCTCTCTCTCTCTCTCTCTTGCCTTTGACGCCTAAACATTTCACGCCTGACCACTCGGGTGCAGGGGGGAACACGGCCGCCCAGGAATCGAATGATTCGAGTGGGTAGTGCACATTTTTACCCCTGGCAAGCAACTTTGCCATTAACTTTATTGAGCCGAATCAATTTGGTGAGCCAAGTTTGCCATTGCCTAAGTGGACGACGACAGCAGTACACTACGGCACGAAACAACAACAACAAATAACTCACAACTCAAGCACACAACCAATTGGACATGTCACTGTGCAGTGCACTGTGATATGCACTGTCTGCCTAGACCAGTCGACCATCAGCTAAACTGATAGACAACTAAAAAGATCGTGCCGAGATATAAATATATAGCGGGCACGTCTTCTGTCTTGGTACGATTCTCGTATTTGACTTCTCTCTCGTTCGCTCACTCGATTCGTGCCGCAGGATCGATCAGTTGGTGGACTACATGTACAGCCAGAATGAGCCAAAAATAATTGAATGTCGTTGGTAGCGCTGCCATTTGTCTCACAATCGAACTAGTAAATCTCACGATAAATGAATGACAATGTCACTACTGTTCCGCTACTGAATGAGAAATCTACGTCACATACAGAGCACCTTATTTGCATATGTAATGCTTTATTGAGATTACAGATAGATTGTATAATGCGATTAGAGATATAATAAGGTAATATAAGGGAAGGAAAAGAGAAATGATGCATTATGCCTAATCGGATGTATCTAAAGGCCTCTACTAACTATGTATCTAACAAGCTATGACAACCAAAACTAGGCATCTCAAACATCAACAGACAAAGCAAATGTAACAGCAATATGTCAACGAGAATCATCAACGGACGATGAACACTAAATGTATCCACGGAGAACTAGTTCATATTAAGACGTTTCATTAATTGCGCTGCAAATTGCGCCTTCTGAGCCTCAAGTTGGGCCCGTGCTTCAGTTTGTGCTTGTGCAAGATCATGTGGTCCTATTTGAACGCCAATTTGAGCCAAAATTTGAATATGTCTTTTTGCTAACTGCTGAACAGCCAACAGATCTCTTTCATGACATGGTTCGTTCAGACGGTGTCGGTATGCAATTGTAATGTTCTCCAAAGCAAAATTTGCATCCATTAAGTGTGCATTGGAGGCTGCCAGTGCATTTGCGATTTCCTGTACTCGTGCTGGCTGAGAGTGATATTCGTTGTACATTGGTGGGTGGCATAGGCGAATGTTGACTCGCAGTTCTGGCAGTTGTGGCAAACTGAGCCGCAGTACACGATTGATGTGTCGCTCAAAAGTTTGCCAGGTATGTTGGGCTGTTTGGTGTATCTCACAATCGCCTGACCACATGTTCAACTCTTGTAAGCCAGGAAAGACCACCTCAATTGTTTTTCCTATGTCTTCGGGCAGGAGCTCGGGAATGAGCGGAGAGAATGATCGCATTGAATTGCTCGCCTTACAAATATCGAAGAACAGAGTGGGCGATGCAACTGTGAGCTTGCGGACTTGATTCAACACAGTTTGGCCAGGTTGTCCATCAATGTTAAATGCAATATTGCCAATAACGTAATTCACCAGAGTCAACTCGGTTAACTTTGTCAAAGGCATAAGGGCACAAATCCAATGACCTCCAAAATTTTGGTAAAACTATTAACATTAACGATTAGATCCCAAAAGTGTTTGCATGTCCAAGTGCTCAACTTACCGTTGCTGGTTCAAAGAACTTTAAAAACAGTTTTTCCACATTGGGAAAGTACGACAACAAGCGTTCCAATGCAGTGTGTTCTCTGATGTTGAACAGTAGTAATCGCTTTACGGAAGCAAATTTTGCTTTATTCGAGTCAAGTGAAGCTAAAGTAAGTGCTTCGGTTGCTTCAAAACTGTACAATGGAATGCTCAGGCTCTCTAGTTGAGGGTGCTCTGTAAGCTTTTGACCAACGCCTTTGAGAAGGCCATCAATGACCACGCCGCCTGTGATACTAAAGTTGGTGGCAAACAAAACGGCCTTGGCCAAATCTATTTCAGGATATACTCTACTATACGCTACTTCTTGTTGTTGATTGGTTGTTGCAATAGCTTTAGGCACCATCAGGTGCAGTTGCTTCAGTGGAGCCAAGTGGGCGTTGATTGCGGTACAAATCTTGGGTAGGGTTTCAAGTTGGGTCACTTGACCAGACACGATCAGGCCAAAAGTGGTGAACACATTTAAATGACTCAACAGCGCAACCAAATTGTCAATGTTCTCCTCACTGTCTTCAGTGTCCCAGTAGATGATTACTGTCTTCACCTGATTAAAGATACTACCAAGGGCAATGGCAGCGTCAGAGTTAAAGGACCTGTCCCAGACTGAGATCTGTGCCTGTTTGGTAGGAACAATCCCAGGCTCCTTGTAGGCAAACTCAAATTGCATTCGAGCAATGCTCTCATTCGGTTGCCACGTTCGCATACATCGGGACTCCAATTCATTAGTATTGGTCTTCTTCACATTGAGCTTCAAGCACTCTTTTGGTGGTTCGTTAAATATGGCTTGAATTTTGTCCTTCCAACTGTGGCAAACACGTCGTACGGTGAACTGTTCCCATACTTCTAGGATGTTCATGATTATGCAAAACAGTTCAAATGGCAGAGCAGAAAGCGAATCCAGTGGTTCCACAATTGGTGGTTCTTCTTCTTGCTCCTCAGGGAGTGGATTGTTTGGTTTAGCAAGGCGTTTGGATCGTTTTGCACCAGTGGCTTTAGATTGGTTCGGCTGTTCGATGGCTTTCGATTGCTCCTTGGCCTCGGGTCGGTTAGATCGACTCAATAATCGTGGAGTTTCCATTGTTTTAAAAGCAGGTTATACGTGTTCGTCGAAAATGGGAACTGAAGTAGATCAATTGGACATTAGAGACGAGAGGGCGCGGGCAACGACAACAACCAGGAAACAACGAGTGTGTGTCACAATAAGTGCCAGTCATCAGATTCACCACACACGTCCACAAGCACGTTCAATCGTCTACAACAACAATAGCAAATGGTCACAGGTCAAACGGTCGATGAGAACGGTGCAAGAGCATATGACGTCAATAGCTGTATGCACACACCAAACGCAGTACAAGTCCAAGTTGAAAGTGCACAGATTTGATCGTACCGAATGGCACAGACAGAGTCGATGGCAAAGTTGACGAATACGAGCATGAAATAGTCAATCGGTCTCGGTCAATACCAAACAAACAGAACCATAATACCAAGACTACGGTGAAACGCGAAGTGTGGAATGCCAGCGGTGACGACCAGACACGACACACAACTAACACACTCACACTGTCATTTGCAATTTGTGTGCTGTGTTTGAGTAAGAAAGTTGGTCCATCCGCCCGACTCGAGGCTCTCTCGTTGCCAGCCATAGACCGCAACCAATACACAGGCAAAGCAAAGCACACATATACAGAGTAAAGGCATCGACTGCACCTCGTCGATTGCAGCAAATCAAATTGTCTTACTAAACCATACTACTATACTAATAGTGTTGAGTGCCACACTAATGGAAAGCCTACATTGTGAAGAACAATTTTTGTATTTAAAGTTTTTCGATCCGTTTAACCGTTTAAAAGTTATTGGCCATCGAGTGCGATCGTTTGTACTGCAAAGTTGCTTACCAATGGGCGCCATTCAGAATGCATGCCTACAAGGTGATGCACACGTTAGCACACATACACACACACAGTGCACCCTTGTGCATATACGTTTCTCATCATATTTCAAACGGACGCCTAAGTTTGTGTGTGCACCCCATACAGATCGGAAAGCAGAGATGTGAAGCTGTATGGCCTCAGAGTTCGGATTGGTGCGGGAAACTCTGCAGTTGTGCAGGCTTATTTGCCATCCAATTTAGTCACACAGTGCAGTCGTGTCTGTGTGCCGTGCGCAGCATATACCGTCGAGTGTGCAGTGCCAATTGGGACAGTGCACACACTGTGCAACCACTCGACTAATTGGTACTTTTAATTCACTAACACAACCTAACATAAGCCCTTGACAGTAATGATGGCAGATGGAGACAGGCAGGCTTGTCCCCGAAACAGTCCCTTCAGTGCACATTAGTAGAGGCGCCTTTACAAATGGAAGTGCGAGTATAAGAGGATTTTGAGTATCGGGGGTTGAGAGAATATGGATGCTCTCCCTGGTGCAACTACACTCTGCATGCATGCAATCAAATTGGCTTTATTTGTTTTCTCTCTCTCTCTCTCTCTCTCTCTCTCTCTCTCTCTCTCTCTCTCTCTCTCTCTCTTCGAACGTATGCAACCAAGCCAACTGGAGGGTGAATTGTGAGAGCGAGAAAGGCAGTTAGAGCAGAACAGCAGCAGCAGCAGTAAAAGACATAATTTTTTACGATTTATGTGCTTGTGCCTTCATCTGCATACTCTCCCCTGAGTGCACGCCAACTCATCTAAAAGGACAGGCAGCAGCCAGTGCACCATTTGGACGCATCATATTCTCGGAATTACAAGGGCGTTGGCTGTGCACTTTGGACAGTAGTACACTGCGGCACGCAACAACAACAACAAAAGCAACTCGTAACTCAGGCGCGCACTGATTGCACAACCAATTGGACATGGCACTTCAGTGTGTGCTGTGTGCACATTCTCCCCGATCGACCAAATGGGAGCAAATGCAGGGTGTCTCGGCTCAATGCAAACCTTCTCTCTTGCTTTTAACGCCTAAACGTTTTTGGCCGACCACCTTGTGTACAAGTGCATAGAAATCGAATGATTCGAGTGCACAGTGCACGGTTGCCCTTACACTGCAAACTTTGCCATTCACTTTGTACTATTGAGCAGTGCTAAATTGGTGAGCCAGTTGGCCACTGCCAACGTGGCACACACCGAGCGCGCTCACCGATCGATCGACCAATAGCTCCACTGCTGGCAAGCCTCATATTCGCTCTCCTAAGGGACTCGTTTGGCAAACAATGGGGCAACATCTCTCTCTCTCTCTCTCTCTCTCTCTCTCTCTCTCTCTCTCTCTCTCTCTCTCTCTCTCTCTCTCTCTCTCTCTCTCTCTCTCTCTCTCTCTCTCTCTCTCTCTCTCTCTCTCTCTCTCTTTCTCCATCAATCGATGGAGAGAGTAGTGGCGGTGATGCTACTGGCAAACAATAAAAAGAGTTCAATAACTCTGCTTACGTGGCCACCGCCGCTGCCGTCGTCGTCCAATTGCGTCCACTACTCTCTCCACTGTCTGTCTGTCTAGCCAGATCTGGCTTCCTTTGCGCGATCGACCGGCACAGTACGTACTTTTAGTGTGTACTTTTATCACATTCTTCTTCTTCTGCTGCTCAGTAGTGGCGTACGTGATTGGCATTTGATCTATTTAAGATTGAAATGGTCACGCCACCTTGTGTCTATGAATGGCAAATTGGTCGAATCAACCGAGTAATGCATCTAATATATTAAGGAACGAGATTACACTAGACTATGGGCTACAGAGCAGGGCCCTTTACTACATTTGGCGCTATTCTGTTGGGAATCGCTGTGTCATTTAGGGCGCCAACAAGTTGTATGCCACATTTGAGTGTGCAACAAAAGTAGCGCCGAGTCTGTGTATGCTTTTCGCATATTTGCGAATTTGATGATGATGATGATGATGATGATCAACTAGTTCTGCAGCTTCTCAGCTCGATAGGGTGCGGTCGTTCGTGTCTATGATCGTCGGACAGTGCAGAGTCGAGTAAGAATTGTCTTAGCACTGAACTCTCGATATAACACTTCGTCTGATGCTCTTCTCTCAGCTCGACTCACACATACATTGAACATATGTGACTGCCGATTAAGTGACTCGAGTGCATTGATTCTATGCGTTGTATGGAGCTATTACTCGCTTAATGGATAGAAGCTGTCTGACTGTTGATTACAATTACTGCATTATTTCTTCTTTTGGTCTCATCTAATCTAATCTTGTGTCGTCTTATTTACACGTATTGCCCTACCCCCGGACTGTTCAACTGTTCACTTGACATTTGAATCGACCAAATCAACTAAAGAATCCAAAAATGGCTCTGATCGCCTTGAAACGCCGAGCCTATGGTGACTTTAGTGAATTTGTCCCACCACCTCTTCCACCATCTTCATTTCACATTGACCAACTCCCAAACGACTGTCTACTGCAGATATTTCGGATCATACCAATGCAACTCCTATTACCACTTCGTATTGTATCGAAACACTGGAATGAGCACATTCTCATGGCGGGCCTGTACTTGAAGTCGTTGAGCTTGAGATTCTGTACACCCGATCAAGTAGGGATAGAGCACGAGTCTGAACTGATCTACAGTGTTGGTGACGGTTTGGATCGTTATATGGATCCATCACCGACTGATCAAGACGATCAATACAATCAATACGATCAATACGATCAATACGATCAATACGATCAATACGATCAATACGATCAAAACGATCAAGACGATCAATACGATCAATACGATCAAAACGATCAAAACGATCAAGACGATCAAGACGATCAATACGATCAAAACGATCAAGACGATCAAGACGGAGCGGAGCAAATAGATCAAAAAGACGATCACCTCAACCTTCGACTTCCACTCAACTTTAACACAATCGGCTTTCTATTCTCAACTTTTCCCAAAGTAGAATCACTCAAAATCGAGTACAATGGTGACCTTTCGGACTTTGCCTTACTGGATGGTCTACTGCAGGGTGTTGAGGCACTGTACCCACTGACTACTTTCACCTTTTGGTACATTCCAAAAGATCCGAACAGAGATCAGTCGGTTTTCAATGAGTGCGAATGGAACTATATTCCTCTGTTCAATCGAATCGGTGAGACTGTTGGCGCTAAGAAGGGACTTAAGCAACTGCACCTATGTTTCGACAGTGACAAGTTCAACAGTGTTCTCGAGTGGGTGCAGCCAGAGTTGGGCTTCCTAAACATTGTGCATCAACTCGAACGATTGAGTCTAAATCTGTGCATACCACAACTGGAACAAGTGTTGGCCAACTTGGGACCCGGTCTCACTCATCTCAGTTTGGATTGTCAGTACTTTGGGTTCAAAGAACAACACCAGGGAGTGCATCCACTGGAGGCAACTGAGATTCGTCGTTTGTTCGCTGAGGTCAATCCAACTCTGCTCGAAACGGTCACTCATCTTCGAATCAATATGCCCATTTGCCCTGAACATGTTGAAGTGATTTGTGGTCTTTTTGGACCCAATTTACAGCATCTCACTATTGCTTTCTATCGTACCAAGTATCAAAATAGTGAATTGGTAAGTGTTGCATGGTGACGGGATTGTTTGGTTAGACAATTATGCACTTCATTAGCGCCCTCGTACAAGTCATGCAGTACATCTGGTATTCTCAGGTTCGGTTTCAATCTAACCAATTTGTTGTTTCATTTTACCTTCTCCCTCACACTCCACCCCACAGTTTGCACTTCTCAACGAAAACATATTAAACGAACTGGCCTTTATGGATCACCTCACCGAGCTTGCGCTAATCAATTGTCTGCCAGATCCGAATGTCCAGTTCAGAAATGAGTCCATAAAACACCTGATTCTCATCAATACTGGGCTTGTCTTCTTGGACGCTGCGGAGTGTGATTTCGATTTGATGTCTATCGGCACAGTCCCGGCCTTTGAGCTCAATTTCGACAACATCTCTCTGTACAAATCGAATTCAATCACTCAAAATGTGTGTCCATACATTTTTGTGTATTTGTTTTGTAAAAGAATGGCAAATGAACAATTTCCTGGCCTGACCAAGCTCACCTGGGCAATGGAAATGAACAATGATGGTGTTTGGTTGTTTAGACAGGCTATGACACAGTACTTTCCGGATATTCATGTGCAAGTAAGTGAAAAGTTTCGTGATGCTCGCGAGCGAGAATGTTTGCAAAATATGAAGGCTGAGCAATTTCGCATTGAGCCATCTTACATTAACCAATTCACTGGGGCTTTTTGGGGTCTTATCGATGCTCCACTATGGCACTCCTGTGCACTCGATAGTGAGCTCTTCTTTCCGATTGTACTGACTCGGAAAGTTCACTCATACAGGCAATGTTGTCAGACATACTTTCAATTGAATATCACGGATGATGAGTGTTTTTTAAATTCATTAAGTCATATGTGGTCGAATTGACTATTTTGGTAACATTTCCACCCTGTTTATCACAATCATTTCGTCTTATAATTAAACCCACTCACAAGCTCGTTCAAAACTTACTCACTACACTTCACATACGCTCTCACTTTGTTCATCATCAAACGAACCCGATTTAAGCCTTCATATCTTTATATATATTATCACTCAAATTCCCAACTTTATCAATTTTATCTTGTCCTAGAGGTATCATGCAATCTCCAACCGACTTGGTCTTTGGTTTCGTGCTATCTTCTTCTTCTTATTCTATTACAGCTATCACATTATATGTCTAATTTGCTGTCCAATTGTGTGCCTTATCCTCTAATATAATAACAACCCGTAATATATCTGTTATTTAACTTTTCCACATACATCTATTGTATCCTCACTCGATTTCATATTGTTTATATAAATAAAGTTTAACTTAAAATCCCGTGTTTTCTTCTTCTTCTTTGAGTTCGTTCGTCAGTGCACTTTGTAATAGACTCAACTCGTTCAATAACTCTCTCTCTCTCTCTCTCCCTCCCTCTCTCTCTCTCTCTCTCTCTCTCTCTCTCTCTCTCTCTCTCTCTCTCTCTCTCGATGTGTCGACGACAAAGGTTCGAACAGTTTCATCGATATCCTCGCATTCGATCCGAAGGAAAGCAAAGCCTATCTGATTGACCCGACAGTCAGATTCGAGACCAACGATGATGTGGAGGCGGAAGTTCAGAGGGACAAGTCGAAGACGTATGTGCCGTGCATTCCAGACCTCGCACAGAAGTATTCCCAGTTCGGCAAACGGGACTTCGAGGTAATTGGATTATGGTTTGGAGCTAGAGGGAGTTTGAGTCGTCAAGTCGTGGACTTCTTCGAGAGGTTCCAGCTTGATAAGGAAAAGCTCTACGAAATTGCAGAACGCGTGCTCATCGACTCTATCAAGATGATTCACCACCACATCTATGACTAGTATCTACCATTTTTTATTATATCAATATTTTTTGTACATTCATTAGCATCTCTCCAAATTTATGTAATCTTTTTACATTGTACACATGTCCTTGCGGATTGATCAGTATGCCGTGCTATTTGGCACCTCACCATAGGTGAGCGGCTTCCTTTGTTTGTTTTACGAATAAAGTTGTTCCATCTCTCTCTCTCTCTCTCTCTCTCTCTCTCTCTCTCTCTCTCTCTCTCTCTCTCTCTCTCTCTCTCTCTCTCTCTCTCTCTCTCTCTCTCTCTCTCTCTCTCTCTCTCTCTCTCTCCATTCCATTCCTTACTTATGTCCCATTACACTAGTGGTGTGTGCATATTCGACATACATTGGATTCGACCGCCGATCGACTCGAGTGGAGTGTAACTGCTGACAGTTGTCGGCGTTAAAAGTAAAGAGTGCAGTAATTGCCTCAAGTTTGAAAATGAGATACGCTTACACAAACAATGGTATTGACTCACTTGTTCCAATAATAACTCACTTTTCCCAACTGACCATAGTAGTCACAAGTCTTACAGTCTTGTTAGTCAATTAAATCATTTAAAAAATACTTTGTCTTGATTACACTTATTTAGTGACTTTGCACACACAAATATATCTTTACTCCATGATTCACAGGAAATTCATTTTGTCTGAGTATGAGCTAAACAATTCGAAAACACAAAAATGAAAATAAATCAATAATAAAATATTTTGTTTTTGCCTAATGTAACTTTGAAATATACTAATGACACTAATGGCCTAATTCCTAAGTACGTAAAACACAACAACAACATATGTCACATACCAAATTTTATTTTTATTTACTATATCAACTGCTTCATACTGGTTAAAATGAGTATTAGTAATCTGTTGAAAAAGATCATTTAGACAGTTACATAGCCAACACACATTTAGTCACTCTGCATGGACTGCAAGCTAAACTAAACTGTGTGTGCGACAGACACAGCAAATTCATCATTAAGCAAACTGTGTTTGGATTCATTAGCTTATGATTACATTTCTGAATGAGTCAATTAGTTCAGTACTCACAAATCGACCAGTCATCATGTCAACATTCCAATAGCAAAGTCTAGTCTGTTTTGCATTTGTTAGAGTCTAACATGTTCAACATTCCTGCATTGTTGCAACAAACAAGATGACTGGGATGAATGTTATTTATTGACTGCGAATGGTAGGCACTTATTTTGATGACATTCATTAATTTGTGGCTATATAAACTGATTAGCGATGCTTTCAATTATCATTTCATTTATTTCATCCCTTCAATTTCATCTCATCTTCTGATACCTGGGAAACAGCTTCCTCTCTTTCTCTTGTAGCATCAATCTCAACTTGTCTACGTGCTACTTCTGTTTGTATTTTTGCACGACTTTCTTGTGCTCTCGCACGTTCTTCTTCGCATTTGTGAGAGCACAAGAAAATCTTGTAAAAACTGCAAACCGATAAGTAGTCTATTTGATAAGTAGTGAAATGAATGTTATAATAACGAGAAGGGTTGCTATTGCAGAAGCAAAAAATCGAGAATCTTGCCCGAGCGCGCATTCTTCATCAAAACGATGATGTCCGCTAAATTATGCATCTTTTTGGGCTTTTCCTTAATTTATAATTTTGTATTGACAACGAATGTTTTTGGTGGCCACATTCCAATGACCTGACATATTTTCCGTTCCTTGAATCTCTTCTTCTAATGCTTCTGCAAATTCTTCGGTGTTGCACTTGCAGTCTCCTTTACCGCTTGTTGACGTGCTTTTTTCGCTTCTGTTTTCCACAATTTTATCGGGCTCTTGCTAGTTTTCCCGCACTCACAAGAGGCCAAATTAATCGTGGTATATACTGCAAGCTCAAGTAACACTTCCACAAGCAGTAATGAATGCTATAAGTGCAAAAGGGACTGCTTTTGCAGATGCATAAGAAGAAGACATCTTCATGAAAGAAAATGAAATGCTAAATCTAGATTGTATTTGCGATTTTTCCCTATTTTATAATTTTAAAAATATAAATATAAATAAAACTTACATTTTAATTGAATTTGTTCTGTGAGTGTTCATTTGTCTAATGGTTTTGTGCACACGCAAACACGTAGAGACGTGCTAATTCTGTCCGTTACAGTGAGCCCGCTCAATTGATCGAGAGGTGACGAGAGGAGAGAATGTCCATTCTCTCTCTCTCTCTCTCTCTCTCTCTCTCTCTCTCTCTCTCTCTCTCTCTCTCTCTCTCTCTCTCTCTCTCTCTCTCTCTCTCTCTCTCTCTCTCTCTCTCTCTCTCTCTCTCTCTCTCTCTCTCTCTCTCTCTTTCTCCCACTGGTTCACTTTGCATTGTGTTTCTGTTCCATTTGGCGCACCACTCAATTCAATAACATGCAGTCATTAGATGATTAAGGTGCGAAAGAAAGAGAAGCGTAATATCATCACTCCCGTGTGTGTGTGTGTGCTGCTTTGTGCTTTAGTGCACGTATTGGACAGATCGATAAAATCGGCTCCCAAATACGAGTATATAGAACCAGAATTGTACCCATGCGTTACCCTCTGTAATGAGAACCACTACTCTGCACCACTACCAGACACGAGTACAGCCACGAGTGCACCATCAAAGCCGGAGAGCAAGATGGTCGTCACCAAGGGGATGCATTTAGTTGGACACTTGGCCACACAACACATCAACACCTTCGTCGTGACCATTTGAACACATTTTGTTGTTGTTTCGCTTGTCCTTGTCCACTGCCTGACCATGGCCAAAGGAAAAGGCAAAAAGAAACAATCAAAAAACACCGGGAACAACAGCAGCAACGGTGATATGGAAGCAAAGTCAGCTCGCAAGCCCAAAATGCCGTTTGAAGTGAAGGCAGCACACGACCTGCGTGGACACACAGTGGACGAGTTGATTGCACTGACGCGTGCCACGGACGAGTGGACCGATGAGGTGAAAAAGTGGTGCGCCTCCAAGGTGGACATTCGCCTGTTTGGCAGCCCAAAGGATCGTGCATTGTATGTACGAGACAAGACCATTGAAAAGTCAATTGGCTACTTCTCAATTGATTTTGTGTTCAATGATGGGAAGATGCGCGAGGAGAAGATGCTCCAACTGGCACAGGACGTGATTGCACTCTTTCCCAATCTGTATGGCTTTCTGGTGTGCTACCATCCACCGCTCAATCAGTTTTTTCCACTGCTGATTGAGCAGATTGCCACCACATCGAGCATCAAGCTGCGCATGGTGAGCCTTGACAGGGCTCCAAAGGGGATCAAGTGGCTGACCAAATGGTGGACAGCCATCAGTCTGATACCTGTGCTGAAGGGCATCCAACTGAAGTATCCGGGCGAACTGCCATCGATCATCTACGAGCACGCCAATCGGCTGGTGCACGTGCGAGTGGCCTCTGTCTGTCAGTTTGACTGGAATCTGGTGTCACTGTTCAAACAGTTTGGCTCCAGTCTGGAGGCACTCGAACTGAAGGTTACCGAGCGAATCAACTGTGACCTGGATGAGCTGGATCGACTGTTGGAGGAGAGGCCACGCATTGGCGTCAATCTGGTCAAGCTACACTTTAGCTGTTTTAGGGCTGACTTGACCAACAGTGCAGAGGAAGAGGGCAAGCTTCTTCGGCTGATTGTGAAGCGCTTTCCCAAACTGCAAGTGTTTCATTTTACCTGCGCGATGAAGGTACGTGTTAATCCATTTTCGTATTCTCTTAATTATTTGATCCCTCCCAATAGCTTTCGTTCGAAGAGATTTATAATGAAATCTCCAAGCTGACTAAACTCGAAGAACTGTGCATCACTGCACTGCATCCATCACAATCGCTACCGGCAAGCATTGATCATCTTGTGCCAAGCGCCACAGTGGTCCGAATGAGAATTTTCAATCCAATCGATGAGCACTTTCCTGCATTTGGTCGAATCGTTGTGCCACTTTTCCCCAATCTCACCTGGATCAGTGTGTGCACTGAGGAGCGAGCCACCGCCGACCAATTCATAGCACAATTCCAGGTGTGGTATCCGGATCGGGAGCGAACAAAGTACGAGGTGTCATGGCACGGTGGGCTGACTGGCGTGGCATTCGAAGACAGTGACGAGTCACCAATGGACAAGCCAGCACAGTGGACCTGTTGGAAGTTGACTAAAAAGTGTTTTGACGCTGTCACTACGGCTCTCGCGGATGTCCAAGCAGTGTAAACTACTATATTGTATATGCTGTATTGTATTTTTGTCTCATTTTCGGGCATATGTCCAAACATCAATTCATTTAAATAAAATCTGTGTGTGCTTACTCTAGAATTGCTCTGATTTGTTTGTAAAGACGTGTTCCCGTCTATTCGAGCTGCACTCAACTTGTCATAGGTTTACTTTTGGTCCATAGACGCACAGTTTCCATTTGGTTGTGTATGAGCTGTATTGTGCTCTTGGTATGTGTTTGATGGATGTGTGGATGCTTGCCGAAAATTTCCGTAATAACCGCCGTTTGTAGGTTTCAACCCGAGCTCGCCCCATGATGAGGAGGGCGAGAGAGAGAGAGAGAGAGAGAGAGAGAGAGAGAGAGAGAGAGAGAGAGAGAGAGAGAGAGAGAGAGAGGGAGAGACGCCTTGTCATCTCACCCATAAGTGTTCCGCGTATTGCATATATATGCACTCCCTATTAGACTTTCCGATAAGGGCTCCCAAAGTGCACATTACCTAAACAATGCAAAATTTTTGCTTAATGAATCATAGGAATTTCATTTTTGCCTAAGTGAGAGGCAAACAATTCAAAATTACAAAAATGCAAATTAATCATTTATAAAATATTTTAGTATTTTGTTTTGGTTTAATTTCGAAATACACTAATGGCCCTAATGGCCCAATTCTTATGAGCAAGTAAAACACAACAACAACATTTGTCGCATACCAAATTTGTTTTGTCTATTTCCACTGCATCAAACTGGTGGAAATGACTATCGATAGTCTTCAAAAAAAATCATTTAGATTTTTACATAGCCAACATACATTAACATTTAGTCACTGTGTGTATTGACTGCAAGCTAATCAAAACTAAATTGTGTGTGTGCGACAGACACAACAAATTGATCATTAAGCAACAAACTGTGTTTGGGTTCATTAGCTCATGTTCACATTTCTGCATGAGTCAATTAGTTCATTAGTCACAAAACGACCATCACGTCAACATTCCAATAACAAATCTAGTCAATTTTGCATTTGTTAGTTGTGTCTAACATGTCAAACATTCCTGCATTGTTGCAACAACAAACACGATGACTGGAATGAATGTTATGTATTGGCAGCGAATGGTATCCACACATTCCTGATGACATGACATGTATTTGTGGCTATATAAACTGATACAGCGATGACTTCAATTATCATTTCATTTCTTGCCATTCGTCCAATTTCATCTCATTTTGCTTGTGCAAGTGCTGCTTCTCGTGCCTTTGTAACATTCGTCTCCGCTTGTTAACGTGCTACTTCAGCTCGCATTCTTTCATGATTTTCTTGGGCACGGGCCAGTTCTTCTGCTGGTGAACTTGCCAGTACCCAAGAAAATCTTGCTATATTGCAAGTTTAAGTAGCCGACTTGACAAGTAGTGAAATGTATGCTATAAGAGCAAGAAGCAGCTGTTGCAGATGCAAAAGAAGCTGACCCGAGATTCTTCTTCAACAAGACGAAGTCCTCTAATGCTTGATGAGCAGTGATGCTTTCAATTTTCTCTAATCTTCTAATGACTAAGCAATCTTCGTGTCTGTTCGGTTCTCCTCTTCGACTTGTTGACGTGCCTCCTTCTCCCGAAGTCTAGCACAATTTTCTCGGCATCTTGCAAGTTTTTCTGCAAGAGCGCGAAGATCATCGTGCTGAACTGCAGGCTCAACGTAGTACGCCAACAAGCACAAATGTTTGCACGTACAAGCACAAGAGGCGATATTGTTAAGGAAGCAGATAATTTAAACATTCGAGTAAGCATTCTTCTTCAAGCATTTGATGGACGATAAATTCTTCTTCGATAAATGATTCTTTTTGGGAATTTTTCCTACATTTTATAATCTAATTATTATAAAATATATAAATAAAACTTTAATTTTATTGGAATTTGCTTTATGGATTTCTCGGTGTGATTAACTATTTAAAAGATCATTTTAAGGATTTTCAAATTAATGAAAATTTGCAGTGGCGACCACTCATATATGTGTCAAATGCTCAACGTCGTATTCCAGGTGCATTTAGTTGCAATTTCCATGTAAATTGTCTTTACCAATATATTGAACATTATCTTCATTTTATTTGTGTGCTTGTGTTCATTGGCCTAATGGTTTTGCATAGTGTCTGCTCAAACACAGGCGGATAGAGGGCTAATTCTGTCTGATACAGCGAGCACAATTGATCGAGGAGAAGAGAGAGAGAGAGAGAGAGAGAGAGAGAGAGAGAGAGAAGAAGAGAACGTCCACTCATTCTCTCTTGCTGACTCCTTTTGCACTGCACCTCTGTTCGTGAACTGCAGTTTCCATTTGGCTATGTGTTTGCCTCTGTGTGTGTGTGTGTGTGTATCCTTATGGTACTGGCACGTTTTTGGTTTGTAATGAATGTGTAGATGAATACAGTAAATAACCGCCTTGGAACTTAACAGTTTCAGAGCCGAACTCACTGCGTAGCTAATTTAAGAGTTGCAGTGACTGAACCTGCAATAGTTTTACGTTAGTTAGTGAGACGCATTTGAGCGAACGGCCAATTAGAGTGTCAACTTGATTGGTCGCCCCGTTCAGATCGCTTGTGTGCGTTGTGTGTGCCTGTCTTCTCGAGAGTTGCACTTATCCTCTCTCACTGGCTCACTTTGCACTGCACTGATCGGTTCTGTTTCCATTTGGCTTGTGCGTATGATGCTGGTGTGCTATTGGTTTGGATGGATGTGTGACTGGATGCTTGCCATTTATTTCTCTAATAACCGCCGTGGTGCTTGCAGCTCACTACAGAGAGAGAGAGAGAGAGAGAGAGAGAGAGAGAGAGAGAGAGAGAGAGAGAGAGAGAGAGAGAGAGAGAGAGAGAGAGAGAGAGAGAGAGAGAGAGAGAGAGAGAGAGAGTAGAGAGGAGTGTAGGGACACTAAGCGAAACACAAATGAAATTTCAATTAAGTGCACTCGCAGTAAGCTCGTCAGGAGAGAGAAACACACTGCACACACATCACACTCATTGCTATCTTTCTCCTCTCTCGATTCGATTCGAGTGCAGTCTGCTTGCGAGCGGAAACCAACAACGACTACATTCGGTCCATGACGTCAATTGGCGACTAAAAGTAAGTTCAACGGCTCTGGTGGAGGAACCTTGTGTTTCGCATTCAAACTAGTACATCTAATTAGAATGTCAAAATGCCCTTTCTTACTGATTGTGCTACTGCTCAAAGAACTTTTGTGCATATGTAGTGTTTTATTGAGAGAGATACTAAGCACACAAGGAACAAAATGACTTTAACATTTATTATTGCATTAGTGGACTAACTAACTAACTACTTCTAGTTGGGATTATTCAAGGCGATATACAAGTTACACTTGTTATTGCTCACAAGCTCGGGTTTGAACTGCTGCTTGTCAGGCTCGGGTTCGAGCATCTGCTCGCCGGGCTCGGGCTCTAACTGCTGCTGCTTGTCGGGCACGTGCTTGAGCTGCTGTTTGTCTTGTCCGGGTTCGAGCTTCTGCTCGCCGAGCTCGGGTTCGAACTGTTACTTGTCTAGGACGGTCTATTGCTAGCCGATTTCGTACCAATTCACCAACAACTCTCCCAAGCAGAATCCTACCGTTGGCTTGGTTTAATATATTGGTCCGATTCTGTCGTCGTTCAATCAGATTATTATAAAATGCATTTCGTGCATCCAATCGATGAGCGTCCGATGTAGCAATTGCATCCCTGTAACGAGCCTGTATTTGAGCTGGTTGAGCTCGATATTTGCTGTACATCACCGGGTGGCATAGTCGAATGTTGACTCGCAGCCCTGGATGCAGTGGTAAAGCGAGTGGCAGTTGACGATTCAAGCTTTGTTCTAATGCTTGCCAGGTAGTTTGAGTTGTTTGGTGCAACTCAGCATCGCCCGACCACATATTCAACTCTTGTAGGCCAGGAAAGCGCATGTCAATAGTGTCCGCTATGTCCACTGGCTTTAGTTGTGGTATGAGCGGAGAACTAAATGGATTGCTCATCTTTCGGATCAAGAAGAACAGATCCGATGAAGCAATTGTAAGCTTTCGCACTTGCATCAAGTTGAATTTTTCATCAACACGATATGGACGACCCCATTCGAATGATTTCCGTTCAAAATGGAAATTAAACAGTGTTAGCTCAGACATCTTTGACAATGACTCAATTGCACGAATCCAATCAAGTCCAAATACGTGTATTTCCTTAAATGAAAAGAATGTGATATTAGTGATATTATGAGGTTAGGTTAGACCACTTACTATCGACGGTCGATTGAAATATAGGAACAGTTGCTCTACATTAGGAAAGTACACCAACAAACGTTGCACATTCTCGCGTGCCGTAATGTTCACCAGCTGTAATCGAGCCACATGCACAAACTTGTCCTTGTTCGTGTTGAGCGAAGGCAAAATATGATTTTGGAAATGATCAATTCCAATATCGAGCGGAAAACTCAGGCTCTCCAGCTTAAGTCGTTCACCATGCAGAAAGTGTAGAGAGAGAAAGAGAGAGAGAGAGAGAGAGAGAAAGAGTGTGTGTGTGTGTGTGTGTGTGTGTGTGTGTGTGTGTGTGTGTGTGTGTGTGTGTGTGTGTGTGTGTGAATATGAGTCAGACAAGCCAAACCCGGACATGGAGAGATCTACTTGTGAGTCGATTCTCTGACCAGCGGCAGTTCCGACAGGATCATTCGGTCGAACAACAGAAAGCACACACAATTTGTGCACTGTGCCAATTTATTATTCATCCCACTGCACACGTGACTTGTCGTGATCGTGCAATGTTTGAGTTTGATATGAGTGAACGTACAAGTGAACACATACACACTTAAAGGTCTACTGGGAGTAGAATCTCTGACCGAGCTCACAAATCAAAAATGGGTTAATAAGGAATCGCTCAACAATGGCATCTTGCAAACGTTCTCGCTTGAGAAGCCGAGCCGAGAGAAGAACGTTTTCGGAGAGATTTCTATCGTGCGTTTAGTGTAGGCACCCTCTGACTTGACCTTATCCGATGGAACAGATACGAACGGCCGCATTCTATTGGGCCAGATAACAGCAGAACTGATGCATCATATGGTCCAATTTAATTATAATGCCTATAATTATAATCAAATAGTACAGATACTTTTTAGCGCACCTTTCACACAAACCATTCGTAACAGAATAGCGCCAAATACAGTAAAGTGCCCAGTGCCCTAGTCCATTTCAGTTCAGTTTAGTGAAATATTATCGTAGCCATCAATGTCGAACAATGGACAACACGCTTTATTCGACCAATTTTGCAATCATAGACACAAGGTGGCATTACTCCAGTTAAGTCCTCAAATAAATCATCTAATGCCAATTTGTTCTTGCCTCACGTAGCCCACTACAGAGGAGAAGAAAAAGAGAAAAGTGATGCGCACTTACTGTGTAACGACAGAAGGTCAATTCTAATTGAGGCATTGAGGCGAGAGAGAGAGAGAGAGAGAGAGAGAGAGAGAGAGAGAGAGAGAGAGAGAGAGAGAGAGAGAGAGAGAGAGAGAGAGAGAGAGAGAGAGAGAGAGAGAGAGAGAGAGAGAGAGAGAGAGAGAGAGAGAGAGAGAGAGCACAGTGCCGACCGATCGAGAGAAGGGAGCCAGACAAGCAGTGGATTTGTCGGTCGGTTGGTGAGCGCTTCTGTGTATGTGCCACGGTGGCAGTAGCCAACTGGCTCGCCGATTTAGTACGGTTCAATAGTAAAGTGAATGGCAAAGTTGGTTGCTAAGAGTAAAACTGCCTACTCGAATCATATGATTCCTGTGCATATCTGTGTTCCCCCTGAGCCCGGGTGGTCAGACAAAAAGTTCGGGCGTCAGAGACAAGAAAGAGGGTTTGCATTGAGCCGAGCCAACCTGCACTATGCACCATTAGCTCTCTCTCTCTCTCTCTCTCTCTCTCTCTCTCTCTCTCTCTCTCTCCTTGGCCGATCGGTGAGTGCAATACGATCTCTGCCCACTGGGCACCACTGCAGTGCCAATTGGTTGTGCAATCAGTGTGTGCTTGAGTTACGAGTTGCTTTTTGTTGTTGTTGCGTGCCACAGTGTACTACTGTCCACAGTGCACAGCCAGCGCCCTTGTAATTCCGAGAATATGATGCGTCCAATTAGTAAATGATGCGCTGGCTGTCAGGCCTTTTAGATGAGTTGGTATTCTCTCAGTAGAGAGTATGCAGATGAAGGCAAAAGCATTTAAATAATAATATCTTTTACTGCTTCTCTCCTGTTCTGCTCTAAAAGCCTTCCTCGGTCATACCCATCGCTCTGCAATTGGTTTGGCTGCATCCATTCGTGGGGGTAGGAAGAAGGCAATAAAGCCAATTTGAGTGAATGCAAAGTGTATTTGTGCACTGAGGAGAGCATTCTTACCCCCTCGATTCTCGAAATTTATAATTCTCTCTCGCACCTCGCTCCTGTGCTCCCATCCGAGTGAGCACCAATGTACTTGACAAATGGACTCGACCCTTTCGGGGACAAATTGGCCTGACTGACTGCTTCTCTCTTTGTCAATAAGGACATAACAAGGTTAGCATCAATTTGTCGAGTGGCTGAGCAGTCGTGTACAGTGTGAACCGACAATCCAGACAGTGCACTGGCACACACACACTGGATGCCGTCGACGGTCTAGTGGGACGGTGTATGTGGCACGAGTGGCTCACGGCACACGGACACTACGCTTCATGTGTGGCTCAAACGTGCCGTACCACCGAGTGTCCCGTACCAAGCATACTGTCATACGACTACACCATCTCGATCTGTATGGGGTGCACACACACAAACTTAGGCGTTCGTTTGGAATATGATGAGAAACGTATATGCACAAGGGTGCACTGTGCGTGTATGTGTGCTACCGTGTGCATCACCTTGTAAGCATGCATTCTGGATGGCGCCCACTAGCAAGCCACTTAGCAGTACAAACTATCGCTCCCGATGGGCCATAACTTTCAAACGGCTAAGCGTATCAAAAAATTTTAAATATAAAAATTGTTCCTCACAAAGTAGGCTTTCCATTAGTGTGGCACTCGACACTATTTATTAGTATGGTAGTATATGGTTTAGTAAGGCAATTTGATTGCAGCAATCGATGAGGTGCAGTCGCAGTCTTCACTCTGTAGATGTGTGCTTTGATTTGTGCATGTGTACTGGTTGTTCTCTGTATGGCTTGCAACCAGAGAGCCTTAAGCCAAGCGGACTCACTAAGTAACTCACTTTAAGATTGCACACAACATACAAATGACAGTGAGTGAGTGTGTCGTGTCTAGCCATCACCGCTGGCATTGCATTTGGCAATCCATTACTCGCCTAATCTTGTCATCATTCTGATTCTGTTTGGTATTGTCCTCGAAACCGATTGACCATTTCATGCTCCTATTCGGCTACTTTGCCAACGACTGTGTGTGCGGTTTGGTACGATCGCTTCAATTTGTGCACTTTCTACTTGAACTTGTAGTGCGTTTGTGTGCGCACAGCAATTGACATATTCTCTTGCTCCGTGTTCATTGATCGTTTGACCTGTGACCGTTTACTGTTGTTGTTGTTGTTGACATTTGAACGTGTGTGTACGTTGAAACTGGTGTAACTCACATGTGACACACACACACACACACACACACACACACACACACACACTCGTCGTCTCTTGATTTTCATCGTCGTCGCCGCCGGCGCCCTCTCATCACTAAATCCCTATTGCGTCATTGACCATTCGCTTTGAATCTACCCCATCACTTTGCATTTCGATATTCCGTTGCTGTTAGGACACAATGGAAACTCCACTATTATTGAGGCGATCTAATCGACTCAAATCTAAAGAGCAAGCAAAGCAAGCACTCGAACAGCCGAACCAATCTACGCCCACTGATGAGAGACGACCTAAACGTCTTGCCAAACAAAACGAGCCACTCCCTGAGGAGCAAGTAGAAGAGCCACTTCCAATTGTGGATCCACTGGATTTCTTTTCTGGCCTGCCAAACGAACTGCTCTGGATAATCATGAACATGCTTGAAATATACGAACAGTTCACCGTGAGACGTGTTTGTCACAGATGGAAGGAAGCAATTGAGAGTATGCTAATCAAATATCCAAAAAAGTGCTTGAAGCTCAATGTGAAGAGTCCTCCGTTCGAACAGTCACATAATTATCCCCAATGTTTGCGAGGATGGTCACCGAATACATGCATCACCCAAATTTACTTTGAGTTTGCTTACAAGGAGCCAGTTATGGATTCTTCCGAGCGGGCACAGGTCTCCATCTGGGATAGAGCTTTCAACTTGGACGTCGTTCTCGCCCTTGGCCGTATGCTTAATCAAGTGCAAACATTGCTCATCTATTGGGACACTGACGACAGTGATGCGAGCATTGACAATTTGTTGCTGTTGTTGAGTCAGTTCTCTCCGTCGGTGACCACTCTCGGGCTGATTGTATCTGTTCCTATAACCAAAAACGAAACTCTACCCATGCTTTGTAACGCAATCAACACCCACATGGGCCCACTGAATGAGCTGCATCTAATGTTACCTGAATTAATGAACCCAAACTGGCAACAACGACAAGGAGAAAGACCACAAGACCTTATGATGTATCCTCCTGTTGAGTTGGGCAATGTACTTGCCACCAACTTTAGCATCACCGGTACCGTGATGAACATTGCTGGTCTTCTGAATAGCTTTGGTCAAAAGTTGACAGATGTACCTACTGCAGTGCACCCTCAATTGGAAAGTCTGAGTTTTGCGCTCTTTTGTAATCACCATTTACCAAACGGCTTTATCGCTACACTCGACTCGAACAAGGACAAGTTGGTTTCGGTGAAACGGCTACTACTGACAAACATTGGTGCACTGGAAGATGTGCAACAGATTTTGAAGTACTTTCCCAATGTGGAGCAACTGTTTCTCAAATTCTTTAGAAACTCGATTGTAAGGAATCGGTTTTTGCGTACAAAATATCTCACAATTTCCTTTTCCAGTTACAGGAAAAATTTGGACTTGAGTGGATTCGGGTCCTTAAGCCGCTGACAAAATTGACCGAGTTGACTTTGGTGCATTTTCGTTTTGAACGAAAGTCACTGGGCTGGGCTAGACATCCTGTCATTCAGCCTGATGATGAGTCTGTCAACTTGGAACAATTGCGCAAGCTAACATTCATTTCTCCCTATCTGTTCTTTAATATCCGTGCAGCAAGCAATCCATTGGGCGGCAGTCCACTACTACCACGACTCAAGCCGCAGGACATTACGGACACTATTAGTATGCGCTTTCCTGGTGTGCGCGAGTTGAATATGTGGTCAGGCGATGGTGAGCTACATCAAACAGCACAATGTACCTGGCAAGAACTGGAACAAATCATGAATGATCACCATTCTCGTCATGACCCAGGACTGCGAGTCAACATTCAACTACGCCATGCGTGGTCGTACTATTGCAATTATATCACACAACCAGCGGCGGTGAAGGCTTACTACCGAAATGCAATTGCAGAGTCCGAGGCTCACGGAATGAGTCCACACTTTGCGTCCTCGAACCAGATCATTGAACGACGACAGTCGCCGCTCACTGTGCTATACCAAGGACTCGAAAATGCCCTTCTGGCTGCGGGCTTTTTCTGTGAAGCATTGCGTGCAGATATAATGCAAACACAGGCTGGAGTTCTAGGTCCACAACCACAAGGAAATGCTTTGAATACGCTTGAAAGAACTTTAATTGAAACTATTCGAGTTCTAGAGGCTCAAGTGCGAGCTCGGCCAGATCGGCGAGAATATATTGCAGGAGAAATTGAGGCCATTCTTAGGTTGATGCAACTTCGGCGAAATCTAGCAGCTCAGGCCCTTCGTCTGCAAGCAGAAGCTCGACACGGCCTAGCCAATCAAATTATGCCCAATAATGATCACCCTACCCACTAGTGGTAGTACTCCATAAGCCAATCATATATGTATAAGTAGTTTGTTCATTGTTTGCATAACATTCCTCTGTCATTCGTGTGTTAAGTCTCTCTCTCTCTCTCTCTCTCTCTCTCTCTCTCTCTCTCTCTCTCTCTCTCTCTCTCCTCTCTCTCTCTCTCTCTCTCTCTCTCTCTCTCTCTCTCTCTCTCTCTCTCTCTCTCTCTCTCTCTCTCCCCCCTCTCTCTCTCTCGCCCTCTCTCTCTCTCTCTCGCCCTCTCTCTCTCTCTCTCTCTCTCTCTCTCTCTCTCTCTACGCTGTATTCAATGTCTAAGATGCCTAGTATTAGTTGCCCAAGCTATCTAGAAGCATTTATCACGACAGGTACTTCCATAGTAAGCGTAATGCATCTTTGATTATTCACAATCTATCAATTACCCAGAACACACTTTACATATATTCTCCACATATACGTACTGTGTTAGTTGTGTTTGTTCATTGACTGTTTGCCCTCATCTCTGTAGCTTTTACATTTTTGTTTCGTTTGTCTAATTCGTACTGTCCTTGTTATTATATCATCCCACTATTACCATTTGTAATCTCAATCAATCAATAAAGTATATATTCTATGTGTGCCACAAAACTGGTGTTCTGTGCGTGATTGTTCGGAGACTTGAAACATATTGGTTTAGAGGTTACAAGTAAATCCAGGCAGATCAACGAGCGTAGTGGAATTCATTTACTCGACTATGTCTCATCGGCAGGCACACTCAAACCGACGATTGTGTGTGTGAGTGTATGTGTGCGTGTTCATTCGGTTGGCTGCCTGCCTGGCAATGCCTACAGGCCGCAGCCAGTCGCGCTATTTGTTCTCTCTCTGTTTGTGACTTGTCATCTTTTGCACACGGATTTTATATTCAGTCGAACCAATGTTTTGTCTAATGGGTATTTAGCCATTGATGTACATCAATTGTAGTTGTATAATTGCCCACGGCTCGATCCAGCTGCTGCCGAGAGTGAACGTCAGAGTGAAGAGAAGGCAACGAGAGTGATTTGTCCTCTCTCTCTCTCTCTCTCTCTCTCTCTCTCTCTCTCTCTCTCTCTCCCTGTCGCTCACTCCGCCAATGCACTTTCATTTGTGTGCCTCTTGTCGTGTGACTCGTGTTCAGTCGACGTTTGCATTTGTGCACACGAGTTTCGTTCACTGGACTGTCCGCTGCGCCCTGTGTCAATGTCTCTGTGAATCAACGCTCGCCAGTGTTTGAAGCTCAGTGTGCTGAAGCTCTCAATGGTTGGACAGGCAAAATACGAGCGCTGGTTGATGCAGGGACTGGCAGAACAAGAAGATATTGCCCGAACATTCAGAACAGGACCTCCGTTGTGTGCATAGGCACAGTGTTTGAGCCCTCGCCGAATGCAATTTGAGTTCATGTTTAAGGAGCCAGAGAGCGACAAGCTGGCACAGATCTCGATGTAGGACCGGGCCTCCAACTCGGACACTGTCCAGGCCATACTTTTCCAATTTGGAACAACTACAACTTGTCTACTATAATCCATCACTGGTAAGTAGGTTCCCTATGCCAGAAATAGACTCTAATGTCCCATTCATTTTTAGTAAACATTTGGACTCACACGGACTACGAGTCAACTAAATGGACTACGAGTCAACTACAACATTCAACTTCAACGCCGTCCTCTAATGAACCAGACTCACAGATCTGTCCAATTACAGTGCATGATTACAATTGCCAAATCGGAGGCTCGTCGATTGGAGGCCAACTATGCACAGTTCAGACGGCTAATCAATTTCAAACTCAGCGACTGGCACAGCCCGAGCCCAAAATCAATTTGATGCAAATCCATTACAGACGCGGTACTTCGTGTGTTTGCTCGTACTGAAGCTCGACTTGATCCTCTACCTGAAGATTAGGCTCTGGCACGATCACCGGCACAACATCGTGTATTGTTCTCATTATATCTCGCGACTATTTGTATTCTCAATAATCAATAAAGTACTAAATGTGCACAAAACTGATGTTCTGTTCGTGATTGTTCGGTGACTAAAACGTAGTAGTTTGTTTAGTTATGAGATTTGTTTGAATGGCAGTCACTAGGTTGCGCCACCATCGCTTTCGTCGATGCCTTTGCCAATGCCTTTTCCCCCAACTCACAGGCAGATGCAGGCACGGCAACGGCCAACCGATTGGTGTGTGGCTGTGTGTGCGTTCATGTGATGTATTGCCTGTCGGCCGCGAGCCAGTCAGCCAGCCAGCGGCAATCACTGCACTCGTCGTCACTCTTCGGCACACTCGAATTGCACTCATCTTCAAGTTAATCACTATTTCACTCGTAATTAAACCATTTTTATCTCTCGACTAAGTTTGTGCGTGTGTATGTGTTACTAACAATGGCAAAACGAAAACCAACTAAACCAACTACTTCATCCAAAAAGTCAGCTCGTGTGCCAAAGTCCGCCAGTGTTAACAAGTTGGAGAATGTGACCAATGAGAACAAGATTGCAAAAGCAAAGATGTCTGTGACTACCAATGCGAAAGCTATCATGAACGAGGCCAATGTCGTTTCGGTGAACAACAACCGCAAGGTGGTCACGAACAATCCCGAGACCAGCAAGGCCAATCCCGAGGCCACCGAGGACAAGCCCGAGACGAGCAAAGCCAATCTCGAGGTCGCCGAGGACAAGCCCGAGACCAGCAAAGCCAATCTCGAGGTCGCCGAGGACAAGCCCGAGACCAGCAAGACCACTCCCGAGGCCACCGAGGACAATCCCGAGGCCACCGAGGACAAGCCCGAGACAAGCCAAAGCACACCAATGACTACTCACAAAGGAGCAAGGAAGCTCGCCGAAGCTCAAAAGCGCAATGAGTGCTACGTGCCCGAACAGAAAGAATGGACCCGCGAGAAGGTCACCGGCAAGCGCATCGGCGCCGATGGCGTCATGCAGTACAAGGTGAAATCGTCGGGCTATAAGGAGGAGAACTGGGAACCAGTGCACAATCTGGTCAACGCCATGGAGCACGTACTCGACTGGGAGCGTTCATCGGCGGGCGCCGCTTGGGTGGCCAACATCCCAACCAACCATGCAGAGGCTGATCAACTTAAAGCCAACATCCAAGCCGAGTATGAGCGACTGACCAGCAATCCTGCGTTTCGTTTTATGAAGAACTTTGGCCGTGCAAATGGACACGCTTGGTTCCTGTTGGAAACACCGCAGGTGAAGGGCCAGGTGCTCATCCTGAAGGACGACGATCCATACTTTGAGAAGCAGTTCGACTTTGATTCAGCTGTCCACTTTAAGAATTTGCCAGTTCTTACCAGTGAGGGTGACTATTAGTGTTTTGTGTCAGAACACTTTCTCCGTTCTCTGTAACACAACTTGGGCATTTTGTATTTTGCCCAAACAAACAAACATAAACGAGACTTGTAATCTCAATCAATAAAAGTTTGATTCTTATCAATCATATTCTGATCTTTTATATCTCATATCTTTGAATCCAGATCTTACTCGAGATACGAGAACATCGAGTAAATCGAGTACGAGTACGTTTTAGTTTGATTTGTCGACAACAGGCAGCGTTGCAGTGAAGTAGTAGTCACTGTTGGCCTGTTTAATGGCTGAGTGAGTGAGTGAGTGAGTACGGCAGTGAGCAGCAGAGGCGAGCGCACACACAAGCCTCGAGGCAGCAAACGAACACATTGCACTCATTAACCAAGTTGATCAGTTCGAGAGTGTCGATCTCGGTGACATTTTGTGTGCCTGTGCCACGTTGGCACAACCAACTCATCATCATCATCTAGTTGATCTTACACTATCAGCCATGCATGTTCATTTTGTCTGATAGTGAGCACAAAAGTGAATCATCATGTCTGTGACAGATCTGTCCTCTCATCAACACGTGCCAAACCCAACTGAGCCACACCCACCCAAGACACCCTTGTTCCCGTAACTAGGTAACAAACGAGCGAGAAGCCTTACCATCGAGTACGGGTCTACCGTTTTTGATTGATTTTGACCTGATTTTTGCGTTTTGATCGTGTACACCGAACAGTCTATTGATTCGTTCCACTTGAAGGACTCACCCCAAAACCCGTTAACTCTGCACTTGAGAACAAGTCAAGACTGCAGCATCGTGTAGGGGAGTACACAATCCTACTTGAATGCTGACTTGACTGATTTCGTTTGATTTTGACGCCCAATTAAAGGACCCGTTTTGTCTATTAACGCACACACTCGCACCCACAACGGGAAGGTCACGTGACTTGATTATGGCGTCCCAACTTTTGAATCTTAATTCAAGGGCTCTTGAAGTTGCAGACCTTGCCCTTCCAATCCCTGCAGCTCCTGCTGTTGCAGCCCTCGCCCTTCCAATCCATGCTCCTACTGATTTTGCAGCCCTCGCCCTTCCAATCCCTGCAGCTCTTGCTTTTCGTTTTGATCTACTTCCAATTCGTGTTGGTCAACCTTTTCCAAATAATCAACGCATACTGCTTGTCGCGAATGTGCCACCAGCCGTGAATCCAATTCAGCTAACTGTCCCTTTGCCGAGCTATCTGCCTGGGCCTCATCCAGTGCCACAAGCGCCTGCTGCTGCTGATCAATCTGCGGATCCTTCTAACGCCGAGTCCAATGCCGAACATGATGGAGAGTCTGGTGTTGCCTTACGCCGATCAAAACGTAGCCGTCGGGCAAATGTCCTCTTTACCAACTACCTTTGCAGTAGTACAGCGATAGTAGACCGACTGCATAATTACTTCTCACGCAAACGTCTACCCGACGATGTGTTTGCATGCATTCTGGATTGGCTCGATACGGTGGAGAAGGTTCGAGTGCGAGGAGTTTGCCGTCGTTGGAAGTACCAAGCCGAGCGACTACTGTTCAAAGGAGAACCGAAGCTGTACTTGAAGCTTAACATTGTGAACGAGGCGGATGCTGGGCAGATGATGCTCCAGCAGGCTAATGGTCAGCAGGCTAATGGTCAGCAGGCTAATGGCCAGGCATTTTGCCGCATATGGCAACCTAAGCACAGTATGCTTCGAATGCAATTCGATCACATCTACGAGGAGCCAGTGATCGAGCCACACCGTCGGGCAACTCTATCTATCCGCGAGCGTCACTTTACTCCAGAGGCTGTCCAACTCCTCGGTCGTCTGTACTCAAAAGTGGAAACTCTTCTCGTGTACTTTGATGTCACTGACAAGGAGGCAAACATTGACAATTTGGTCGCGCTTTTGGGCAAAGTCACCCGTGTGCTAACATTCGGCATGATCATGTCAGAGAAGGTCGCCAGCCGAGAGACTCTACCCAAACTGTGCACTGCAATCGAGTCACATCTCGCACCACTCGAACGTCTCTATCTACATTTGCCTAACCTAAACGAAACCACCGCGGACCCATATACATTTCACCCGGAAGTCCAACTGAACCTCGCCATCAGCTATGCCACAGCCTTCAGTATGACTTGCACTCCAATCAACATTGTGGCCCTGTTGTGCAAAGTTGGATGTGAACATGGCAGAAAGGTAGTGTGTGCAAAGCGTCCTCGCTCACATGTGAACAGCCTGGGCATTGCTTGCCGATTGCAGGACACTCACATTGAACAGATAATGGAACAGAATCGAGAGTTGGCATCGGTGACACGTCTGCAGTTGACCTGCATTATGAAGAAGGAAGATGTTCTTGCACTGGCGAGTCGATTTGTCAGATTGAGAGAGTTGCAGTTGGTGTACAACCGCCCGTCTTGGGTAAGTGAAAGGTTAGGGTAGGGTACGCGAGGTCTAACCTCTCTCTCTCTCTCTCTCTCTCTCTCTCTCTCTCTCTCTCTCTCTCTCTCTCTCTCTCTCTCTCTCTCTCTCTCTCTCTCTCTCTCTCTCTCTCTCTCTCTCTCTCTCTCTTTTCCTCTCTCAACCCAAAACAGGAAACATTTGACTTTGATTGGGCCCGCTGCCTGAATCGCCTCACAGCAGATCACCAGTTGGAGCACTTGACCGACCTGACACTGTTTAACTTTAAACTCAAAAGCCAGATTGAACTAGGCATGGAAGACATGCGTCGGGTGACCACCTTTACCAAGTTGACCTTTGCATCGTATGATTTGTTTTATCAGTTTCAGCGGAGCACTCGTGATTTTCACGGAATGCTTTCCTCGAGAGTTGATCTCACAAAACTGTTGGACCGTCTCAAGGGACTCTTCCCGCTGGTGCAGGACTTGAGCCTTCTTTCGGGCGATGGCAGTCTGTCGAGTCTGGGTGTCGAACAGGTAGAGCGTGAGCTGAGTGGCCACTTGCGTGATCATATGGCACGACTGCAGCGTGTCACGGTGCAACTGGCCAACCACTCACTGGTTGGAGTGTATCGATCATTGCCCGCGCAGCGGCGCAACTTTATGGTCGAACTGGTTCGGCTGTCCAATTTGGTGGAAGCTGATCCAGCGATGCAGTATGCTCATCAGTTGGGTACTTTATTCCAAAGATATCAAGGATACACCGATTATGGTAATTAATCAATGTTTTGTTCTTCTCATCGTGTCTTATCTTATGTCTTATCTTATGTCTTATCTTATGTTTATCTAATATGTGTTCAATCTATCTAATGTTAATCTCAACTTCATGTAATCTCAATAAAGTCTATTCAGACACTAAAAGATAATGCGATTCGTTTGGAAGTTTGGCGTTTTTTGGTTAAATGAGCGGCAACTAGGTCGCGGGTACAAGCGGCGAGAAGGATCTTTGGTGTCACCCGTTTGAATCACATTCGGAATGCATCGATCAGGGAGGCCATCAACATCGAGCCGCTACTCCTCTGGGTGGAGAGGTCCCAACTCCGGTGGCGTGGTCACGTAGAACGGATGGATCCTGATCGTCTGGTTTGGCAAATCTTCAACGCGGCTCCAGATGGACTACGACCGGTTGGCAGACCAAGGACGAGATGGATGGACCAAAATGACGCCCTCTTGAGACGTGTTGGCCTGAACCCGGACGAAGTAGCACAAGTGGCCACGGACCGATCCTTGTGGAGGTAGAAGATTTTTGGGCTAGAGCCGCGACCCGATTTACGGACATAGCGGTGTGTGATGTTAATGTAATGTAATGTATGAGCGGCAACCGAGACAAGCAGCCAGCCGAACACAACGAACACAGTTGGGTACATCTCGATGTCTGAGTTTGTATTTGTGCATTTCTCTCGTTTTCATTGCCCGGTGCCATTTCATCTCAACGTGAACATCACTACGACACGTTGACCAATTCATCATCATCATCATCTCTTGTTCCATTCCATCTTGTGAATCTCAACACACGCACGTACGCACATACACAAGTACGTCTTACTTGGTAGTGTGACTCATTGACTTTGATATATCTGCGCCTGGCTCGGTTATTAGTCATTCTGTTGTCCTGTACTCGCCCGTTTTGTTTAGCTTTTCTGGTAGAACTTTGTCATTGTGTTTCATGAAAATGGTCTCAGGGTCATTGCACCAACATCAATGACTCTATTCTGTGTGTGTTTTTGTTGTACTCGTTGTCTGACAGTGGCACACTCTGTCACTGACAGTGTCAGTGTAAGCGCCCACAGCACCATCACCACCATGCTCTCACTGAGCTTTGCACTAGATTATTGGATACTTTGGTTTTGAAGTTTGCGTTTATGAGATTTAAGTCATAACCTTCGTCACATTGGGTGTCTATGTAACTCAGTGAACACTGAACTCATTGAGTATAACACAATCACTCGTTCACCCTCGCTGTTCAGTCAGTGAGTACTTGCATCGTTGACCTATCTTCTACTGTCGTGTACTTCTCGTTGTGTGCGCGTTTGTGTTTGTATGCATTTCTCTCGATTTCACTGCCGGTGCCATTACATCTCAACGTGAACATCACAACCATACGACACACGTTGACCAATTCATCACTCGCAAACACGTAAAAGTACGCCTAATGTGTGCAATTTAATTCTGTGCTTGCATCGAGGCAGGCAATTCGGTGCGAACTGATTGTGCCAATTTGAATTGGCCGACCGAACCATTATAAATGTTGCCACCCGTGTGTCTTCACTAATCATTCTTATTGTTCACAGTGAATTGCTCAATTGTAGGTTCATCGGTACCGATGGACATATCGAGTTCACTAGTCAGCTGAACCTAGCTGGTGCACAGTGAACGAGCACTGCTCGGCGAGTCGATCACGATCGCTCGAGTGATGTCTCGATGTCTGGTGTGCAATGTTAGCATTAGCGAGTTTGGCCAATTGGGCAAACACACACACACACACACACATACCCAATGTCATACAGAGTAAAAAGAGACGCGCGCGCTGTTAAAAAAAAAGTACACTAAGCGGAAACAATTAGCCATCTGACAAATTAATTCGCGGCGAGCTGGGCACTGGACAAGCAGACAAATTGCCGGTGATGTTTACTTGGGCAAGGACATTCCAAGAGTGCACACACTCGGCGCATACTGAACAACCTTCTAATGTCGTGTACTTCTCGTTGTGCTTTTGTTTGTGTTATATGCATTTCGCGTTTTTTATTGGCCGGCTCCATTTCATCTCAGTGATCATCACTACTATACGAGACACGTTGACCAATTCATCATCATCTCCTGTTCTATTCCTTCTGGTGAATCTCAACTAATATGAACGCGTTCGCAAACACACAAGTGCGACTCATTTACTTTAATATATTTGCTCCTTTCTCTCTCTCTCTCTCTCTCTCTCTCTCTCTCTCTCTCTCTCTCTCTCTCTCTCTCTCTCTCTCTCTCTCTCTCTCTCTCTCTCTCTCTCTCTCGTTTTAGTAAGTTTGTTGTCTTGTCATGGCTCGTCTTGGGGCTTCACTGGTTGTAACTAATTTGTTCTTTTGTTTCATAAAAGCATATTTTCTCAGCTTCAAAAAAACCACAACTTCATTGACTTTGTATGTGTTTTTGTTGCATTGTTCTCGTTAGCCTAACAATCGCACCATCACCATCAGCAGCAGTTTGCTCTCAGATAGAGCATTGCCCGAAATTGTATGGCATTTGAAGCTTTTATTTTGACGTTTAATGATTGCATTTATAAGATTACAGTCGTAACCATCGTCACATTATGTGTCTCAGTAACTCAATCAGTGAACGCAGAGCTCATTGAGCATAACTCACTTACCCTCGTTGTGTGGACGTCGGTATTTGTGCATTTCTCCCGTGCCGGGGCCATTTCATCTCAGTGAACATCACTACTATACGAAACACGATGACCAATTCATCATAATTTTGTGTTCCATCCCATATCGTGAATTTCTATACATACAAACGCGAGCCCACACACACATACACGACTCCCATATTGTGACTCATTGACTTTTATATATGTGCGCATTTCTCGATAGTTTGTTGTTCTATCTCCGCTCGTTTTGTGGCTTCTCTGGCTGTGGCTACCGTACTTTGTCATTTTGATTCATTTTATGTAAAAAGGTCTGTTTTCAACGCCAACACCAACATCAATGACTCTATTCTGTGTGTGTTTTTGTTGTACTTGTTGGTCTGACACTCGCACACTCTGTCACTGACATTGTAAGCGCCTGCAATCGCAGCAACATCTTCATCAGCAGTAGTGTACGCTCTGATAGTGCTTTGCCCGAGATTTAATTGACTTTCATTTTGACGTTTAATGATGACATTTATGAGTTCTCAGTCGTATGCATCGTCGCTTTGTGAATCTTAGTAATTCAGTGAACAATGAACTCATTGAGTATAACACAATTACACTCGTTCACCCTCGCTGTTCAGTCAGTGAGTACTTGCATCGTTGACCTACTTTCTACTGTCGTGCACTGTTGTGTGCGTGTTTGTGTTTGTCTTCATTTTTCTCATTTTCACTGCCCGTGCCATTACATCTCAACGTGAACATCACAACCATGCGACACACGTTGACCAATTCATCATCAACTTGTTCCATTTCATCTTGAAATCTCAACACACACGTACGCACATACACACGTACGTATTAATTAGTGCCGAGTGCCATACCATTGGAAAGCTCACATTGTAAAGAACAATTTATATATTTAAAGTTTTTCGATCCGATTAGCCGTTTAAAAGTTATTGGCCATCGAGTGCGATCGGTTGTACTGCAAAGTTTGACTATGGGCGCCGTTGAGAATTAATACAGGGTGACGTACACGGTAGCACACACAGTGCGCGCCCTTGTGCATATACGTTTCTCGTCATATATAAACGGACGCCTAAGTTTGTATGTGTGCACCCCATACCGAGTCGAAATGTGACGCAGTATGCCTCCGTGCTTGTTAGTACGGGACACTCGGCAGTTGTGTGCCACATTTGCCTTCCAATTTGAGTCACAGTGCAGTCGTGTCAGTGAGCCACCCGTGGCACACAATTTTTAGTGTGCACCAGTCTCTATCAGTACACTGCCGTGTCCCGATTTGTCGTGCACAGTGCCACACAACTATTGGTGCTTTTTGGTTTACGCTCCTTGGTAATGGTGAAAAAAAGATAAAGAGAGACAGCCAAGCCTTCTTTTGTTCGTTTTTGTGGGTGCAGGTCACTCGGTTTGGAACGACACATTTGCTCTCCGTGCCGTTAGCCCATTAGCACATGCCGTGTGCCAGTGTTCAGTCGTCAGGACAGTGTCGTCAGGACGGACTCGACATACACTCACCTTGATGGCATCGATTCCTTGTCACTGAAAGAGAAAAACACCCAAAAAACCACACAGTGAACATTGTAAATAATGAATAATATAAATTTTATTTGAAAATCAACGGAAATCAACAAAAATTAAACAAATTGAGAACATATGACTATTATTTTGTTTGTTCCCTCTTTGCATACCTCAGCGCCTCCTTCAGAGTCACCTCGCCAAACATTTTCTTTTTGATGGGCAGTGAACCCGGCGGATCACTAGCCACTTGAATCACCGGCTCCATCGCGTGTACCCTTTTGATATGTTTCTTGATGGCAGGTTGCGTCCTTTCCCGTCGGTCACATCCGTCACAATTGCACCGATATCTCTTCGCCTCGGGAAAGTGTGTCCAGCTGTGATCTGTGAGTTTTCGGTCAAAATGGAACGCACTCTTACAGGCCAAGAATGGACATGGAAAGCGATGATGATTGTTCCTTTTGTGCTCGAGCATGGCCGAACTAATCGTACAAGTGAAGTCACAGCTTGTCACCCAACATTTGAATATTCCTTCCACATGGTGATCCCAGTAGTGGCGGGACAGGGAAGTATAGTCTTTATAGGGGTTGTGACACTTAAAGCAGCGAAGTTCGTCCTTATGGAAATTCTGGACATGCCTGTGTGGGTTGAGTGGGGGGATAGAGGATGCGTGAAAGGTATAATGGTTATGTTAGGTTAGGTCAGGTTAGGTTATTTGAGATAAGATTTTACTTTTATGGCTCGGTCATATTGGAAACCGGCACGATTCTACCCTTATGAACCTAACCCATCTGAACCCTAATTACTCTACCTTTATGTTCCTATTCCATTGGAACCAACCATTACCCTATCCATATAATCCTAATTCATTCATATAAGAAATTCTACTAATGTGAACCTACCCTAAGAAAAATGAGTTTGTGATAAACCAAATACAATCGCCCAAAAACACTTACCTATTGAGAAATGTCTTGCCACACGCGTAGCAGGGATGTCTGTGATGGCCGTGCTTCGATTTAAGATGAGCTTGCATATCCGTTTTAGTGACAGTTAATTCGACTTTGTATATAAATTGTAGGCCACAGCCTTCCACAGGGCACCTTATCTCTGTCGGCCGGAGACTGTTGAAGCTTTCGTATTCATCTTCAGGATCCTCAACTTCCTCATCATCTATTTCTTCTTTTACTATCGCATTGTGTCCATCTTGTGCAATCCCATTAATTATGCCGTTGAGTCTGAGTTGCAGTGCGGGTTCTATCTCTAGGGATGCATCATAGTCGTCAAAGTCAGTGTCTTCATTTGCTTCATTTTGTTCGTTGGCTCTCCTTGATGAAGTCGCTCTTGTGCTATTGATTCGATTCGGACGAGTGGGCAAACACGGTGGATTGGCGTGGATTGGTTGCTGTGCGTTGAGTGATTCTCCTTGCGATGCAATCGGAGATCTCACCATTGGTGATGCTGATGTAGATGTAGCTCTAGATGCCGATCTAAGCGATGTAGATGCGATTGCCGTTGGCAGGGTGGATGCACTTGAGGATGTCCCTTGCACTGTCATTGGTGATCGAACTGTTGATGCATTTTCAGACGCCAATAGTGATGAGAGAGTGGGTAAATTTGGTGTTGGAACTGGTAATCTACCTGATGGCGCATTTTGAGGAGCATTTTGAAGTCTCATTGTGAATGGAATTAGGCTTGAGTTCGGAAACAGGCGTTTTGCTTGTCTTGGATTGCATTGCATTAATACTGGTAAGCCTTGTTGTGCGAAAGGGGATTGAATCGGCAACACCACCGGTGAGGGTATTGGTGAAGCCGCTACTAAGTTATTTGGTTGAACAGCAGATGAGCCAATTGGTGCAACCACAGATGAGTTATTTGGTAAAACAACAGAAGAACTATTTGGTGGAAGCACTGGAAAATTAGTTGGTTTATCCACTGATGAGCCAATTGTTGTTGAAACCACTGTTGAGTGATTAGGTCCCACCGCCGATGAACTGTTTGGTTGAACCACTGATATATCATTTGGTCGAACCCCTGATAGGGAATTTTGTGGGACCACTGATGGTCGAATCACTGCTGAGCTATTTGATGTAGCCACTGTAGAGTTATTTGCTGATACAAGCCGCAAGGCATTTTGGTTGACCACTGATGAACCAATTGATGCAACCACAGATGAGTTATTTGATAGAACAACAGATGAACTATTTGGTGGAAACACTGGCAAATTAGTTGGCTTAGCAACTGATGAGATAATTGGTGGAACCACGGATGAACTGTTTGGTGGAACCACGGATGAGATAATTGGTGGAACCACGGATGAGCCAATTGATGAAACCACTGTTGAGTGATTAGGTCTCAACACCGATGAACTGTTTGGTGGGACCACTGGCAAATTAGTTGGTTTAGCCACGGATGAGCCAATTGATGAAACCACTGTAGAGTGATTAGTTCTCACCACCGATGAACTGTTTGATGGGACCACTGATAAGTGATTTGGTCGAATCACTACTGAACAATATGATGTAGTCACTGTAGAGTTATTTGGTGATACAAGCCGCCAGACACTTGGCTTGACCGCTGACGAGCCAATTGGTACAACCACAGATGGGTTATTTGGTAATACAACAGAAGAACTATTTGGTGGAAACACTGGCAAATTAGTTGGTTTAGCCACTGATGAGCCAATTGGTGGGATCAGTGATGAGCCAATTGATGAAACCACTTTTGAGTTATTTGGTAATACATCAGAAGAACTATTTGGTGGAAACACTGGCAAATTAGTTGGTTTAGCCACTGATGAGCCAATTGGTGGGATCAGTGATGAGCTAATTGTTGAAACACTGTGACTAGGTCTCACCACCGACGAATTGTTTTGTGGGACCACTGATAAGTGATTTGGTCGAATCACCGTTGAGCTATTTGATGCAACCACATTAGAGTTATTTGCGGATACTATCAGCGAGGCATTTGGTTGAACCACTGATGAGTTATTTGGTTGAACAGCAGATGAGCCAATTGGTGGGACCACTGATGAGTGGTTTTGTCGAATCATCGATGAGATGATTTGTTGAATTACTTTTGAGTAAATTGGTTGAACCAACGATGAACTGTTTGGTGGAACAACAGTTGAGGGGTTTGGTTGAACCATCGGTGGGATGATTGGTTGAACCACAGTTGAGGGATTTGGTTGAACCATCGGTGGGATGATTGGTTGAACCACAGTTGAGTGGTTTGGTTGAACCATCGGTGAGATGATTGGTTGAACAACAGTTGAGTGGTTTGGTTGAACCATCGGTGGGATGATTGGTTGAACAACAGTTGAGGGATTCGGTTGAACCATCGGTGGGATGATTGGTTGAACAACAGTTGAGGGATTCGGTTGAACCGTCGGTGGGATGATTGGTTGAACCACTGTTGAGTTATTCGGCAATATCACCGATGAACTATTTAGAAAGATTTTGGCCTTATTTGATGAAATCACCCGTGAATCATTTGGTGGAACCACTGGTAAGTTATTTGATGATATCCCAGCTGGGCCATTTGGTGGAGCAACATTAAGGACATTTGATGACCCCACACCCGAAACCACTAGTGAATTTGTCGATGGTTCCTTCGGTGACTCTATTCGTGACCCCCCTGGTAACTCATTTGATGATCCCGACGGAGAAGCCATTTGCGAAGTTGATGGTGAATCTGTCGTCGATTCTTTCGACGATTCTGTCGGTGACGGCATTTGTGACTCCTCTGGTGATCCATTTGATGATTCCTTTGATGATACAGGGGGCGACACCATTTGTGTCACAGCCGGTGATTCATTCCACGATTCCTTCGATGCTTCTGGCACCTTTTGGGTGGTCCCGTGAAGATTGTAATTACGAAGATCAAATGGTTGAAGTGGAAAAAGTGGTTGTAATTCTATTCTTCGGGGTTTTTTAGATAGATCGAGTGGCTGATCATCGCGATCAGGCATAGAAGTGGGCGGTTCGGGTTGGCCATTTGCATGCGGCTGGAATGTGCCAATGAACAAGTCTGGCGTTGGGCTTACGAATAAATCGCGTGGTCTTTTCATCGGATTTGGCATCATGATTGCTGAGTTTGAGAGCTGAGCGTGGGATAAGAAGAACAAGACAAAGGGAATTCACTTGATGAGTGAAATGAGATCGGAGAATGTTAGAGATGACGGGTGAGATGGAACCGAGAGAGGACGAGAGGGAGGTAAGAGGAGAATCAAGATAGATATGCTTGTGAGGGAAAGTTGAGAAGTTGAGATTAGTTTGAGATTATCTGATGAGATCAAATTGAGATTCACCAAAAGAGAACAGAACAACTGATTGATCAAACAAAAGAGAGAAGTCGCAGATATATCAAAGTCGATGAGTCACACTAACAAATTGTAAGAGAGACGGTATGTGTTCTGGACTAATTGGTCGAATTGAAAAACCCGCATTCTGTTCAGAAATGGCAAGATGCATTGTGAGTGAGCCCTAAATGATGAGATGAGAACGAGAGTTCATTCTAGAGAGGAGTGAGCGAGCGAAATGAACGAGAACACTACAACAAAACGAACACACACAGAGAATAGAAGTCAATGAAGTTGAGGTGTCTTGGAGATGAGAACAGGCAAAAGTTGAACAAAGTACGGTAACCACAATCGGAAATTCAACAAAAAGAGCGAACACAGGACAACAGACTGACTAATAACCGAGAGAGGGGCGCAGTAATATCAAAGTCAATGAGTCACACTACTAAGTAAGACGTACTTGGGTATGTGCGTACGTGCGTGTGTTGAGATTCACAAGATGGAATGGAACAAGAGATGATGATGATGAATTGGTCAATGTGTCTCGTATAGTTGTGATGTTCACGTTGAGATGAAATGGCACCGGGTAATGAAAACGCTAAATGCACAAACACAAACACGAACACAACGAGAAGTACACGACAGTAGCAAAAGGTAGGCCCAACGAGACAACCACTGACTGACTGACTGAACGGCGACAGTGTGCGAGTGTAGTGTGATCGGTGAGATGATAAGTTGAAATAGTTGTGAGTTTGACTATGTGATGGCGGCGATGACTGAGGAAAGCATCAATGCAATTGAAAATGTCAAAATGTTAACTGTTTAAATGCGAAATGTCAAGCATTAACTAAAGCGTACACTATAGTATACTGTTGCTGTTGCAGGCCGATGAGCGAGAGAGATACGACAGTCGCACAGCACGGACAACAAAATTCAAACGAAAGTAAAATTCAAAAGTTCAATTGAGTTGTGCAACCAAATGAGATTACGTGTCCGACGGGATTCACTCAAACGAACAGAATGAGATGACGAACGTAACCGAAGGTTGAGATACACTATGCTATGCAATAATGATAGAGCGGAGAGGCGCCATTCAATTGGGCGCCCAATGGTTGCAGCAGAATTCCAGTGAGAAACGGAAGAGCGAGAATCCTGAGTCTGAGTAGTGAGACCGAATTGTGCTATGCGCACTACCCTCTCAGCTTAGCAGAAAGGTGATGTAATTTTAAAAGGCAATCGAAAATGTCAAGCGCGCAGTACCCACAAGTACCACAAAAGTAGGTAGGATTTGTTGAATAATTGTGTTATAAATCAATTGAACAAGTGATTCATACTCTAACTGAAACTCGATTTAGATCTGTTCCAAGAAGAAGAATGTGCGAATGAAAGAGCGCAATAGGAAACAATGCGAAAAGTGTGCAAAGCGTCATAAATTGCATTCGCTGTCTGGCCACTGCCGCTGCTTCTGTATACAACAGTTACAGGCCGACTCGACTGAGAGTGGGTACCATTGGAGTAAGCTACCCGCGAAAAGTGTGTGTGCGCGCGTTCCGTTAGCTTACCCACCGTGGGCGAGATAGAAGGCCAAATGTCAAAGTTGAGATAGGCCAAATTGAATTCAAGTATTAGAGATGATGAGATTCAGTTTTAAAGAATATAATGTGCAGGGATAGCGATGATAATGATATGATGATGAAATGAAAATTTGAACCTAATCAAAGAATTCAAAAAAAGTTGAGCGTTGAGAGAGATAGCGATTTGGGTGCCAAAGCGACAGCGCGACAAACGAACACTGAACTGGTGTTCCAACAGTGCACACGGTCCGCACTCTCACCACGAATGCTCAGCCCCACGGACAGACTCAGTAAAGCCGAGCGACAAACCGAGCGCGCTCAACTCAACACTGTGCGCTATGTTAGTAAATGTGCAGTGGTGGTCCGATCGGATGATGTCCGTATATATATTTTTCTGTGTAGATTTGTGTGTGCGCGTGTGTCTGTGTATGTGTGTGCATGTGTGCATGTGTGTTCCTGTGTGCATGTGTGCATGTGTAGTATGATGTGCTTACAGTGTAGTGTATTATGAGATGTTCACCATCATCATCATCATCAAATATAACGAGCACAGCACAGCACTGCTGCACTCTCCACGTAACATTGTACATATGTCCTTTAATGTGTAGAGAGAGAGAGAGAGAGAGAGAGAGAGAGAGAGAGAGAGAGAGAGAGAGAGAGAGAGAGAGTAGTAATAATAATAATAATACTTTTCTCCGTTGCGTGCCTGGCTGTTCTCTGCTTGCGCTAACGGCCAGCACCCGATCGGCGACGACGTCGAGCAAGCGAACGAGTGAGAGAGAGAGAGAGAGAGAGAAACTAACGAGAGAGTAGAATGAGCGCCGCTCAAGTCGAGTTGTTATTGTGCGACTCGATCGCAACTCGACTCGCACTCTTGTCAGTGTTGTAAGCGCCTGCTGCCGTAGCACCATAACCATCGCCCGCAGTAGTAGTTTGTGTGCGCTCTCTGATCGAGATCGCTTTTCGCCCAATACTTCGTTTTAAACTTTGATTCTGGTCGTTTTGGATTGAATTTATTCGCTTTCTGTTGTTACCATCGTTACTTCGTGGATCTCTGTAACACGGTGATCACACATAGATCACACTACATCCACTCACCTTCGCTTACGTTCGCTGTAAAGTCAGCCAGTCAGTGGTGGTTGTCTCGTTGACCTACCTTCAGACTACTGTCGTGTACTTCTCGTTGTGTGTTTGTGTTTGTGCATTTAGCGTTTTCATTACCCTGTGCCATTTCATCTCAACGTGAACATCACAACTATACGAGACACGTTGACCAATTCATCATCATCATCTCTTGTTCCATTCCATCTTGTGAATCTCAACACACGCACGTACGCACAAATACGTCTTACTTAGTAGTGTGACTTACTGACTTTGATATTACTGCGCCTCTCTCGGTTATTAGCCATCCTGTTGTCCTGTCTTGTCTCGTTTTGTTGAATCTCCGATTGTGGTTAGCGTACTTTGTTAACTTTTGTCCAAAAGTGTCAGTTCTAATCTCCAAGACACCTCAACCTCATTGACCTCTATTCTGTGTGTGTGTGTGTTCGTTTTGTTGTAGTGTTCTCGTTCATTTCGCTCGCTCGCTCCTCTCTCCAATGAACTCTCGTTCTCATCTCATCATTTAGCGCTCACTCACAATGGATCTTGTCATTTCTGGGCAGAATGCGGTTTTCCAATGTGACCAATTGGTCCAGAACCAACAGAACCGTGACAATGATGAACGCGATCGTGAGGATCAGGACACTGCGCGTCAAAATCAAGCGAACTTGGATAACTCGGAGCAAAACCAAGTTAACCAAGTCAACTCTGAACAGAGCCAGGCTGACCAAAACAACTTTGCGTCGCAAAATCAAGTCAATTCTGAGCAAAATCAAGTCAACTCCGAACAAAACTCGCTTAGCCAAAAGCTCTCTGTGCAAAATCAAATGAACCAACTCAACACTGACCTGGTTGACGACTCGGAACATACACTGGTGATCGATTACAATGAAGACGACGACGATGACCTAGATCCACGGGATCTACTTATTGTTGAACAAGAGGATGAAGACGAGGAGGAAGAAGAACCAACAACAGAACCCGAAGAAGAGCCAGAGAAAGAACCCGAAAAAGAAGCAGTACTAGAACCGGCACCAGAACCAGTCGCCTCAACATCAACAGCAACAATCGCTCCAAAGAAAAGAGGCCGAAAGCCAAAGCGTCCCTTTACGCCCTTGGTACCAATTCCAGTAGTGGAAGAGGAGCCAGGAAAGCCTAAAAAGAGGCGAATGAACAAGGAAAAGCCGGGCAGCAATCACAAGGGAAAGAAACTGAGAAAGTATTCGATTGCAATGAAGGTGGAGATAATTGAAAAGTGCAATGAGAAAGGCAAACGAACTGTGGCCCGTGAGTATGGCATCGATGAAAAGTGCATTCGAGAGTGGTGCAAAAGGGTAGGTGGCATTTGTTTACTTGCTTAGTAGGGTCCCTCCTGAGGACAATAGTCAACTATGTGACTAAGCTTTTTGCGAATTTGTTCATTTGGGCAGTTAGGCGTTAAACCCCTCAGATTCTAATGCACCCTAGTGCAAGTCATGCATAGTATCTGGAATTCTCTTACTTAGCTAGGCATTTGGGCGTTAGGCCCTTCTCACTCTATATTGCGCCTTCGTGCAAGTCATGCATAGTATCTGGCATTCTCTTACTTAGCTAGGCATTTGGGCGTTAGGCCCTTCTCACTCTATATTGCGCCTTCGTGCAAGTCATGCATAGTATCTGGCATTCTCTTACTTAGCTAGGCATCTGGGCGTTAGGCCCCTCTCACTCTATATTGCGCCTTCGTGCAAGTCATGAAGAGTATATGGTATTCTCTTACTTAGCTAGGCATCTGGGCGTTAGGCCAATCTCACTCTATATTGCGCCTTCGTGCAAGTCATGCAGAGTATATGGTATTCTCATACTTAGCTAGGCATCTGGGCGTTAGGCCCTTCTCATTCTAAATTTCCCCCTCATGAAAGTCATGCATAGTATCTGGCATTCTCTTACTTAGCTAGGCATCTGGGCGTTAGGCCCTTCTCACTCTATAATTCGCCTTCGTTCAAGTCATGCTAGTATCTGGCATTCTCTTATTTAGCTAAGAATCTGGGCTTTAGGCCCCTCTCACTCTATATTGCGCCTTCGTGCAAGTCATGAAGAGTATATGGTATTCTCTTACTTAGCTAGGCATCTGGGCGTTAGGCCCATCTCACTCTATATTGCGCCTTCGTGCAAGTCATGCATAGTATCTGGCATTCTCTTACTTAGCTAGGCATCTGGGCGTTAGGCCCTTCTCATTCTAAATTTCCCCCTCATGAAAGTCATGCCGTATATCAGATAATATGCTTGCATTCTAGTATTCAATTTTCTGTTTTCAATTGACTAACTCTTTGCCCCAATGCTCTGCTCTTCCCCACGCCTTCCCCCCTAAACCGCAACAATAGGAGGCAGCACTCAGAGCACAAAACGAACCCAATCGGGCCCGTCTGCCCGGCTGTGGCCGTAAGCCCAAACCGCAGAATTGTATTTACTCTGCCAAACTCATTGACTACTACAACGATCTCAAAAAGCAAAATTTGGATTGCACCCGCCCAATGATGGAACTCGAGTTTGAGCGCTTGCAAGACGAAATGAAGGAAGAAAAGCCCGTCAAAGCAAGTGGTTTTGTGTATCGACTACTGAACAATAATAAGGAGATTATTAAGCTCGACAAAGTGAAAAAATGTAAAGAACCAGTGGACAGTAATGGCAGTTTGCTCTCGTTCATCAAGTCAATTCGACAGTACAGCAAAAAGAAGCAACTCGACCTGGGTGATATTTTCTTTGCGGACAAGTGCACCCAGTTGGGCTTGCCTCAAATTGATCAGTTAACTAGTGCAAAGGTTCAGAAGTTCAACGTAATACTGACTGCGAAAGCCTGTGGAACCAAGTTGCCACCGCTGGTGGTGTTGAAGGAGGTGCCATTCAAGGCGCTTAATCTCGAGAAAAAGTTTGGCTTCAAGTCTGTTCACTTGGGCTACTCCAAGGATGGCAGTATTAATGAGCAGATTATACTGCAGTATGTTGGTTCAGTTGTGTCTGGTATGTATTCCTGTAAGGTAACTTGAATTTCTCTTACCCAAACACCTCCCTCACTACGTAGGTCGGTTCAATAAAAGCAATCTCCTCATATGGGATAACAACAAACATCACACAACCGGTGAGGTGAAGGAGAAATTGGCCGATAAAGATGAGCCGATCAAAGCCATCATTGTGCCATCGAATCGTGCGAGCAAGGCCGTTAAGCCATCGGAAATGTACTGGAATGCCGTATTCAAGGATCGCTACACTACTCAGTGCCAGGCTTGGGTTAATGATCCTGCACGGCTGGTGCCGAATGCTAATGCTACTGTCGATATTGCTGTTGAAACTGCTGTTGAACCTGCTGTTAAGTCTGGTGCTAAGTCTGCTGCTAAGTCTGCACGTTCTCTTGCTGCCCGTAAAGCTGCTCGCGAAGCTGCAGAAAATGCCAACGAACTGGTAAAGATGATGAGGCAGGTTGTCCGCTGGATTCAGGTTGCTTGGCGCGATGTGAATGATCGTACAATTAGGCAGACATTCCGTGTCTGTGGTATTAGCAACAAACTTGACGGTAGTCAGGATGGAGTGATCAAGTGTCTACAGCCCAAAAGTATGGCCGTTGCCAGAGATAAGTTGGCTCAATTCACGCGAGAACAACAACAGGCTGATGAGGAACTTGTGCCAAATAGTTTGGTGGAAACGGTCATGCAGGTGGGTCAGCAGCCCGCGGTCGAGGGTCCGCTTCGTTTGGATGCTTATCGTGGCGAGTTGGCACAGCGCTTGGACACATATCGTTGTGAGGCCCGTCGTCCGGAGGATAATGTTGCGGAGACTCAACTCCCTGGCCCATCTTATATGGCAGGTCCATCATATCTGGCTGGTCAATCATATTTGCCAGGTCCATCTTATCTTCCTGGTCCATCGCGTCTTTCTGGACCTCCCAATCTTGCTGGTCCTTCTCGTCCTTCTGGACCTCTGGACATTCCCCGGCCATCCCGTCATTCTGGACCTCTAAACCTCCTAGGTCCTATCAATCTATCTGGCCCTCCCAATCTTCCCGGTCCTTCTCATCTTTCTGGTTTTACTCGCTTGCCTGGGCTACCTAACCTTCCCGGTCCTTCTAACCATCCCGGTCCTTCTAACCATCCCGGACATTCTAACCGTTCTGGACCTCCAAATCCTCCCAATCTCCCTGCTCCTTCTCGTCTTTCTGGCTCATCTCTTCTTCCGGATCTTTCGAATCTTCCTGGTCCATCGCACACTCCTGGCCCGTCTCATCACCAGTTTTATCAACACTTCGCGGGACCGTCGCACCAGCAGCAAATGCAGCAGCAACTCCATGGTCATGGTCAACTGTCCCCTGCCGGACAGCATCAGCGGCAGCAGCCGCAACAGCAGCAGCCGCAGCAGCAGCAGCCGCAACAACTAACTTTCCCAGCAGACATTAACCGTATTTTTGCCACCAAGTCATCGAACACTTACATTTCACAGGCAATTGCATCGGCATCCAATTTGCATTCGAGTATGAATCAGCAGAGCAGCTTTAATGAGTGCGATATACAGTCTCCGAATGGACAGCAGAAGTTGGCCTAAACGCGTGCAATACATTCGAACTCATACAAACTCAGACAAACGCACACACACACACACAGACCATATCTATCTACTATGAGTTAATATAATAATCATAATACTGACCCAAATCATAAAAAATATATTTGTGTTTTAATCATCATATCTCTATAACAAAATAATAAACCAATAACTTATCCGTGTGAACAACTCTTTTTCTCTTAATAAATCTTATTAATTAGTGCCGAGTGTCACACCAATGGAAAGCTTACATTGCGAAGAACAATTTATGTATTTAAAATTTTTCGATCCGTTTAGCCGTTTAAAAGTTATTGGCCATTGAGTGCGATCGGTTGTACTGCAAAGTTTGACTATGGGCGCCGTTGAGAATTAATACAGGGTGACACGTACACGGTAGCACACACAGTGCGCCCTTGTGCATATACGTTTCTCACCATATATAAACGCCTAAATTGGTGTGTGTGTGTGTGTGTGCACCCCATACGTAATGCCAAGTCTTATGACTGTATGCCACAAAGTTTGTGCGGGACCCATCTCGCTTCCATTTGAGCCACATTTGAGCCACAGTGCACCGTCGTATCCATGTGCTGTGTGTGCCACTCGTGGCACAATATACCGTCCACGGCAGTGCGTGTGCCAGTGCACTGTCTGCATTGGCGGTCCAAACTGTTCTCGGCACCAACACTAGACAAGTTATGACCGATCGGGTGCGAAGTGGGACAGGGGGGATGCAAGCGCACACCGTTCAGTTGCCTTTCATTTCGTTCCACAGTGGAGTCGTGCCCGTGTGCCTTCCACCATCGGTGGCACAATACCGTCCAGTGCAGTGCCAGTGCACTATCCCCGAATGGCCGTACGCTCGACTAATATGTGCCTTTAATGCTTGCAACATAATCTTGCAAAGTCCTTGGCACCCCGAGAGAGTGTCAGACAGGCCAATTTGTCCCTGAAACGGTCGAGTCTATTTGTTAAGTTCATTGGTGTGTGTGTGCCCATCCGTATGGAGTGCACAAGAGCGAGGTGCGAGAGAGGATTATAAGTACCGAGAGCCGAGGTAGTGTAGTGTCCTTGGTGCACTCAAGTTGGCCTTATTGCCTTCTCTCTCCCCTTCAAATTGGTTGCAACCAAACCAAGTGGAGTGTGAAGGGTAAGGCCGAGAGTGGCAGTTTGAGCAGGACAGGACAGGACTGCACTCGTAATAATAAAAGACATTATTATTTACGATAATGTCCTTCTGCCTTCATCTGCATACTCTCCCCCGAGAGTGCACTAACTCATCCAGGCCTGGCCAGGCCAGGGCAACTGCACCATTTGGACGCATCATATTCTCGGAATTACAAGGGCGTTGGCTGTGCACTGAGGACAGTAGTACACTGCGGCACGCAACAACAATAAAAAAGCAACTCGTAACTCAGGCGCACTCACTGGTTACACAACCAATTGGAGTCCAATTACTGCAGGACTGCAGGGTGTTGTGTGCACTGTCCTGTGTGCACACAGTCTCCCCCGGATCGGCCAAGCGCGAACTAATGACGCATTGTGTAGGGTGTCTCGGCTTAATGCAGATCTTCTCTCACTTGCCTTTGAGGCCTGAACTTTTTGGCCGACCACCCGGTGACGAACGCACAGAAATCGTATGATTCGAGTGGGCACAGCTCAGTGTTACCCTTGGCAACCCAACTTTGCAATTCACTCTCTATTGTGCCAAAACGGTGAGCCAAGTGCCTGCCGAAGTGGCACAGAGCGCTCTCCCGAACCGATCGACCGACCGACCTGGCACTCGGCAGGCAGACAACCGCTCTCCCTGGAGAGGGGGCTAATTCGGGCGAACTTCGGGCAAACAAAAGGCCACTGGCCAACTAGCACAAAAAGAGTGTGCACAACACAACTCTGCCTACGTTGACACCATCTCCACCGTTGCCGTCATCGTATTCAATTACACAACTCTCAGTCGGCACTACTCCCTCCACTGCCTGTCTGGCTTCCCTTCGCCGCCGACCGATCGGCACGGCACAGCACTGTCTGGGTCTCGCCTCACTGCCAAAATGCCAATTCGAGTTGGCCTTTAGTCGTTGCCCATGTAACTACGCACTACGCTCATCTACTGCTTCTCGGTAGAGTGGTGTACGTGAGGTCAGAACAAATTGGCACATTTGATGAACTATTTTAGGAGGCTAATAGTCTGAGTTACGCCACCTTGTGTCTAGTCTATGACTACCAAATTGGTCGAGTAAACGTAGATTAGTCTTTAGAATTAAGTATCGAGATAATAATCCTCAGATTTGACGGACAAGGGCGTGTGACTTGGGCACTTTACTTTAATTTGGCACTGGGCGAATCATTGCGCCATTTAGGTTCACCGAAAAGTTTCTGTTCCATTTGAGTGTGTCACACAACGCATTAGTAGTGTGCCGAACCTGTGTGTGCGAACATTTTGCTATATGTTCACTATGATGCACTGATGAACCTAGTTCTGGCACTTTTAGGCTCGATAGAGTGCGGCGGTCGTGCGTGTCGGATTGTGCCGATTCGTGCCGATTCGTGCCAGAGAGAGAGAGAGAGAGAGAGAGAAAGAGAGAGAGAGAGAGAGAGAGAGAGAGAGAGAGAGAGAGAGAATCTTTGCACTGAACATTCATTAGAACCGTCACGTCATTCTTCTTCTCTCGGCTCGATTGTCATACATTGGATATCACTGCAGATTGACGACTCGAGTGCATAGCATCTAAGCGAAAAGGCGAATGTATTCTTTTGAGTGAGTCATTACTCGCGCTATGGACAGAAGCCGTTGGTTGGATTCCATTGAGCATAATTGTCGTATTATCTCATATAATCTTGTGTCGGCTGAATTGCCTCGTTGATTGATCTACTACCAGACAGTTTCTCTGACCACTACTGTAGGTGCTGTATCGTTCCTCAGTAGTGCTAATCGTTTGTGTGTGTGCTTGTGTGTGTGTGTCTGTGTGCTCACTTAGTGACATTTGAATCAACCAAAACCGAACCAAAAATGGTTCTGATCGGCTGGAAACGCCGTGCCCACGGTGACTTTAATGAATACTTCTCGCCACCGCCCCCACCACTACCAGCATCTACCTTTCACATTGATCAGCTCCCAAACGACTGTCTGTTGCAAATCCTTCGCATCATACCAATGCAACTACTTTTGCCTCTTCGAATCGTATCAAAAAAGTGGAATGCAAACATTCTCATGGCGGGCCTGTACTTGAAGTCGTTGAGCTTGAGATTCTGCTACGCCAAACAAGTTAGGGTTGAGCACGAGTCCGAACTGATCTACAGTGTTGGTGACGGTTTGGAGCGTTATATGGATCCCTCACCGACCGATCAAGTCGATGAAGCGGCTGATCAAAAAGAAGATCATCTAAGCCTTCGACTTCCACCCTTTTTTAGCACAGTCAACTTTGTACTCTCAACCTTTCCCAGAGTAGAATCACTCAAAATTGAGTACAATGGCAACCTTTCGGACATTGCATTACTGACTCTACTGAAGGGCGTTGAGACCCAGTACCCACTGACTGCATTCACCTTTTGGTACATTCCAAAAAATCCGTACCGAAATTTTGTACCAGAATTTGAACAGGACTATATTCCTCTGTTCAATCGAATCTGTAAGACTATTGGCGCAATGAGGTCACTCAAACAGTTGCACCTCTGTATCGACAGTGACCAGTTCAATTGCGTGCTCGAGCGGATGCAGCCAGAGTTGGCCTTCATGCACATTGTGCATCAACTCGAACGCTTGACCCTAAATATGTACACTCCACAGCTGGAACAAGTGATCGCCAACTTGGGACCCGGTCTCACGCATCTCAGTTTGGACTGTGAGTACTTTCGGTTTAATGGAGAGCAGGGTGTGCGTCCAGTGGACGGAAGCGAGATTCATCGTCTGTTCCTGGAGGTCAATCCATTCCTCACTGATACGGTCACTCATCTTCGACTCAATATGCCCATTTGTCCCGAACACTTGCAAGTGATTTGTAGTCTGTTTGGTCCCAATTTGCAGCATCTCACCATTTCCTTCTATAGGAGCATTTATGCTGAACGTAATTGGGTAAGTGTGATGGTTTTGTGTGTTTTGGGTTGGATTGGTTGGACAATTAGGACGCAATCATTCAATGCGCTTTAGTGCATGTCATGCAGAGTATCTGGCATTCTTATACCTAGCTAGGCATTTGGGCGTTAAGCCTTGCTCGCTTTATTATGCGCCCTCGTTCAAGTCATGCAGAGTATCTGGCATTCTTATACCTAGCTAGGCATTTGGGCGTTAGGCCTTGCTCGCTCTATTATGCGCCCTCGTGCAAGTCATGCAGAGTATCTGGTATTCTGATACTTATATTTGGGCGTTAGGCCTTGCTCGCTTTATTATGCGCCCTCGTTCAAGTCATGCAGAGTATCTGGCATTCTTATACCTAGCTAGGCATTTGGGCGTTAGGCCTTGCTCGCTTTATTATGCGCCCTCGTTCAAGTCATGCAGAGTATCTGGTATTCTTATACTTATATTTGGGTGTTTGGTCTTTCACGCTCTATTATGCGCCCTCGTGCAAGTCATGTAATATATCAGATCATTTGCTTGCGTTATATCCCAGCATTCACCTAACTAACCAGTTGGCTGTTTTATTTGACCTCCTATCCTCAACCCACGGACAGTTTGCCCTTCTCACCGAAGACATACTAAACGAACTGGCCTCAATGGAACACCTCACGGAGCTGGCCCTAATCAACTGTCTGCCAGATATGAGAAGCTATTTTAATAACGATTCCATAGAGCACCTGATACTAGTCAATACTGGCTTTATCTTCTATCACCATGCAGAGACTGATGTCAATTGGGAGCCCGATGTCTTACAAGATGTTATCGAGAGGAATGAAATAGCAATATTGCACAGATCGAATCAATTCATTCAATTTGAGACTGCTGATATGTTAGTGAATTCGTTCTGTGAAACACTAGTCGAAGTTCACTTTACTGGCATTACCAAGCTGACCTGGGCAATGGAAACGAACCATGATGCCGGTGGTCTGCTGAGAGACTATATGACAGAGTTCTATCCTGACATTCAGGTGCAAATTAGTGAAAAGTTTCGTTATGCATTTGAACGAGATTCACGTGACATTATAGTTGGCCGATTTCCCATTAAGAAAACATTCATTTGCTATCTCTATGTGGATGAGAATGGAGTGCAGCGTAGTGAGGTCTATCCAAATCTATTGATCACTACTCCACTCAATGACAATAATAATTACTTCCCGATTATTCTGACTGAACCTCTTATTAAGGATGTATCAGAATTTTTTGTTTCGCTCACACTGTATCCAGTTGAATATCGCTGGTAATGATGATGATGATTTTCGGTTTTCTGCATTGGCGCAAGTGAAAGCCACCTTGATATTACATTATTATCGATTTCACTAGTTTATAACAATTTTCTCAACTTATCATTGAGCACACATACAGACACACACATCCACACACACACACATACACACACACACACACACACACACACACACACATCCACACACACACACACATAGATTCGTTCAAAGTTCATTCACAAATGCTGCATTACACATAGAAAGTGTAACTCTCACTCTGTTCTCATCACAACATTCGAACCCGATACGAACCTTCATATCTTATCTTTATATTTTCCTTTTAATTCACAAACTCATATCATCTTATCTCATCAAAGAGAAGTCAGACAGACAGTGAAGTGTCTGCTATCAATTTGAAGCCAAGTTTCTACGCCCGACATTCATACCAACTTTGGACTTTGGTTTCGCGCACATGATCTACTTGTTCTTGTTCTTGTTCTTACACATAAATCAATTGCTAATTCGTTGTCCTTAGAAGTAGTTGTAGTGCAGTATTGTCTGTTGTCCACTTATGTAATAATCCTCACCAACCACCACATTTAACCACACACTCGTATATGTATGTTAATCCACTTTCTCCCATTAATAATCATCTTGTGTTAACTCTTGTTTTTAATAATTTTAATAAAATTTGTGTTTAATGAAAAATTTTGTTTTTTTATTCTTCTGGTTATTTATCAATTTAACTTTTTTTCTATGAATGAGAAGATAAACCAATGTATTCGGCACCTTTGCAAACGGGTACAACAAACGACTCGCTGCACTGGGACTGGTTGGTGAGTATATCAATGAACGCGGACAAACTCACTAGGAATTATACTTTTACACACAGGGGTTAATTTTTATTGTGTGCAGGCAGAGGACAATGTAATGGTTGGTGATATATTTCATTTGAGTAATATTGTATGGGCAGAATGTAATTGCGGAATTTATTAATTATTGCCATAAATGTGACTAGTACAGTGGTGCAGCTATTCGTTGTTTGAGCAGCCGTCCGTCAGTGGATAGTTTGACTTGGCTCGGTATCACTCTCTGTGTTCGCTCATACATTGAATGTGTACCGCATACAATTGATGTGACTGCAGACGGACTTCTCGAGTGTGTTTGTGTGTGCCTACCAATGTTTGACAACTGATCAGTTGTTGGTGTCCATTGGACACACTGTCAAATTAAAGTGTTTTACACCCGACGATGTCAAATGGTCCACTACACCAGTGCATGACATATGTGCTTTCTGCCTATTCGTTTCGACTATCTCATGCATTTGATGCGACCGTCGATCGGTTCGAGTGTTGTGTGTGTGTGTGTTTGTGTTTTACTTTTGACATTTGTCGGCGTTCAGAGTAAAAAAGTGCCGTAATCGCCTCAAAGTTTGTCCCAAGTTTATTTAGTGTTTGTAATAAAGTTTTTATTACATTTTAGTGTCATCGTGTATGTGCAATTCACCGTTCAGTTAGAAATTGCTTTTGTGATTGCTGGCGCAATGCGTCAGTTGTAAGTGCGTTCTGTCAGTTCGGTCGTTCGTCATTGCCGTCGGTCAGAGACTCGACTCGATAGTAGATCGTTCCGTGTGTCTGTGTTTATCTCACTCAATAAGCCAACACATAACATTGAATGTGTCGGCAAATCAATGTATGGAGTGTGTTTGTGTTCGTGTGTGTTAATATTTGACTACTGGTCAGTTGTTGGCGTTCCCTTGACGTGGTTGGTGCTGTGGTGATTCCGTTGTTCGACATTCGCGGGTCGAGCACAAGTGTCATTTGTCCGTCATTGTAGTTCGGCTTGCTTCGGTATACATTTTCCCGACGGTGTTCGCTGTTCGCTGTTCGCCTTTGAATGTGTGTGCAATGTGTGTGAGCACAACCATGTGAATGGTGGGCCAGTGGTGTTCTTTCTTCCATTTTGACCGATCGATTCGGGTCGTTAGTCAATGCACTCGGTCAGAGACTACATTAGATCGCTCCAAATCGATATTCTGTTCACTTATAATTAACTCAAACACAAAACGATCAAAAAGATCGATTGTCATATACATTTCCAAGTAAGTAATATCTGTTTTGATTTTGAATTTAAAGGTGGATTGAGTGATTTGAAAAACTATTTTTGGATGTGTGTGATCCATGATTTAAACAGTGGCACCACAAACGTGCATTAGTTAACCAAATCCCAGTGGTTCATTCTGCCTATTCGACAGTTCGTCAGTGCGGATTCTATTGGTTATTGTATTCGCAGTGTCCGTGGCTCCGCGCATTCATAAGCGAACACATACATTGCATGTGACTCTGCCGATTTCTGTCGACTCGAGTGTGTTTGTGTGTGTGTGTGAATTAGTGTCTAACTAGTGGTCAGTAGTTGGTGTCCATTGGACATGGTTGGTGCACTTGTGATGCAGTTGTTCGAGATTGAGTGCTGTTAAATTAAACTTTTGCTATGTTTTCTTCTCAATTTATCATTGAGCACACACATTCATTCAAAGTTATGTCTTCTCTACATTACGAATAGAAAGTGTCACTCTGTTCTCATCACAACATTCGAACCCGATTCAACCCGTCTTATCTAATCTGTATTTTCTCAACTTCACAACTTTCACATTATTTTATCTTATCCGTTAGATATCATGCAGTAGTGTCAATCACCATTTATTGAAACCAACTTTTCTCATCGGCTTTCATATAAAGCTTCGACTTTGAACTTTTTGGTTCCGCGCGTGCACGCGATCTTTTTCACATCGATTATTTAATGTGGATTCTCCGATTATTGCGAGTAGATTTTGAATATCATGAGCACCAAATGCACTCGCCTGACAGAATTTTGTCTGGAAACATAAGATCATTTAGCCAAACAGACAAACAGATACACGCAAACTTACATTAGAATAATTTCAAATTGGCATTGTGTGTGTGTGTTCAATGCATTTATGTATTATATTTAATTTAAGTCTTACTGCATGTCCATAATGTAAGTGAGAATTGGTTAATTATTGCGGTGACTGCTGCAGTTTGGTAGAATTTAATTTCCTTTCGTTCCTCAGTGTAGTTCTACTCCACTCGGTGTAGATTTCCCTATCTGTGTTCAGTGAACACTGTTCACTCATAACTGTGACTGTCAATCAGTGTGTGCTTGTGCGAGGAAGTGCTCAATTATTGCCTATTAGACCCATCAATTCGTTTGTTTGTCATTGCCATCGATTAGAGACTTGACTCTCTCTCTCTCTCTCTCTCTCTCCCTCTCTCTCTCTCTCTCTCTCCCCCTCCCTCACACACACACACACACACACACACACACACACACACACACACACACACACACACACACACACACACACACACACACAAAGCGTGTCTGTGTTTGAAAATGGGCACCCAACAGCAACCAGAAAGGCATTGCGCGATATATTTCTCTTTTGGTTCGCTCGTGTGTTCGTTCTCGTTGGCGTTACTCTCTATGTTTCTCTACTATCCTTAGATGCACGCATAAGTTTCTCTCATATTTGAGGATCATTCTGTGCAATTGAAAATGTGTTTTTTTCAATATCCTTGCTGTACCAGTTGTGATTTAGTTGTCCGGTTCTAATCGAATCAATCGTTTGTCAGTAGACCTGACCCGTCATAGACTCCACAAGCAGTAGTTTTCTCTCTCATATCTGTGTTCAGTTTGACTCCCACATACAAACATACATACATTTGATGTGACCGATCAATGTACCGAATGTGTTTGGGTACGTGTGACTGTGCAAGATTGGTGACTAGTGTGCTGGTGGTGCTCTTTCTGCCTGTTCGGCCAATCGATTTTGGTCTTTCGTCAATACTGTCGGTAAAAGCTCATTTTATCACTGAGCTCGCATGTACAGACTTTCGTTCAAAGTGCAGTCACCAAACAGACAAACAAACACATAAGTTAGTATTGTCCCGGTGTTCAGCATAGGAAGTGTCACTCACTCACTCTGTTCTAAATCAACATTCGAAGCCGAGTCGAACAGTCTTATCTATCACTTTTCTCGACTTCACAACTTATCTTATCCGAGATGTCAGACAGAGAAATTAGGTTAGGCAAATCATCAAATCGAACATCAACCTTTCTCCCCCTTCAAACTTCGATGCAAACTTTTATTTTTTGGTATATAATTCCAGCAGTGAGCATCAGTGCTACTAGCCTGGATTGGTTGCATTTAAACTAGATTAGAAGGTAGTGAGTGTAGTGTAATTTTCGTCATTTAGTTTGACACCTAAACTGAACCGCGGTACCGATTCACTTGTGAAAAAGTTTCATTCTATTAGCTCAAACTAGCTCCAACTCAAGTGTTCACAAGCGAGACAACCAATTGGCGCTATTCTGAGTGTGTCATCATAATGCGCACCCAAAAGATTCTCTCCCATTTGTGGCTCATTCTGTACATGTGTTCAAGTATGTGCAAGTCAGTTACTTTTGGATATAGCCGTGCTTGCATCCAGTCGTGCTGTGTAGTGGCTCGGTACTGTTCGGCAGATACGTCCTTCAGTGTAGTTGCGTCTTGGCTCGACTCTCTCTCCATCTCTCACAGCTCGGCACGGCTCACTCAAACAAACGCACACATTGGCCAAGTGTGACACTGCCCGTACGAGATCGATTGTAGTACGGGTGCGGTAGTTGTCGTTTCTCCAATCGCCTCAAATTTGACCATTCTTGTGACGATTCTGTGAGTGCTCTATCATCGCCAGCCATGCCATCGCCCAACATCAACCAACTCCCACCCGAACATCTGGAGCAAATATTTCGAGCCATACCAATGCAACTACTGTTACCCCTTCGGCGTGTCTCCAAACACTGGAACGAGAACATCCTCAAAGTGGGCCTCTACGTGAAGTGGCTGAATTTGAGATTCTGTACCGCTGACCAAGCACCGATCGAGCACCAGTCCGAACTGGTCTACAACAGTATGGGCGACAATTTGGATCGTTATTTGGAAGGCAATATGGGCAATCAAGAACACAATCGAGTTAATCTTCGAATGCCACTGCAGTCGAGCGCCGTCGCCTTTGTACTGTCGACCTTTCCCAAAGTAGAATCACTCAAAATCGAGTACAATGGCAATCTTTCGGATTCGCACTTGGCTTTACTGGATGCTCTACTGAGTGGCGTTGGAACACAGTACCCGCTGACTGCATTCACCTTTTGGTACATTTACAAGCAACCCGAAGCTGAACTGCCCCTTGTTTCGCCCGAACGAGTTGAGAACTTTATTCCGCTCTTTCATCGGCTCAGTCGTACAATTAGCCGCTTGAGCCAACTCGCGCAACTGCACCTCTGTGTGGACAGTGACAAGTTCAACTCTATTCTTGAAGATGTGCATCCGCGGATTGGCTTCTTGAACATTCTCCACCGGCTCGAACGACTGAGCCTAAATTTTGCCATTCCACAACACCTGGAAGAGGTATTTGCACACTTGGGACCGCGGCTCACACATCTCAGTTTGGATTGTCAATACAATCTGCGATCTAATGTGGCTGTTCACAAAATTGAGCGTTTATTCAGTCGGGTGCAGCCAACACTCACACGCACGGTCAGCCACCTACAACTCAACATGCCCTCTCGTCCTGAACATTTGAACATGATTTGTAGTCTATTTGCAGATACTTTGCAGCATCTCACAATTGGCTTCTACCAGGGCTTCTATGTGAATAAAAGTAGTAAGCAAAAGCACAGTGTTCGTAGCTGCCAAGTTAGGATAAGTTGGGTAAGTTGGGTTTTCTAATTTCACTTCTCATGGAGCGTATCTGATGGACCGGCTTACTAATGAATTTGCCCATTTACCCTTTGACGTCCACGCTCTCCAACCCTGTAGATTGCTATCCTCAACGCCAACATAATAGGCCATCTAGCAAGCATGGACAATCTGGCTGAGCTGACACTGATCAACTGTATGCTAAATCCCAACGAGGGTCTATCGATGCCCGCAGTCCGCAAGTTGGTCCTGATCAACACTGGCAACATTTTCTACCACTATCTCGAGACTTTGGATCAATACTTACAGCAAACTGTGAGAAGTACAATTGAACAGAATGTACCGGGCACTCCAACCTTCCAGTCGGGTCAACTGCGTCTAGTTGAACGAACACGCAATTTGGCGATCATTTGCTGCAGACTACTGTGCATTAGACACTTTCCCGGGCTGGCCAAATTGACTTGGATTAAGAAGGCGGCTGAAGGCAATGAAAGGCTGCTTGGGTCGGTTATGAGATACTACTATCCGCACATTGATACCACATTTTGGGACGTTTCTGCACTGGAGGGCGATCAACCTCGAGACCACTGCACCCGAACTGAGCGATTCTATGTGACAAGAGTGCCCCGAATCAGAGACCGAGGACCAGAACAAGGACAGAGGGTGAGTGTTGAGCTGAGGCGGTCCTGTTCTCTCAATGATGAGGCGTTCTTTGGCATTGTGCTCACTAGAATGCCTGTGCCCGAACGGAATTCGGAAGAAATTGTTAGAGAATTTAAAGTTGTCGCCCGCTCATGAATGATCGTCTTGTCCAATAATGTGTATTTTGTTCGAACTCACTCCTATTACAGTAACCACTCCAATGTCTGTTACATACTATACTGAGTGTCCACTCTTGTATGAACATATATATTCTTAAATAAAATTAAATTTGGAGAATTATCTTGTGTTTTTCATTTTAGTTTTTGCAAAAATTAAGATAATCAATGTAGGGGAATTGTGAACTAGCTATGAGTGGACAAGAAACTGAATCTACTGCACTAAACTTGGGTTGTGAGATCGTAGTCGTTTAGTTGATAGATAGGTGAGTGGGTGTAGTTTGATCTATATGTGATCACCGTGTTACAGAGATCCACGAAGTAACGATGGGAACAACAGAAAGCAGATAAAATCAATCCAAAACGACCAGAATCAAAGTTTGAAACGAAATCTCGGACGAAAAACGATCTCGATCAGAGAGCGCACACAAACTACCAACTGCGGGCGATGGTTATGGTGCTACGGCAGCAGGCGCTTACAACACTGACAAGAGTGCGAGTCGAGTTGCGATCGAGTCGCACAATAACAACTCGACTTGAGCGGCGCTCATTCTACTCTCTCTCTCTCTCTCTCTCTCTCTCTCTCTCTCTCTCTCTCTCTCTCTCTCTCTCTCTCTCTCTAGGTTTCTGAGCTGGACCGAGGAGTTGATGCATCACAGACACTAGAAAAGTTAGGTGTGGGTCCATAGGGTGACAGCAGAATAGCGCCATGTGTGTGTGTTCGATGGCACACGATCGATCAGTCACTCGTTGACCACCGAATGGATCGCACAACTTGTGTGTTTGTATTCTCAAGATGGCCAGCCGAGAACGTGTGTGTGTGTGTTGTTGTTGTTGTTGTTGACCGTTGAATCCGGGAGATGATCATTCGACGGGTTGTTTCCCTCATTCACGGGTCTATCCAAATGGTAGGCATAGTACATCATCTCGTACACTCCCCACTCGGGCTCTACTCCCGCAGTCAACGCACTAATGAGTCCGTAGAGATGATCATACACCAGTTGGATGTTTCTCACTTCCATTGGTGTTGTGCGAGTGGCCAAAGTTGGATCCAGTACCAATGGTTGTACAATTCGGGCACGCCAGTCCAGTTCGTCCCAGGGAATGCTCATGTGGGAAGAGAGTGGAGTACGAATGAATTCGTGGTGCCACTGTAGTACCATGTCGATTTCTTGACGGTTGGCCATCTTGAGAATACAAACACACAAGTTGTGCGATCCAGTCGGTGGTCAACGAGTGACTGATCGATCGTGTGCCATCGAACACACACACACACACACACACACACACACACACACACACACACACACACACACACACACACACACACACACACACACACACACACACACACACACACACACACACACACACACACACACACACACACACACACACACACACACACACACACACACACACACACACACACACACACACACACACACACACACACACACACACACACACACACACACACACACACACACACACACACATGGCGCTATTCTGCTGTCACCCTATGGACCCACAGGATCGCGAGACCGATGCATTTTAGGTACGAAAACTAAGCACATACAGATACACTTGAGAGTATGCATGCAAGCTAACAGGAAAAATATCAATTGATTGATCACTAGATTTAGTTTTTAGGTTGGCTCTCAGATCCAATTGGAAAAATTCTAACATTTATCCAGACGGATCTGAGAGTGCAGCCAAAAATAATCAAATTTAAATTAATTCCGAATCCACAAAAGACAATAAAACAAATTTTTACAAACACACAATCCCAACCGAGACATCCCGAGAGAGTGTAGTTTAGTGGGTTCGTACTAAAAGCAAAATGAACTAAAAAACTTAGCACTTAGGCTCAATTCAATTCGAGAGGTTCTGAGTGTTGAAAGTGTACTTACGACTCGTAAGTTACGAGCCATTTGAGCCAAAGTAAACTCTTAATGCAACTCAACTTAGTTAGAGTAGTGTGTGCACAGATGCGGAGAATCCCACACAGAGATATGGCGAACTCAAACTCAAACTCATTAAAAAGTGGAATTGACAGTTTGAAGCTTAAATCCGATTAGGCCTCTCTGTAAGTGTGCAGAGTTTGCAAAAAAGTAAAACCGACCAAGTCCTCTGCCACTCGCACATTTAAGCGAAACTCAATCATTCTCTCACTAAGTGCGTACTTTTAAATTCCCAAAATCGAAATCGAAAACAGATATACTATTTCACTTAGTGTGCAATGCACACATATGTCGAGAATCCCATAGAGAGATGTAAAAATAAAATGAAGAGTGCAATTGAATACAATTTGCACTGTACGATTTGACAATTCCAATTGAATTGACAATCTGTCTAAAATGAGAATTGAATAGGACCGTGTTAACTAAACGTGTGTGTGTCTGTGTTTGCTGAAATGAAGAGAGATAAACGATCTTTATTAGTTCGAGAGAGAGAGAGAGAGAGAGAGAGAGAGAGAGAGAGAGAGAGAGAGAGAGAGAGAGAGAGAGAGAGAGATGTCTACTCAGCGGTCAAATAGACACAAAACAGACTATTCAACGAGCACATCAATTGAACTGCTCTCGTTGGTATTGCATTTTGTATTGCATCCTATGTGTGCTTATGAGAGTTAGAACGAGAGCGCGATGAGTCATGACAAACCAATTGGCAATACACCATTGACTACATGTATTGGCCGACCATTCGGCCGAACACATACGATCGCACAGCAGCAGCCACCAACAATCAAGCACACTAACAAGCCAAAACCAATGGAGAGATATAACGCGATCTGTTCGTGTTCGTTTTCTCTTCTGATCTGTGCCTGTGTGTCCTTCATTGCATGCCGCAGCAACTGCAATCTACACTACTGCAGTGTCTACAGTGAGCCTTCTACTGTGTGCGTGCTGAAGACAGTACTGCGAGAGATCGCTAAACGCTATACCTCTGTACATTTGTATGTGTGCTGCATTGCATGTGTATTGGCCGTCTATGGCTGGCAACGAGAGAGAGAATAATCGAGTCGAGTACTCGCACAAAGTGACTCTCAACACTCAACACTCAACACAACACATGCAAATTGCACTGTGTGAGTGAGTGAGAGTGTAATGTGTCGTCTATCGTGTCTGCCCGTCGCCCGCTGTCTTGCATTTCGCACTCCGTAATCACGTAATCTTGTCTGATTCCTGATATATTCCTATTACCGATTGATGATTGCATGCTCGTATTTGCCTACTCTTCTATCTGTTGTGTGTGCTAATTGGTAGGATCGAGTGAATATCTCACTTTCTTGTCGAGTTCTACTTGATACAGCACCACATTTACGTGCAATTGTGTGTGTGTGTCCCTGCACCGTTGACCGTTTGGTATATGAGTCATATTCTGTTGTATTTGATGACTGTTGATGACTGTTGAGCGTGTTAGCGTGCACGCGTTTGGTTCTGTTGAATCTTGTGTGTGAGTCAACCTGACACACCCTGTTCTTCTTGTTGACACACTCACTCGTTGTGTACTGGTGGTGGTCGTCTTGTTGCCATATTGCGTCATTGACCATTCGCCTTGTTTCTACTTTATCTGTTTCTACTTGTGTGCATTTCGATGTCATTTTACTTCACTACTTCGTGCATCTTTACATCACTCTGTGACCCTCTCACTTCAAGTATTGCATGCACCTGTCATGCACATGCCCTGTTTGCTTTTGACCCTTCTCCTGATACACACTACTAATCAGTGATATGATTGTCATCCTCCTGTGTCACCTCTAACCCCTCTGACTAATCAGTTCAAGTTCAACACAACGGCCGTCACCGAATGTATGTGTTTGTCATCATCATCGCCGACATCAAAACATCGTTGAACATCGATAGCATTGCCAACCGTCTGTCTGTGCATTTGTGACACTGTCTTGTTGCTGTTGTTGTTGTCTGTTTTCGCTTTCATTTTCGTTTCCTTGTTTTGTTTTGTTATTGCCTTCATCAAAACAGATTCACTTTTCACTCAATATCGACTATAGACTATCGATCGTTATAGACTGCGTGCAGTGTGTGTCCGTTGATTACGTCAAGACAGTTTTGTTTTGTTGTTTGTTGTAATCTGTTTCCATATTTGGCACATTATGTCAAGTCACATCGTCTCACTGTCTATGTGTGTATGTCAACATCATTCGATGTTTCTAACTAATCTTGTGTGCATTTGTGCTTAACTGTTTAACTGTTCGAGCCGGACCATAATCGTGTATATCGTCACTCGTCAAATAACATCGTCTTATTGCATCATCTTTCTATTTCGACCAACCTTCTCCACCACCCAAAGCCGAATAGCGCCATTCTGTGCCATCTCGATGCTTCGATAGTGATTTCACCTTTTCGTTTAATGCATCGAACCTCTACTTTTACAACATTCTCGACATTTTACATCCAGTTCCAATGGTTCTCTAACATTCTATTGCTGTTTGGCTGAGTCTAACGGTCTGACTGATTAGTGCCCATTGCTAATCATCAACCATCGATCTCCTTATCTCATCTCTCAACTCCTAATCTCTCTAACACGCACTCATCATGGATCACACCAATTCAGTCACCGTCATCCAGTACACTACCATCGATGGCAACACAACCGAAGCCATCATCACAATCCCTGGCTCACCGCCTCCTCCAGCTGAGCCAGTCCTCTGCTACTGTGACTACCCCTCCCCTGACCCAAACGCCTACATTCCGTCGGCCACCATACACGATCTCCCCTTCGACCTCATGTATCTCATCTTTAAACGCTTCAAAATGGAGTGCATCTTTCCCTTTCGTCTGGTGTGCCACAGTTGGAATGCCACCGTTCTCCAAATGTGTACCGTACCGAAGCATCTCAACCTGCGTTTGTGTGCTGAGGAAGAGATGGCCACCGAGTACGAGTCCGAACTGATCCACTGCACGGACAGTTTGGTGAAGCGGATGCAAACCAATCAGGAGGATGGTATGACTCTGCGGGTGAATCCTGCACTGTTGAATCAACCTGCTGTCACCTTTCTACTGGTGACCTTCCAGTCGCTGCAGTCACTGTCGGTGCAGTACAATGGCAATCTGCCCGAGGATGGTATCACCCCACTGGCCATTCTGCTACTCCATCTACCCGTGCACTGTCGTGCCATCAAGTCGTTCACTTTCTGGTATGTGGCCAAGGGAAATGGATTGATGGAACATCAGACAAACTTTGTCACACTGTTCAACTATATCAACACGATGGTGCCCTATATGAAGGCCCTTGAAGAGTTGCGCATCTACGCGGATGGTCACGAGTTTAGCCAGGTGATGCGTGAGTGGGGTCAGCGTGTCTCCTTTCTCGCAGTTCTACCGCAACTTCAGAGTTTTGCCCTCAATGTCTACGCGGCCAATTTGGGTGAAGTTATCCGTGGTTTGGATGGGAACAAGTTGACTCACTTGAGTCTCGATTGTGATCACTTTGACTCGCCGGCGCACATTCAACGACTGTTTGAGAACGTTAATCCGGGGTTGACGCGAAGTGTCACCCACCTTCGGTTGAATCATCCCAAAGATCCGAGTCATTTGGCTGTGTTGTGCAATCTGTTTGCTCCGTCTCTACAACAGTTGACCATTTCGTTCTATTCGGGAGATGAGGGACGTAATTGGGTAAGTTTCTGCATTTTGTTCATTTATCCAATTGATGGGAAGTTAGTTACCAATCGGCGCTTGTAAGTTCTTAATAGGCGTCTAGTTAGTTATCAATCGGGGCCTTGTTAGTTCCCAATCGGCGCCATGTTTAGTTACCAATCGGCGCCTTGTTAGTTCTCATTAGATTCGTCGTTTGATTATATTTTACCCCAAACTAACCAATTTGACCCCCATCTCCCTTCAGTTCACCATTCTCAACACGCCCACCATGGAAGCCCTCTCCCGTATGAGCAAACTCACCGACCTGACCCTGTTCAACTGTCTACTCAATCCAAACGTGGACATGTCATACCCACGAGTGAAGAAGCTTGCCCTCTCCGTGTGCGGCAAATTCATGCCAAACTATCTCAAGTTGATTCAGGAGAATCTCGACCGAGATCGCATTCTGGTTGAAAGTCGTGAATCTGCCCGAGAACTGGCCGCAATTCTGGTGGACAAGCACTTTCCGATGTTGCGTAAGTTGACTTTTGCACACACTCACGAGTATACGGGCGATTTGGTGCGTGCCATCATGGCTGCACACTATCCGCACATTGAGGCGTACTGTGGTGGACCAGAGGTGAGGGCACTGAAGCGTTCCCACTATCGACGGCTGCCGAAGCATCGGGCGTACAGTACGGTGCAGAAGATGCGACCCACTCAGTTTGGCTATCGTAATGTGCCCACTGGTACGTGTGACATTGACAGTCCTGACTACTATTCGTTGCTGTTCACCACTGAACGGGCGCGGAGTCCCGAGAGGGTGCCCAATCCAGATCCGTTCATTCGTAATCCTGAGTTACTACCTATATTTATTATTGAAGATTGAAAGGTACCTGTGTGGACTTTACCTTTTACCATGGATCAATCATCGACCATTTTCCTTTTATCATCATCATCACGATATGCATCACATTACATCGCACACAACCGCGGCACTGCCCGGTAGATTTTAAACACAAATCCATCTATCCCATTATATATGTTCGTTAATATATGTATCCTTCTGTTTGACCATTATCTTGTTTCCTTGAATAAAATTGGGTTTAACTCGCGTATGTTTCTGGTTTACTGTTCTCTTTCGTAATCCCTGGTCTTGTTGTTGATTGTTTTTTAGAGGTTACATTTCTACTTTATTACCAATGGGCCCTATGGTTGTGGTGTATAAAAGAAGATTGTTCATAGAATGAAGGATGCAGCACACTAGTTACGTAGCGAACGAAGCGAACGAACACTGAACAGATGTGTCTCTCGGTTGATGTTGCCCTGTGTGCGCTTGTTGGCGGCTGCTGTGTGTTCGTGTTCGTGTGTGTCTGTGTGTTCGGCCAATCGGTCGGTACGTTATGGCCAATGGTGTAGTCAATGGTATTGCCATTGGTAGTATGTCATATCGCTTCGCGCTATCGTTCAAACTCATAAGCACACACATAGGATGCAATACAAAATGTAATGCAAATGAGAGCGTTCAATTGATATGTTGGACAGTCTGCTTTGCCTATTTGACCGCTCTGTGTCGACATGTCTCTCTTTCATTGCCATCTTCTTGTGGCGATGCGTCGGTGCCGCAGCCCAGTCTCTGACATAGGTTTCGATCAAGTTAAATTAGGGTTTATTGGATAGTCATATTGAGATAGAAAGTAAGCCCCGGAGACTAGGAATGGCCATCCTTCCGGAGATGAGGTACCACAATGGAAAGCTCGGCCGTGGTGTCTAAATGATGAAGATCGGAGGAACATTTAGTGCGAATCGAGTTGCTGGTCGACTACAAAAGTGATCGGTGATGGCGAGTTTCCAGTTGAGTAACATCATCCAATGCATTGTCTTTACCGCAGACCTCAGTTTTGAACCCCAACCATGAATGTTTGTGTTTGTGCTTTACTATGCCCACACACCTGCAGACACACAGGGGTCAATTTTTATGATCTAGTCTAGTCTAGTTGTTCGCAATCGTCTTCGTTTTGTATGTTCCCACGCCAACTTGGCAGTACGTAGTGCGCTAATTGCGCACTGCCACCGGCCACCACCGAGCACCAATCAATAATTTATGTTCTATTGTATTATTGACTCTATTGGCGCATTGTTCTTCTTCTTCTCCTAACCTTACCTTTACCTTAGTCGAACTCTGAGCCATCAAATTGAGCACTGGAATGCGCAGCGCGGTAGCCAATAGTGGAACTAATAGGATCTTTGACCAACCTGTTCGAATCCTCGGGTAGAAGAGAAACGAAAAGTCAAAGAGCATGACATTATAATTGCAGGGTTATAACCCCTTTCTCCTAGGCTGTGTGCAATGCTCCCCATGTTCGATCGCACACGATCGATCAGTCACTCGTTGACCACCGACTGGATCGCACAACTTGTGTGTTTGTATTCTCAAGATGGCCAACCGTCAAGAAATCGACATGGTGCTTCAGTGGCACCACGAATTCATTCGTACTCCACTCTCTTCCCACATGAGCATTCCCTGGGACGAACTGGACTGGCGTGCCCGAATTGTACAACCATTGGTACTGGATCCAACTTTGGCCACTCGCACAACACCAATGGAAGTGAGAAACATCCAACTGGTGTATGATCATCTCTACGGACTGATTAGTGCTCTGACAGCAGGAGTAGAGCCTGAGTGGGGAGTGTACGAGATGATGTACTATGCCTACCATTTGGATAGACCCGTGAATGGCGGAAACAACTCGTCGAATGATCATCTTCCGGATTCAACCGTCAACAACTTCCAGTTGGTGGTACTGGCCAACATCAAACAGGAGCCCATGGATGAAGACTGATGAATCAGTGCGACAGGCCATCGGCTCCAAGGAACCCATAAGATATGATAATGCTTGTACCTTTTAATGTACAAATAAAACTTGATTATTTTAAATGTCTAACATGATTTGATTAGACTCTTGTCTGACTTTTACCGACTTTTCCACTACTACCTCTATGGTTTGAACAGATAGCCCAAAACCTCTTAGTGCCATTTTAAACTGACCGTGTTGGACATACTTCGCTTTATATTATGGTTCAGAGAGAGAGAGAGAGAGAGAGAGAGAGAGAGAGAGAGAGAGAGAGAGAGAGAGAGAGAGAGAGAGAGAGAGAGAGAGTGAGAGAGAGAGAGAGAGAGAGAGAGAGAGAGAGCGAGAGAGAGAGAGAGAGAGAGAGAGATTTATTGCTGATTAGTAACTACCAAGGCGCCGATTGGTAACTAACTAGATGCATATTGAGAACTAACAATAAGGCAAGGTAATGTAAAGTATGTCTGGAAGAAGAATAATGCTCCAATGCGCCAAAACAATTGAACATAAATTACCGATTAGTGCTCGGTGGTACCTTTGTAGCTCTGCGTTTGCTGCGCAATTAACTTTTCGGACCGCCAAGTTAGTATGCGAATGCATGTACAACATGAAGACAGGAAACATAGAACTAGACTAAACTGGATCATAAAAATTGACATCCGTAGTGAGTGTAGAAAAGCCCAAACACAAGAAGACACGTAAAGTGTGGTCAAAAACGCTGCCTACTATTATTCCTATTGTACGACTTTACTTCGGGGGAATCTCAATTCGGTAATAATAACGAAAAGAGTAATAACAATTTGGGCTTGTTAGGATGGAGAGAGTGAGGAGAGAGTGCAGGGATGGAGAGTACTAGTTATTTTCAATGGAATCTTCCGCTATATTATTATTCGGGCAAATGGAAAGTGAATGAGATGAAAGAGAATCAGAAAATTAAGCACAAGCACACACACACAGTCGAGCTATCACGGTTCTATCGCTGCCTAGTTGGCATACGTTTGGGTGCGAATCTCATCTTGTATATGATGAAGCATACAAGATGAGATTCTACTGGCTGTATTTTCTTGGCTCAACTTGATGGTTTAGAGTTAAACTAAGCAAAGTAAGGTGAGGTAAGAAGAAGAGCAATGCGCTAAAAGTCAGTCAATACAATAGAACATAAATTATGGATTTGTTTCTGATGGTGCTGTTGTGCGTTTCGTGCAATTAGCGTATGGACTGCCAAGTTGGCATGTGAATACATACAATCACATACAAGACGAGAACTAAGAACTAGACTAAACTAGATAATATAAATTTACCTCCGTGTGCCATGCAGATAGAGTTTGTAAAGTAAAACACATTCGGACACGGACTCGGACAGTGGCGAATAACGATGTCTACTACGACTTGACTTTAGTTCGAGGAATCCTGATTTGGTACCAAGCAAAGGAACAATAATAATTTGAGTGTAATGGTCGATATTTTCTGTGGTCTTTTATATGGAGCTCAATAATTGGTAGAATGTTTCGTTGAATCTCGTACATCGCTTCTTTTGGGCGCCTGAATGTTCCGGAGTTTGTGATTATGGCCAGACTGGACGCGCGCGACATCCCACACTTCACTTTCACATGAACAATTCAAATTAATTTCACTGGCAATTCAACCGAATCCACTCGAAACTCAAATTAATTAAAATTTTAAATTAATTTTGTTGTGTGCCATGTTGGCACTCGAATTGCACCACCACTAACACCAACACCAACATCGACATAATAGCACTCAAGGGTTTGATTATGAATGCAAATCCCTGACGCATTTATATTTAAATTCTCTAATAAATTTAAATAGAAAACCAAAAAAATTAACGATATGCAAACACATAAAACGTTAACTGCTGCTGCACAGCCGTTAGGATTTATGTGTGTGTGTGTGTGTGTGTGTGTGTGTGTGTGTGTGTGTGTGTGTGTGTGTGTGTGTGTGTGTGTGTGTGTGTGTGTGTGTGTGTGTGTGTGTGTGTGTGTGTGTGTGTGTGTGTGTGTGTGTGTGTGTGTGTGTGTGTGTGTGTGTGTGTGTGTGTGTGTGTGTGTGTGTGTGTGTGTGTTTGTGCACTAGAATTAAAATTTGCGTCCTCTCTTCCTCTCTCTCTCTCTCTCTCTCTCTCTATTCTCGTAGGACACCCAAAATTAAGTACCCTTCTTCATTTACACAGATGGTGCCCAGATTCTATAGAAAATTGAGACCAATTCTACTGTTGTTGTGTCACTCCAATAGAGCCATTGGACGAAAATAATTGTTATTGCATCCGAGGAGAGAGTGAGTGATGCAAAGGATTAAATGCACCAGACTGGAAAAGATTTATTTACACAAAAGCCATTCACTTTTATTATTGACAATTTAAATTAATTGCCGAGAGGCGCTCGAGCACTAGACCAATTAACGCAATTCACTTAACGGTTATGTCTGAGCATAATTTAAATAATGTTTATCTCAATTTCCATCAACACTCTCGTTTCTGTTTCGTTTAGTAGGAAACATAAAATGAATCGCACCCATCCTCATTTAAATTTGTACAAGCAGTCACATGAGACCACTTGAATTTAATTGAGACATAGTCACGTACACCAGAGATTCCTAAATGCACCAGATTGGACGTGAAACGTTTGCACACACACACAAATCTCATTAAATTTAATAATGAGCAGTTCAAATTTTAATTGCCGCTAGGCTTTCAATTATAGTAATCGGATCTCAAATTCATTAAAGTTTTCAATTAATTTCGGTTGTGCCATCATTGCATGAACAACAACCCACTCAAATGCGTCACTATGAGTGCAAATGCTCGTTCGTTTAAATCCTAACTAATCAATTTAATATGGAAAACTAAAACCTCAACGATAGACAAAAGCACATAACCGTTAACACTAATGTGTCTGCGCACAGAATAGAATTGCAATTTACATTTGCCAACTCATTTGCCGTCTCGTAGGAAACATAAAATGAATCGTACCCATCCTCATTTAAATTGATGCAAGCAGACACTTGAAATTGAGAGATCATTACTCGTGGTGTGATAATGATACCCGAGATACTCTAATGTTGTTGTTGTTGTGTCACTCGAATGGATTCAGGGAATTCTAAATTTATTGTTATGGCATTCAGGGAAGAGAGTTTGTAGAGAATGGAAGGAGAGGGAGAGGGAGAGAGAGAGAGAGAGAGAGAGAGAGAGAGAGAGAGAGAGAGAATCTTTAGCATACAAAAAAATAATACAGATAGAGCTGCAAACTAATAAGTGAGTTGCCTTACGACACAGCACACTAATTAATCTAGAGAGAGAGAGAGAGAGAGAGAGAGAGAGAGAGAGAGAGAGAGAGAGAGAGAGAGAGAGAGAGAATCTTTAGGATACAAAAAATATAATACAGATAGAGCTGCAAACTAATAAGTGAGTTGCCTTACGACACAGCACATTAATTAATCTAGAGAGAGAGAGAGAGAGAGAGAGAGAGAGAGAGGAGAGAGAGAGAGAGAGAGAGAGAGAGAGAGAAACTTTAAAAAATATCCAATAGAGACAAAAAAAATTTAAATAGAATCTTTAGTTGTGTTATAATATTAATAGAAAGCAGATCAAATGTGATTATGTCAGAAAATTAAACATTAGCACACTGTCGCGCCATCCATATTCAGCGAAATTAAACCAAGGTGGCATGTCTGTGTGCTTATGTGCGATGAGATTCGATTGCCCGTGCTCTGCAATATTGGCTCAATTTGATTTTGCTCACAATTTTGTCAGACATAAACTAAGGTAATTGTAAGGTTTTGAATAAGAAGAATGCGCCAATAGTCAATAATACAATGGAACATAAATTATCGATTAGTGTTCGGTGGTGGCAATGGCTGCGCGCATTTAGCGTGGTACGTACTGCCAAGTTGGCGTGGGAACATACAAGACGATTACGAAGAACTAGACTAGACCAGATCATAAAAATTGACTCCCGTGTGTCTGCAGGTGTGTGCATAGTAAAGCACAAACACAAACATTCATGGTTGGGGTTCAAAAGTGAGGTCTGCGGTAAAGACAATGCATTGGATGGTGTTACTCAACTGGAAACTCGCCGCCACCGATCACTTTTGTAGTCGACCATCAACTCGACTCGCACTAAATGGTCCTCCGATCTGCATCATTTAGACACCACGGCCGTGCGATTTTTATCGTGGTACCTCATCTCCGGAAGGATGGCCATTCCTAGTCTCCGGTGCTTACTTTCTATCTCAATATGACTATCCAATAAACCCTAATTTAACTTGATCCAAACCTATGTCAGTGACTAGGCATTGGCACTGACGCATCGCCACAAGAAGATGGCAATGAAAGAGAGCACAGGGCGGTCAAATAGGCAAAACAAACTGTCCAACGGTGACACGTCAATTGAACGCTCTCATTTGTATTACATTTTGTATTGCATCCTATGTGTGCTTATGAGTTTGAACGAGAGCGCGAAGCGATATGACATACTACCAATGGCAATACCATTGACTAGTCGGCAACACCATTGGCCATAACGTACCGACCGATCGCCGAACAAACAGACACACAGCAGCCGCCACCAAACACACACACACAGAGCGACTATATCGGCTTTTGTCTCTTTTTTCGAGAGGAACATACATGATACATTAAAGTGGTCTAATATTGAACCGAATGGGTAGAAATAGACCGCTGATGCTGCTGATGCACTCAGTCTGTCTGTCCATCCGCTTGCTGCTCACAGCAATGTGCTCTCTGCCTTTGCCTTCGCATTAGCCATCGCTCCTCTCACCACACCGCACCGTTGCCATTGTGTGTCGTCGTCGCCGCCGGTCTGCCTCGATCTTATCGCCTTTCGCTATCACTATCACTCATCTTTTGCATCATTTTATTGTGACCACTCGATTTTGGTATTCAAACTTGACTGGCCATTCGTGTCCTGTCGGTCCGATACGATCTCTGTCACTCTGTACTCACTACACTCAACGGCCAATACAGTACACACACACACAACCATCTACACCGATACCTGACATTTGGCAGCTTCTGACCTGATTAACGTGATCGATTCGGGTCATTCTGCTGTTCAGACGGCTCTGCCGACCTTGCTGGTAAGTGGCCATTCTCGTATTCTTGTGCAATTGGAGGTTTTAGTTAGGTCATTGGATGTTCTATTAGGTATTGCGCAATGCAATGCAATTGCATCGTTTGCATTCCTCCTGTGTTTGACCTGTGACCTTTCTATTGTCATTTTCTAGTGTATTTCGTATTCGGCTAGCCGTGACCTGAGCTGGTTCTTGAGAACCGATTGATTTGAGTGCCGCCAGGGACAACCAGACCCCTGCCTTCCGTCATATCGTGTAGTCGGTTGGTGTGCGTTCTTCGACTGCGTATTGGGATTCGGTGAATAGAACTACTACTCCTGTAAGTTGGAACTGTAGTACGGAATGGATGTTTCATTATACAATGTTAATCATGTCAAAGGTTCATCAACACAATCGATTTGGTCTTGGTCCTGTGCCCGATTGGTTTGGTATTGGAGATTGCTGCTCAGTGGCAGGCGTTCATTTGTCACTTTGCGTCACTGGTTGGGACCGTTTTGGTATTCCGTCTCGTCCTATTGGTGCTCTCAATCGCCCACTGCCTTCTGCCCACTCTGGTCTTCATTGCTACTGTCCATTTTGGTTCGATAGCTTGATTCGATCTCGACCTTCTTCTTGTTTCGTGTCCGTCGGCAGGCAACACTCCTGTCCTATCGTGTTGAGTGAAGCCATTCCGTGTTCGGACTTGAATCTCCATTGGTGCTGCTGCTGCTTCACTGTGATCTCGGTTAACCGTGACTCAGCCACTTTGATACAGTCGAAGCAGTCCTCCGTCTTCCGGAACTCTTACCCTCTTGCCCGATCTCTCTCTGCTCGCACTGTCTCCACTACATCATTGGCCGTCTGGCGGATCATTCCTGTCTGACCGAACTAGTGCAAGTGCCAAGAGAACTAATACCTTCGTACGAGTCATTCCTGATCGTCTGCTCCTGTACGACACGATCTGTCTTGTGCTTCTTCTTCGTGTGCCGAGACCCTCAGCACTCTTGATACACTCTTCTGTTGACTTCCCGATTGATCACACACTCACGAGAAGGTGTGCGGATACATACTACACTCAGTAAGTGCCATGATTCTTAATGTATGCTTATGGTGTAATATGTGTTCATGTACAGACAGAACAATACACTCAATTGAGTATTGAATCGACCACCACTTACTGGTAACTCAACAAGCCCTGTTGCGGACATCCGTCAGCGAACACCGCCACCCGACAGCTCTGAATTGGAAATTGAATCGACCACCACCTCTTCTGATAACTCATATTTGCCCGGGCGCATTCGAACATCGGCACCAACCTCTCACACGGCTTCTACCGTTGATTGGTTCTCTGTCTGCTCTGTCATCGTGTGGCAGTCTCGCGATTCATCTCTGAGCTGACCGATCAAATCACTAAGCATCGTTTGCTTTTGTATTGTAATCACGCATACTTGGTCTATCATATCGTTTGGACTTGAACAAGACATCCACTGCCTTGCTCTCGTCTTCCGTCATTCCTCCTCTTCATTCAAGATCCTCGAGACTCTTGTGCACACTCGTTCCTCAATTGGGGACTTCCATCACTTGGCTTCACTCACGAATTGTGTGCACCACAGACTACAACACTTCGAGTAAGTGCTCTAATCGCTAATATGCTTACAATGTCTAATGTGTGCTTGTGTGCATTGGCAGAGTACAACTCAGAGTGAATCGAATTGTCAGACACCTTCCTGGTTCAATACTCAACCAGTCTTCCGTGCACCACCATCATCTGCGTGCACCGCTGCCACCAACTGCAACCCAAATCAACCAAACCACAAGCAAAGATCAAGTCCAGTTGATTCATATCGACACTCGACTCTCTTGGGACTTAGCTTGTCTCAGATCAATCTGCAGAGCTCCATCTGCTTCCACTAGCTCCAATCTGCCAGATTGAGTAACAGAGCTTTTGGAGTTTAGCTTCGAAGCCCTGCGCCGACTGTTGCCCAATTACACAGAGTGCCTACGGGCACTCGAACTCACCAGAACAAGCCAAAGACTCAGTAACTCATCGTTCTCCAACTCACTCACTACGCTTACTCAATCACTCAAGCTTTGAGTTACACTTTCTATTACTTACATAAACGCAACTCAAATCAATCGATTCCATCAGCACAAACGCACTCACAAACTTCAATCTCGCATCCAACCATGGATGCACGAGCCGTGCCAAAAGGGCCCGAACCATGGGCACAATTCAAGAAGAAGCTCTACTCTCTAGAGCATCCCGCCACGCCACTGATCAAGACAACTATGATTCAAATTCGTGACGCTGCCCTCCTGTTGGGCAAGGCCTTCTACAAGAACGTTGTCCAGATCATCACTCGCTTTGCGTGCTCCTGTTCACCTGAACGCAAACTCTACGTGGTCTATGTGATTGACGCAGTGCTGCGTCACGCACAGGACTACAAGTTGGGCCATCTGTATCATCAGCGTTTCACACAACCGAGCAAACACACCGGCGTGGTGCCATTCGATGTCATCTTTCAGGCTGTGTTTGAGAAATGCACCGAAAAGGATCGGCCTCAAGTGGTGCGGACGCTGAACATTTGGCAGCACAAGGGTGTCTTCCCGCCGGAGATCATTCAGCCACTGCTGGACATGGCTCGTGACATGACACCAATTGAGCATCGTGTGTATCATGAAGAAGAAGGACCACCGAACTATGGTGGAAACCCACAACAACAGCAGAATCCACTTCAAGTGGCCAACTCGGCAGCACACGCAATCAATGTCGTCAACTCAATGCACCGAAACATATCAAACAATGAGCAGGTTGAAGAGAAGTTGAACTTTCTGGCAAATCGACTCCGAGGACTCAATGCCGTGGCCAACTCATTTGAACGCCCAGCTGGTGATGATGTCGACTATCGAAGTAACTGGAACGCCGTTGATAACGCAAATAACGACAATAACGATACCAACAACGAACAACGAGATGTTATGGACATTGACAGTCGTTCCAATACTCCAACTGAGGCTGAGCCACAGCACTACTCGAGACCTCCAGTGATCATCCCTGCGGACAACGATACCAACAACAACGACACAAACCAAGAAGTAGCAGTTGTAAACGGATCAAATCAAGCAGAGGTCGAGTCCGCTATCCGTTTACAGCTTCAAATGATGGGAGTGATTGCTCGATCCCCTGATGAGGCTAATGCCAATGTCAATGCTAATGCCAATGCCAATGCCAATGGAATGGCTAGATGATGAACAGATTTCGCTTGATCAGCGACTGCAGCGCGCACAGTTTCAGGAACATGACCGTGATCATCGCGGTCGTGATATCGATCATCGGCATGGTGAGGGTACTTCACGACAGCGACACGATAGCCGTGAACGCGATGAACGCCGTGATGCTGAACGCCGTGATGCTGATCGCCGAGAACGCGATGAACGCCGAGAACGTGAAGAACGTCGTGAACGTGATGAACAGCGTCGTGAACGACATCGACGTGGTAGTAGATCTCGCAGTCGCTCCCGTTCACGTTCCCGATCCCGAAGTCCAGTGAAACGAGCACCCGAACCTCGTCCACCTGTCCCACGGAAGATATGTGAAAGAGAGCACCCGCCACCACGACCGAGTCACATGTCAATCTATACCTCAGTCGTTTGGCTTGGCCATTTGAGCAAGTTCGTAGACGAACAAGACATCACCGATCTGTTCTCGCGCTTCTCCGTTGAGCCCCAGCGTATGGACATTATCAGTTCACGCGGCTGTGCCTATGTGACCTGTCTCTCGCGAGCTGATGCCTACCGTGCCTTTGATCGAATGGCGTGCAAGAAGATGAAGATCAGTGATCGGATTGTGCAGCATGCCTGGGCAGCGTGCAAGGAGTTGAAGGAGGAATTCAAGAACTACTGGGATGGCTCCTTAGGGGCGCACTACATACCGTACACGGAGTTGAATGAGAATACAGACTTTTTGAAGCTGGAACCTCCAGGCGCGATCATTGTGGAGGAGACCATTCCGGCGCATTTGGTGGAAGTTCGACGGCGACAGAAGGAAATGCGTCGCGCAATGGAAGAGGCAATGGAACAGATTAATGCGGCTCATGCAGCTCAACCGAATCCGGCCATGTATGTGCAGCCAACTCAACCCAATCGTGCACCAAATGCTGCACCAACCGTACCTGCACTGCTTCCTACACCACCTGTGCCACCACCACCAGTGAACTCAGGTTCGATGTTGTTACCACCAATGTTGTCCGACTTTTTCGGCCCCGATCCAAATGCACGCAATCCAAGACATGGCCAGGAAGGTAATGACTATCGCCAACCACAACCGCCTCCTCCGTCTGGACATCATCAACCTCCTTCACAGTTTGGCACATTCGATGAAGCATTTGCACCGTCCGATTATGAGCGAATGAAGCAGCAGCAACAAGGAAGAGGTTATGTTGCGCCGGCGGCTTCAACTTCACAAGAAGAACGAGGATGGTACTATGAAGGAGTTCAAATGCAGCCACCTCCACCACCACCTCCACCAGAAGTGTCACAACCACCTTCTCAAAAAGTTGATCCTCCAAATCCAAGTGTTCAAGCACTTCGTCCTGGTATGAATGAGCCATCTCAACGAGGAAGGCAAGATCACCTTAACAGAGGAAGGCAAGATCACCTTAACAGAGGAAGGCAAGATCGCCCTAACCGAGGAAGACAAGAACGTCCTAATCGAGGTAGGCAAGAACGCTCAAATCAAGGAAGACAAGAACGCCCTCAACCAGGAATGCAAGAAGGTCTTAATCCAAGAATGGTTGAACCACCTCGTTCAGGAATGGACGAACCTTCGCAACCAGGGATAGTCGAACCTCCGAAATCAGTAATAGTCGCACCTCCAAAATTAAGAATAGTCGAACCTCATACACCAGGAATAGTCGAACCTCAT